>QLNU02014176.1:72056185-72079549 GCA_006491805.2 Dysdera silvatica
GAAAAAGTTATTTACAGCTGTTTCAATAGCAATGTGCTATTTTAGAGTCACCAATTACTTTCGGTGAAGTACTATTTTCATTGCTTTCCAGGCGTCCACGAGCCAGAAAATATAGCACATAGCCTTATAGGATTTGACCTTAATGTTATCTACACAAATTCAAACCTAATTTTCCTTCCCTTTTAGTTGTTTTTTACTTACTTATAAAAACAAACAAAATAATCTATTCCTTGAAATAAAACAACAAATTATCAAACAAATCTTGCTGGTTCTGCTTTACCAATTCACAAGCAATACAAAGGTTGTAGATTTTATAAAAATCACAGTATACCAAATTTTATGAAATTTGACTCGTTTAAGAATTGGTACAGCTGGTTCTCATTCATGAGTCGGGACCTGAATTAAAATTCATCTTCAATAATACTGCTTTACATACCATGGGCGTAGCAATTCAAAAATTATGGGAAGTCAGGAAGCTTTAAAAAAGATCAAGTAATTCAACTCTAAAGATAATGTGCTCTCTTATCTATTGGGGAGCTCCCTGAGCCCCCCGTTTCCTACGCTACTGTCACATTCATATTTTGAGTTAAACATTGTAAACAGTTTAGGGCGGGGCGTAATTCCAATAAAAAAATGTGCAGGAGCCCTAATATTATGATAAATCGATTAAAAAATCGAATGGCTGCAAAAGAATCGATAAATCATATCAATTGTTTATGTCCATTTTTCTGGACAACAAAATGCTTGACCTTAATCTCAAATTTATTACTTTTTCATGAAAGTGTCTATTTAGGGGCTCCGGCTAATATTTAAATAATCGCCAGAAATGAAGAAGTACCGGAGCCGGGCTCCCGCCCAATTTAAGCCCTGGTTTAGGGTTAAGATTTCTGGTTATGGGTATTTTGTACCTAGGCCTTTATTGACGAGGGTGCAGAAGGTGCCCTTGCACCAGAATGACCAAACGCAGGGCCGGTTGCAGATCGTTTATTATAGTATTATATTGACTGAGTTTTGAATTAAAGGCAATATTAAACATCTTTGTTTTATTTTATGGAAATGAAAATTAAATATTTTGCTTTCGCCTGATAGGGATTTAAAACTTTGTGTATATAGATATAAAAGTAAACACTGCACATATAAAAACTTCTTAATTAAATAACATGAAATTAATAAGGGCGGCGATGCTGTTTTTGCACCAAGGCGACCAACAACCGAGTAACACCCCTACTTAGAATCATATTTAGCGACGAAATTCGTCTTTGGGCGATAATTGGTAATTCGTCAACATACACACATATACAGGGGCGGCTCGAGGTTGATTTTGAACCCGGGCGGCCTGACACAGATTGCTTTTTGATGCCCCTCCCCCTCCGGCGAAAACAGGAGATTTTCACAGATGCGCAGTGAGCCATATGCCCTATAACAGTGGCCAAAAGTCTCTGAAAGAATTTCTCTAAAGATGTCTCTAAAAATTTCTCTAAAGATGTCTCTAAAAATTTCTTTAAACTTGTCTCTTTTTAAAGAGATTTTCTACTATTGGATTAGTTAAAAAAATTTTGAACTTGATTTCAATTTGGCGCCTTCATCCAAACGTGAGGCACCCTCCGGGTCGCCTGTCCCTTAAGCCGTCCCTGCACACACACACACACACGCACACTCTCTCCCACTCTTTTCTTTCCTTTTTCTTTTTTTTATTAGCGATTGCTTTCACTGGCTATATAATTAGTTCACTCATTTAACCACTAATTTGGCGCAGTATAGCCCAGATGCTCTTGCGCCATAAAAAAGCCAAACAATCAATCAATCAATTAACCACTCATTGGTCTGTAATTATTCAATAGCCTCATTTGTCAGGGCATAATTAAGAAGAAAAAAAGACGCCCATGAGCGAACTCGGAACCATACGTTTGCATATGCAGAAACCATAGAAACACCACAAGAACAAAGAAACCGCAACCGAAGACATGGGTTGTTTTTTCCACAGTAAACTTCTTCCCTAACCACTTTTAACAATAAAATGTTTCAGAAATAGATGTCTGATGTGAAATTTAAATGTTCTAATTTATATATATTTCAAGGTCCTGCATAACAATCGATGAAGTTGAGTGTCGAAGAGATGCTATATCTTCTGAGGATACTTCTCCTTCATCATCGACTTCATTAGAATGGAATGACTTTGACAAGATAGAAGCACAACAAGCGACTGCTGGAGCAACGTCAGAAACAGCATCTTCTACCATGGCATATTTAAGAAGAAGAAATTCGACACATGCTAAAAACGTCGAAGACGTTAAGGTGGCGTCTCCAGAAAATGTCAACGTCGCTGACACTGAGAACAAATTCAACGTCTTCCTTGATAAGGAAATCTGTATTTTCTTCGAGACCCCATCTTCGTCTTCCATGGGGAAGTCTGCTTCCTCTTCCTCCAATGCTACAGATTTCTCCACAACTTCAGATAGAATTAGGGGTGCTATGCAGAGAGAAAAATCAGATGACAGGTTAAGTAATTTGTGTATATATATGGCCTGCAAAAGGGTTGCTGGTATCTAACTGGAAGGAGACCCACACGCTGAACGTATGTGACGATGTGTGGAACCGGCCAGGCCAGTAACCTAGTGTCCTACCCCGCCTTCAAGTGGTGCAGGCTGAGCTTTCTATTTATGTGGCAAATTAATATTTGCTACACGGATAGAAAGGCGGAAGGGGAGGGCTAATTCACCAACCCGTCTAGCCAGCGTGGTGAAATTATGGCTAATTCCTCCATTATGTTGACACACCAGAAACCATGGCCCCTAGTCTCCAGGTGCTGGAGTGCTCCTGATCAAGGCAGCGGTCAGTGTGGCATGAAAGCAGGGGGTGCTAAGAATCACTGGAATGGCCCAGGCTGCCGTTTGTTATTGACCTTGGCTACGTTTAATGGACGATCCCTTGCTTCTGAAGCAAAACTTCAGGAATTGGAAGAAGAACTTGACAAGATCAAATGGGACATTGTAGGACTCAGTGAAGTTAGAAGAAAAGGTGAAGAGTTGGTGGAACTTAAAAGTGGACATTTGTTTTATTATAGAGGAACGGAAACTGGAAGAACAAGTGGTGTTGGCTTCTTAATCAACAAAAGAATTAAAGACTACCTTCTTGAAGTCGAAAGCACGTCAGATCGAGCAGCGAGGCTCGTTGTTCAACTAACCCAGCGATACCAACTTCAAATAGTACAGGTATATGCACCAACATCAAGCCATACCGACGAAGAGGTTGAAGAATTTTATGAAGAAATCAAAGAGTTACACACCAAAGGGAAACAACATATCAAGCTCATCATGGGGGATTTCAATGCAAGAATTGGACAACAGGAACAAGGAGAGACATCGGTTGGTAAATACGGATATGGGGAAAGGAATGAACGTGGCGATCAACTCATCGAATTTGCAGAAGCTGAAAACCTTAGCATCATGAATTCATTTTTTAAGAAGAAACCGCAAAGAAAATGGACATGGAAACACCCAAATGGGGGAACTAGTGAAATTGACTATATCCTGGCAAACAAGAAATCAATTATTGAAGATTGCAGTGTACTGAACAGATTTAATACTGGAAGTGATCATCGAATGGTGAGATGTAAAGTGCACTTAAATACTAAATTAGAACGACAGAAGCTCATTAGGAAACAAGTAAGTAAGAGGGTGGATCTAATGAAACTGAAAGTAAATACCGAGGCATTCAAGTTGGAATTAAAAAATCGCTTTTCTGCACTGGAAGGACTTATTGATGAAAGTGATATCTCAGAAGCAAATGAAAACATTGTTAAGACAATAGTTGAAACTGCTGGGGAAATTGGTGGTGTAACCTGTAAAAAGCACAATAGCAAATTATCTGAGAAGACGAAACAGCTCATGAAAAGGCGAAGAGATATGAAGGTGGACAATCGAAATACCAGTTCCAGGATTGAGTACATAGAACTTTGTAAAACTCTGCGCAAAAGCATGAAAGAAGACATAAGAAAATTCAACTGTGAGCTAGTAAGGAAAGCCATTGAAAATAACAAGAGCCTTAGGGTTGTTAAAGGAAGTTTATCTGTTGGGAAGAAACACATCATTGCATTAAAAGGAGAGGATGGCACCGTAACAAGAAATAGGGAAGAAATACTTAGAAGAGTTGAAGAATTCTACAAAAATCTATACGAAAGTAACAGTGAATTAAACGAAGACATTGAAATAGTCGAAGGAACAGCTCCTAAAATCTTAAAAGAAGAAGTTTCATTTGCAATAAAAAATATGAAGAAAGGAAGAGCCCCTGGTGATGATGGTATTACATTAGATATCCTAAAAGAAGCTGGAGAATATGTAGAAGACATACTTGCAAAATTCTTTACCAAATGTCTTAACAGCGGTAACATACCAAACCAATGGGATTCTGCAACAGTAATTCTTTTGCATAAAAAAGGTGATAAAGAGGATTTGAAAAATTACCGACCAATTAGCTTGTTACCTGCTATTTATAAAATCTTCACAAAAGTTCTAACACATCGCCTGCAGAAAAAATTAGATGCAGCTCAACCAAGAGAACAAGCTGGATTTCGAAGTGGATTCAGTACAGTGGACCATATTCAAGTATTAAGAGAATTAATTGAAAGAACACATGAATATGAACTTCCATTGTGTGTTGCATTTATTGACTATGAGAAGGCCTTTGACTCTATAAAAACATCAGCAGTCATCAACTCTTTAAGATCAACAGACATTGAGGATGTGTACATTGACATGGTGAAACGTGTGTATAAAAATGCAAGTGCAAAATTTCGGTTACATAAAGATACCAAAACTATCAAACTTGGCAAAGGGGTGAGGCAGGGAGATACCATTTCTCCAAAACTTTTTACTTCTGCTTTACAGATGATTTTTCAGCTGATAAATTGGAATAACAAGGGAATAAAAATAAATGGTGAATATTTAAATCATCTGCGGTTTGCTGATGACATTGTTATTTTTTCAACGGACCCATTAGAACTCCAAGACATGGTACAAGAGCTCTCAACTAGAAGTGAAGAAGTTGGACTCAAGATGAACCTACAAAAAACTAAGATCATGTTCAATAATTTTGTAGAGGAAACAAAAATACAAGTTGACAACACTGAGCTAGAAATTGCTGATTCATATATTTACCTTGGCCAGCTGATTTCAATGGATGGCAACATTATGAAAGAACTCAACAGACGTATTAAACTTGGCTGGAGTGCATTTGGAAGAAACAGTTTTATCCTGAAGGGGAAATTGCCTTTATGTCTAAAAAGAAAAGTCTTCAACCAGTGTGTATTGCCAGTCCTCTCTTATGGATCAGAGACATGGAGTCTAACAGTTGGAGCAATACGAAAGTTACAGACAACGCAAAGGAGCATGGAGAGGTGCATGCTTGGAATAACTAGGAGAGATCGAAAAAGAAACACTTGGGTGAGAGAGCAAACTAGAGTAGAGGACATCATTGTTAAAGTAAAAGGACTGAAATGGCGATGGGCTGGGCATATTGCAAGAAGAACTGATCAACGATGGACAACAGAAATTCTGAACTGGATTCCAAGAGACCACCGAAGACCTAGAAAACGTCCTCAAACTAGATGGGTGGATGAAATAAGAAAAGAGGTTGGGGTGACGTGGAAACGAATGGCCCAGGATAGACTTGTGTGGAAAGCATTTGGAGAGACCTTCATCCAGCAGTGGATAGATAATGGTTGAATATGATGATGATGATATATATATATATATATATATATATATACAGGGAGTCCTAGCACCGGGGTTACAAACTTCAAGGGGTTATAGTACTCATCAAGTTGAACGATAATTGTCATAGAACCTATGGTTGCAAACCACCTACAGAGCCATTTCTAAAACTATCTAGCATGCACAAATATTTACAACCAGTGCATGAGAAGCGCAGCATGCGTTGTCCTAATCAGCTATGCACTTGATCAGATGACCTGAGTAGTATCTGGCGCTCTTCACGCACTATTTGTAAATATTTGTGAATGCTGGACGGTTTTAGAACTGGCGCTGTGGGTGGTTTGCGACTTTAGATTCTATGACATATTATCGTTCACCTTGATGAGTACTATGACCCCTTGAAGTTTGTAACCCTGGTACTGAGACACCCTGTATATATAGTATCAGATTTTTCAAAATAAAATCCATCTTATGCCAAGAAAAATTCTCTATAGATAATGATCGGAATTTTTTTCAGAGTAAAGGTATTCTTGGTTGTGGAAAAGTATAAAATATACATTAATAGAACTATACTCTTTAAATAGCTATTTCATTTTGTTGTTGAAATAATAGTTATTTTCTGAGTTACATAATCGTAAACGGAAGGTGAAGATGTAGATATAATGTGAAACCAATTGATTAGCTGAAAAGTGGTGCCGGGGTAAGGATTTCCTACTTTCTAAACAAGGTTCAGGCTTCCCACATGAGATTTAAAATTTACTACCCAAAAATCGGGTATGTTCTCGCTTAATTACTAAACAAATTACAAATTTAGTTAAATGCACTCTAGGCGACCGTTAAAGTTCTCCCAATGTAGGCTCTTTGCTGAGAATTTAAGGTTTCGTTCGAAAACGCAATAAAAACTTTTTAGCTTGATACACAAAACTTTTTACTGAACGCTTATCTGACCATTATTATTTATTATTATTACGGTGTTAGTGCATTTAATTAGAAGAAGAAAATTTATGAAATTAATAGATAACTTTATAAGCAATAAAACTTGCCTTATATTTTTTTTTGTTTTCATAATTCAAAAACCGTTTAATTTTATTATTTTTACAGTTAGGCATTCAGCTACTTTTTTAATCTGATATTAAGTTGTTGTGTGTGTGTGTATATTCTAAATAACTCTTAAATCTTTATAGATCCTCAAAGGAAAGCGACAGCGATAACTTAAGCAAACTTTCTGATTTGGAAGCTAAGTCCGACTCCGCATTTTCTGAAGATTTTGCACGCAAGACGGACCTGGCTTCCTCTTCATCTTCGGCATCCTTGGATATTATGGACACTTATGGAGCAAGGACAAAGATGGGAGGCAGTGAATCTTCATGGTGTGATTATGACGGACCTTGGATATCCTCCTCCTCCTCTTGTTCCAAAGAAAAACCACCACCCCAACAACCGTGGGTTCTGGATAACATCGATGAGATTCCTGATGATGATAAACAGTGTGAAGATGAAATTAGATCTCGTGTGAAAGATGGTCAACAAGAGGTCGAAGGCTGGTCACGGGATAAAACACTTGACTTCGTAAAAAGAAGAGACAATTTCTTCAGTTGCGCAGCAGATTGCCGAGACATGTATAGAATCAGTTTTGAGGATTCTTCCCCAAACAACCATGAATCTTCAGAAGCAGTATGTTTCATCTTCAATTATCCCTTCTTCGTACGCCCATGTGTGTCAAAACATGAGTATTATAATCCTTATTTCTATCACTTTTAGAAAGGAGATACTTCAGATGTGGTACCTGATGACATTCCTCCAGAAGCTGAAGTCATTCCTGCAGAATCTTCTGCTGAACATCGGGCTGTGGCAAAAATTTCAGATGACAGTGAAGCTGCACCTACTGACATTCTAGCTGCCTTTGTGGAGACCATCTCCGACTTGACGTCTGTTTTTGGAGAACTTTATCCTCGTCACGAAGGAAAGTTCGATGACGTTAGTTCAGACGATTCGATCGAGATTTCATCATTTGAAAGAATCCTGACTTCAAAAGAACCTCAGCCCACAATTGAGGAACATTTTAGCGCCAAAGAAACCAATAAAAAAGAAACGCAAGGGTAAGAATCTCATTTTGATGATTAATACTTATGGATATACTGTAGTAACTCGTTTTACCTCTACTCTAAATTAAAGATTAAATATATTGCCCTACAGTGGCGCCGCAGTGGTAACGTGTTCACCTAGCATGATGTCAATCCCAATTCAACCCTCCTAACGCTGTAAAAAAGACCGCTGAGGGGTTTAGGTTTTGATTCCCTAGACCAGTGTTTCTCAAACTGTGGTCCGCAATGGCTTATCAAGTGGTCCGCAATGGCTTATCAAGTGGTCCGCAGGAATCATCACCAAATTTCAGGAAAAAAAACCCAATGAACTAGAAATTATCGGTGTAGCTAGAATTTAGGTTCAGGTGAGATTTAAAGTATTTCTCATAAATATTACTTGTTATAAACCTTACCTTTCGGCGTTTCGTGAAAGATTTGAATCCTCTAAATACACCCTTGCTGTCTACATTGCTTATTATTATTTAACTAAATTAATGATGTCATTTTCATTGTAAATTTGACAAAATAAGATCATAACTGACACTCTCTTTATCAAATAGTGTTACTCTAAAAATTATTTTGTTTCAGGTGGGTTTGGCCACCAACCCATATTTTAAGAACATGGTCGGATATTTTAGAGATTTTCTGCCTAAAGCTGGTGTTTTTTTAAATTTAAAAGAATAAAATCTTAAAATTTACCACAAAAGGAGTTCAAACTAACTACAAATTATATTTTAAGGACTGAATAAATCTCTCCTGCCGGAGTTTTTACATACGTATTTAAGCCTGTCACTAAATCATATAAATCGAGGGTTACCTTGTCTGTCCTTGTTTCTTATGTCTTTCCTTGGGAGGGAGGGGGGAAGTCAGTATGACGGTGGCTGAGTAGGGCTTAATATTATTAACCATAATTGGCAACCTTAATTTCAGGCAATATATTTTTTTAATGGGGAGGAGAACCCCCGATGGTCCGCGATAAATAAAGGTAATGCGTAAAGTGGTCCATCAACGACCAAAGTTTGAGAAACACTGCCCTAGACCTTAAGAGGCTCCCATTAAACTATATTTCTTCAAATTTGAACACAACTGTCGCCAAGTGACTTGAGAGAAGATCAACAAAAGCCAAAAGAAGTCATTTATATTGCAAGCTTTGGTGTTCTTGGCGTCTTACAACCGCCAATAAAAGTCTCGGACCTGGACTCAACAGATTGCGGCTAACCGTATTTGCTCACCTCAAAAAGAACCTGGGAATGTAGGGTAAATTAAAAAACAAAAAAGAAATACGGGAATTAGGAGTGACGGGAGCTCGTCAAGCTGATATTCACCAGTTTTTTTTCGGTCATCCCTCAGGTATATATTATACCAGTTTATTCTAATTTGTAATTTTGATATACCTGAAAAATAAATCATACTGTACTGTATTTTTCGGAAAAATCTAGATTCATTGCACGAGGTGCTGTATTAATAACGCATTACACAGGCTGACAAATAAATAAAATCTCTGCTAACTTACATGTGACACTTATTTTTAACTAAGTTTGGTATGCTGATTTCAAATATGACGCTATTCTTTTATTTATTTATTCATTTATTATTTATTTGTTTGTTTGTGTATCATGTCAAGTTTCCAAACTACCGTATTCGGTGTTTATTGCTATAATGTTATATGAATCAAACTTTTGATCCCGCAATTCATGCGGGATTTGCTGATAAAAATTTGAAAAAATTCGTAATGCATTGCATGATCCTTATGTTAAGAAAATTGCATTAAAAATTGTGTTTTGTGATTGATATATTTGGATTACGACCAGGCACTGCGACATTGGAGCAAATAGCCATGTGTTTGTTGAACTTGGCATTATGTCTTTCAGACGAAATCGTTTAAATAGTCCAGATTCGTTTTGCTATTTTTATGTTCATGTTATTCTCACATACACTTGCTTTAATTGGCTCGCCACACTGTCATACAATTCTAAATATACCATTTTGTATACCTCGAACCATATACAAAGTATCCACTTTTTGGCATTCAAAGTACTTTAGAGAAAAAACTTGACGTGATAGGCAAAAACTACTATGATTTTTGATTTCAGAACATCAAAATACTTCAAAATCAGCTCTCTGTTGTAAATCAGCAAAAATCGTATTAGCCTGCGTTATCAATCGTACCATCAACCCAGATTTGACTTCCAATCGTGCCCAACATATTCCTTGGTTTGGCTTGACAGGTAACAGAGGTTCGGACTTCGGACTACTAAAAAAACTATAGGTCCTAGCACAGCTTGATCCTTGATGCCCTTGCGCCATAAAAGCAAAATAAATCAGATATAGTTTAATATAAATCATTTAAATATAGCCTCATAATGTCAATTGAAATTCATTAGCTGGCTGAGATATAAAGTTAGCTTGTGCAATTTTTTAAATTTTCTGATTGTAATGAAACGCTTCATGTAATTACATAAAATACTCGCGTTGAATTTTTGGTAATTTAAAGTTAGTTAATGCAATTGTTAAAAATTGATAAGTAAGTTAATAAAAGTTTCATTTAAGCGTTACCTTCTATTCGGAGATTGGTGACCACATTTTCGTTATCTCCCCTTCCATGGATAATGTGTACTTTGTTCCATCCATGACATTTCTATTCGGAGATTGGTGACCACATTTTCGTTATCTCCCCCTTCCATGGATAATGTACTTTGTTCCATCCATGACATTTTCTATTCGGAGATTGGTGACCACATTTTCGTTATCTCCCCTTCCATGGATAATGTGTACTTTGTTCCATCCATGACATTAGATACTAGTTTTGGTCTTTCTGTAGATTCTGAGCATCCATTGGCCACCTAAAGCCTGGTGGTGGCTGGGGACCTTTTAAAATAGAGTGCAGGTCTTCTTGGTATTCCTGAGAAGGAATACAATATTTTTGTATTGTATTCCTGGGAAAGAATACAATATTTTTGGCCTCTTGCCTTTTGAATCGTGCAGGGCTTTAGCTTTTATCTATTGTCTGTTTATAAGCCATTCGAATGCTTTTCATCATCAGCCTCATACGTACACATACCGGTAATTGCTGCTATCCTTCACTAGGAATTTAGATCAGCGTTGCCCTCGTCTATGTATCAGTGTCCCTCATAGTCTTGTTCCATCCCATGAAGCCCTGTTCGGATTGGGTCCGGGAGAAATTTCCCTAATCCCAACCCCTGTATCCACTACTGTGATCAGCTTCAAGAAAAAAATTCCTGTCTTCCATCGGCCTCAGAAATTTGCTGATTAAGCTTCGTTTTACTTCAGTATTTATTTTATATGTCGCTTCTATTTCTTCAAATATTTATTATTTGCACATATTATCACGCCTCATCGATTTTATTTTAAAAAAATTGTATTCAGTAAAAGACACTGCAACACATACAGAACTTTACCATATTCTTGAGCTCTTTTCACCAATACCAATAAAGTTAATCCAGTGTCGTAAGTAAATCAGTATATGTATTTTGCTCAATTTCAAACGTTGGGATTAGTCTACTCAGAGATCCAACTGTCTCACTTTAGTGACAGTATGAGAACTGTTTCAAGAAATCGTACACTTTTCTGTTTGATTATAAATAAATCTTCATTAACGAGGATTGATGGTTTAACGGATCTGTTTCATCCGGAATTCCCAAAAGCGAATCAATTGCTTTCATTTATGAGAATGAACTTATTGAAAGCCACATGCCCACCTTATATTTGCTATTTCTTCTCCCTTTCACATTCAGCTATAAAGCTATCTTTCAGCATTTATAGGTCATTGATTATGCTTCCTGAACCAAGACATGCTTCCAGAAACAAGACATGGATGGGGATCAGGGTTTCTAGTTCCAGTAGCATAAAATTTTATAGTAATTCTCTGCCCTATTATCAACGGAGAAGATCTATACTATTTGAAATTGTTACTGCTGAAGTTATTCTATTCTTTTAATACGATAATTATTTGAATATTTAAAGTTTAGAGAAATAAGTTTAATTAATAAAGAACTGCTCGAAGCCCCCGAAGACGCGGGGCCCCAAGGGATTACCTTACTGCCTTAACCTAAGACCGCCTCTGATTCTACCAGTAACCATGCTACTGCCGACTTAGTTAGCAATCCACCATCATGGTAAAGAAAGAGTATACCATCTCAAGGAAAGAGTCAATGAAATTATCCAAGCATAATAATTAATAATAATAATAACACAAATAGTACTAAAATAGATGTACACTTTAAAAAAAAAATACTTCATCAATACAGATGTGGATCATAGGCGTACGCAGAAAGTTTATAAGGGAGTTACAGGCTTATAATGGGGCGTTACAGAGCTACAACTCCATATATTCATATGTATATATACAACATTTCTTCGCGGTGGGAGTTGCAACTCCCATAAAAATTCTCTGCATACTCTAATGATGTGGGTGAGTATCCTTATGTTGAATACAGAGAGAGAAAGAGAGACAGAATGTGTGCGTGTGAAAACATTATACTACACGTATAATATATATATATATATATATATAAAAGTTTTCCTCGCCCATTCTTGGCGGAAACAGGCTTTGGGACGGGCAGAGCGCCATGTTCCCAAGCCTCTTTTTACATCACTTCTTAATGTGCCATGTCTAGAAACTTCCTGACAATGTGACACGTGTTTAGGATTGTGGCTTTTTGTATTTCAATGTAGGTGTTTGGGTCAATGTTGAGTATCTCCAAATTCGTCGCAAGCGTTTTTGGTACTATCCCTGTTGCTGAGATGACTAACGGGATGATGAGGATCTTTTCCATACCCCATATATCTCGTACTTCATGTCTGAGATCTTGGTACTTGGTGATTTTCGTTGTGTAGGTTGTCTGTATGTTATTGGTGTTGGGTACTGCTATGTCGATTAAGTACGTGGTCTTATTCGATTTATCGACGAGGGTTATGTCAGGACGGTTATGTGGGACTGTCTTGTCTGTTATGATTGCTCTATCCCAGTAAAGCTTGTGTGTTTCGTTCTCATGCACGGTCTCTGGCTCATATTTGTAGTACGGGCATTTTTCTGTCAGAAAGCCAGCATTCGCTGCCAATTTCTGGTGGACTATTTTCGCTACTTGATCGTGTCTATGTTTGTAGTCTGACTGCGCAAGGATCTTGCATCCTGCCATCACGTGTTGGATTGTCTCCGATGCCGCATGACAGTGTCTGCATTTGTCGCTTTCTATGTCTTTTCTCTGGATGAATTTCTGATTGTTCCTTGTTGCGATCACTTGGTCTTGGATGGCTAGCATGAATCCTTCTGTCTCTGGCTGGAGAGTGCCTTTGGCCAGCCAAGAATTTGATGCCTTTTTGTCAACGTGTGGTTGTTGCAGGTCATTGTAGTGCCTGCCATGTAATGGTTTTCCGGCCCAAGTTCTCAGTTTCTGTTCGTTGGCTGTTTCCAGGACACGCTCTTCGGTACTACACAGGTTTAGTGGCGTGTAATTTGCATCTGCTTGTATTATGGCTTGGATGAGTGGCGATCGGGGACTCTTCAACTGGAAGTATTGCCTCATGCTCTGGATCTGCTTGTCATGTAAGTCTTTGAGGTCCGCTTGTCCGCGTCCTCCTTCTTCCCGGGGTAGTGTTTGCCGTTCAATTGCCGTTGCAGGGTGTAGTTGTCCGGCTCTTCTCTGGATGGTTCTCATTTTCCGCTGGAGTTGTTCTAGTTCAGTGTTGGACCATTTGATGATCCCGAAGGAGTAGGTGAGCACTGGTACCGCATATGCGTTAATTGCTTGCGTGGTGTTCTTCCCGCTCAGTTTCGTCTTCACAATGCTTCTAAGTCTTTCTTGGAATGCTTGCGTGAGCTGGACTTTGACTTTCTTGTGCTCCTGCTGCCGTTTTTGCATTATCCCTAGGTATTTGTAGGTTTCGCCCTCGTCCAAGGTCTTCAGTAGTCTCCCGTCTTCGAGTTCGATGCCTGGTAAATCTTCTTTGCTATTCTTCTGTATTTTGCACTTATCGAGGCCGAATTCCATTCCTATGTCCTTGGAGAATGTCTCTGTTATACTGATGAGTTGTCGGAGTTGGGTGATTGTTGGCGCGTATAGCTTGATGTCATCTACGTACATGAGGTGGGAGACTTTATGTAGGTTTCTCTTGTCTTTCTTCAGCATGTATCCGTATTTACTTGTGTTCAGCATCCTTGACAAGGGGTTTAACGCCAAGCAGAACCACTGGGGGCTTAGTGCGTCTCCTTGAAAGATTCCGCGGCGGATGGGGATCTCGGCCGTTTCTATTTTACTGTCTGGCGTGTTTAGCTGTAACCGGGTTCTCCATTGTTTCATGCTGCTCTGTAGGAATCGGATGATTGAGGGATGCACTTTGTATATGCTGAGTATTTCAAGGAGCCACGAGTGCGGAACAGAGTCGAAAGCCTTCTTGTAGTCTATGTATGCGGTGTTGAGTTTTCGCTTTTGTTTTCTTGCTTGTTCCAGGATAACTGAGTCGATGGTAAGCTGCTCTTTACATCCCAGAGTCCCTTTCTGGCATCCCTTTTGTTCTTCCGTCATTAAGTTGTTGCTTTCGCTGTGCCGGCTTATTTTTTCAGAGATGCCACTTTGGGCTTGGGAACATGGCGCTCTGCCGTCAAGCCTGTTTGATGGAAAACTTTTATATATATAAAAAATATATATATATAATATATCTATATATATATATATATATATATATATATATTTGCAATAATGCTTTTTCGCTTTCCAGGTTCACTAGAGAAAGAGCAGATTCTTCTAAAACAGTCAACGATGTAATGAGGACAAGTCGCACAAAAACCAATACACAAAAAGAACCAATACATACTAAATCAAAAGTACCATATTCGATTTCTCCAACCGAAGATGGCTGCCGTAACTCCTCAAAAAATTCTCCAACAGCAGAGGATGATAATTCGATACATCAAAAGCGGAATACTCGCAAACAAGACGACAACGATGGTTCAGACGTCTTCAATGCTCCAAAATGTGAGCAGACTACAAAAGATGAAGTGTCTGAAAGCAAAATAACTTCGAAAAAGAAAGTTGAAGACTTAGACTTGCATCAGAAGCTACCAAATTTGTTCAATTTTTCACCTAAACCCAAGCAGTTTCTGCAAAGGTCTTCTCAGAGTGTGTGTACAGAGAAATCTCGACAGGACTCTACGGACATGGAGGAAGAGCCAGTGGCCACTACACAATCGGCTCCATGCTCTCCAAGGATGAAGCCGAGACAACGATCGGTGGAGGAAGTTATGTCTGGGAGTAAGGCAGAACTAAGTCGCAATTCTTCATTGTCTCAATCAACTTCACAGGAAAGTCTGCCTGGGAATGAGAGTGGCGGGCTGATGGCATATCATCGATATTACCACGTCTTTCGCCAAGGAGAACTAGATGGACTCATTGACAACTATGTCGAGAACTTGCATATTATCTCTTCGTATTACGACCACGCCAACTGGTGTGTTGTAGCTGAAAAGGTCCAAGTGTGGACCATTTAGTGTATGAGAGATTGTTATTACATCGGCAATGCGAAAAAGCCTTATATTTTATAAAAAAAAAAAAAAAAAGTTTTATTAAGGAGTATAGGATGAAATGGAAATACTGGTAAAAATTTTTTTCGGCTGCTGGAATATGTATTTAGGCCAATTGAAACTGCATTGAATTGTCTGGAACATTTCTGGACTCCAAATTTTATTTTCTTAAAGAATCAATTACTTGTATCATAAACAAAAAATACACTTTGCACTAAAGTATTTATCTGCTTCTTGGCGGTTGCAAATAATTTTACTTCATGTGGAATTGTGTTGTCAAGATATGTTTAGTAATAATTATTTTGTTTGTAGCTAAGCCGAAATAGAGGAATTAATTCTGTTGTCCGAAGTTAGAAATAAAACTAACAAATAATTGTGTTCATTCTGAAAGAATTTCTAATCTGATTCCATGTACGTTCTCTTCGTGTAGAATATAGACCAATTAAAAAATTGAAATTTGGTGCTGAACAAAAGTGATGCAGTTCTCTTTTGCACAATAAACTAAATTATGAAAAGCAGTGCAAAGATTTTTCCCGACAAATGTTGACGCTCAACTTCAGAAAGATTGCCGATTGGTATAGTCGACATTATTTTAAAAATGTTAGTACATGAATATATATATATACATATATATCCCTGTATGTATAGGTAGAATTGTATATATCAATGCCAAATCCTACCCCTAAGATATAATCTTGATATATTTCTTCACCCATCTATTGAAAGTTCACTCGTCTAGGACAGCGGTTCTTTAACTTTCCTAGACCGCGGACCCCACCCCCCTTTCAGAGATCACTCACCCTCGCGGACCCCCAAGAATTAACTCAAAGTTTAAAGCCCAGAATTTGCATCACACATATTTATTTCTAGTGTTTCATCACTAATTTTCACCATTTAAGGAAGGAATTTTTCGTTCCCTCATAATTTATTCTTAGCATTAAAGAGTAAATGCTCGTGTCTTAGTACTTTTCCGAACTTTTGTGGGGCACTGGGAGGGTCTCGGGAACCCTCAGGGTTCCGCACACCACAGTTGAATAACCGCTGGTCTAGGATACAAAGGCGCCCATATCCAATATTTTCATTCTTTAAGTTAAGGGGGCTAAATAATATACAGCACCATTTCAAAGGTTCCCGATCTGATTATGGACTTAACAATTCTTATTGTTGTGTGTGCGTACTCTCAATTTTGTTAAAATATCAATTCAAGTTCAATTCAGACATGAGAACAATGATTAATTAAATTCAGTTCACTGAAAATAAATTTTAATGATTACGAATTAAGTGTAACATATTTAGTACTTCGTGACATTCACTTCAGTATAGCGTTAATTAAAATTAAGGTTTTGTGTCGCAATGGGCATAATGCTCACTGCGTATCTTGTAATTCAATGCATATTGAATACCTGGCATTATTTCAAGAGCATATATTTTCCTTGTATTTTAGAATTTGTTATGATCCATGATGCTATTCATGTTCAATAGATCATGAATTATGAAAATAAGGAATAATATCATGATCAGTGCCAACAACGAGAAAGACATGATTATTCTCATCTTACATTCTTTACCTTTTGTGTCAGTCATACCATCGAGTGCCACACACGGAAGATGTTAAGCTTTCAGTAACTGTGTGTGATTCCTCTCAATATCTTCTTCTGCGTAGTTCTTCAAGGAATGGTGTCCAGATCGATGACATCGAGGCCGTTGTTCCGGGATCACCATCTTTCTGCTTGTGAATGACCACTGCTGGGCTACACTTACATCGCGTTCTATATATTGGACTATTTATGTTAGTATAGTGGATTTTTGAACTTATAAAATTTTATACTTCTGTTGGGCGATTTGATTGATATAAACAGGGTACGACATAGATTTTTTCGACAGAATGTCTCGTAATGTCATGATACTAGTCTGGACTTTCTCTAGGCCTTGATTTTTTATGACCAAGTTATGTTGGCTCGAAAGGAATTTGTCATCGAGAGAGAGGTAATTGACCAGTATTTTCATTAATTGCTTTCTGTAATCATCAATTCATGACATGTTTCTAATCCTCATTAGTCATCATTATTCATCATTAGTAATACTGTCGTAAAAGTCAAATTAGTTCCGGTGAAAATAATTATACCAATTTATTCGTCATGTACTTAGAATTTATTTCTTTATATATCCTGGATGTCCGAAAAGTTTTTACGCTTTCAAAAATAATAAAAAAAAAACTAACGATAATGGACAGAAATTAGTGGTGTAACAGGGGTTGAGCGCGCAAAATTTCAATATTGAACCGGTGGCAGGGTGTACTAACGAGTTTTAGCGGACGCAATATTTAACTTGGCGCTGGCAACCCATACTAAGCCGCTGATACCACCTTACTTTCTGTGAAATTCAGCACTAAAAGTTATAAAGCTGTTTTCTGATCAATTATTAATACATTTCACTAGGTGCGTCATCAGTTGCCTTAAACACGTCTAGTGTATAGTTACTTTCGTGTCAATTTCTTTCAAGTGTTGCACAATCGACAATTAGAATAGCAGTTATGATTTCAGTCTTCATTGTTTTGGCGTTGTGAAGCAGCAATTGGTGGAAAATATACTATTCATTCTCCATAAAAAGAAATTTCGAAACATTGGGAGGTCGACACGATCATGATATCGAACCATCCTGGCCGATCCAGCGTCCGGAAAACCTCTCATTTCCATCAAAACAAAAACTTTAACCCTTTCGATGCTAATGTAATAAACAATAAGTTCGTATCGATTACCATTTTTTTTTATTATTATTATTTTTTAAAAGTGCGAAGAAACTTTCCGGACACACTGTCTATGTACGTTTTGAGGCTACAGAGAAAATTCGTTGTTTGCATAAAATGCTTATCCTTGGATAAAATTTTAAATAAAGAATCTTAAAGGTGTACACTGTGTAAACAAAAGTATTCACACGCCTAGGCTGAAAGGAAAAAATGGCGTCAATAGATGAAATCTTTGCATTGGTGTGTATGAATACGGTAAACTTTCTAGCTGTTCTTCCCACGGTATGCCTATAGGTTTGTACTAGAATATTTTCTTCATTTCTTCCATAGGTACATTTTCACCTCGTTAGGCGCGGAATGAGTAGTTCTGCAGGGGCGGATCCAGAAATCTTTCAAATAGGGGGCGATTTATTTCTGATTTCTGTCGTTAGCCAAGTGTCCGGTACTTTACATTTCGTTTTGGATGACATAATCCCAGCTTAAGGGGGGGCGATGGCCCCATCGCCCCTCTTGGATCCGTCAGTGGAGCTCTGTTGTCCTTACGCTAAAAAGCCCTGCGGTGGCCAGTGTGGTAACGCGTTCTCCTAGTGCGCCGTTAACCCGGGTTCGACTCCCAATAGTGCAAAGAACGCTTACTCATAGATCTCATAAAGATCACACTGCTCACTGTAGTCCGGGGTTTGGTTCCATAGGCCTTAAGAGGTTCGGATTCCTCGGAAAACAGTAGGTCCCGGCGCAGCATGACCACTGTAGTCTTTGAGCCGTAAAACCAAAAAGCAACCAACCTTACGCTAAAAGAAATCAATCAATGAATCATTTCCTTAATTTCTGTTGCGACTTATGCTAAAACTGGAGTAAAGGGCATTTACCACAGTCGTGCATTTTGTTTCTGCTTCAGCTCCAACCTTCGTTCATACCGTGTTTCATTCCAACACCAAGACCTTGTGTCGCATTTAATGCGTAAAAATTTACAGCTGTTTCCCGCATTTTCTGCATTACTTACTTCTACAATAATTTCTGCCACCCACGTATTATAGCTCAAACTAGAGCTTTATTCGTTTTTGGAGAAAAAGAGACGCTTTCCCCATCCTGGATTCGAACCAGGGTCCCTCCGTTTAGCCCGGAGTGTCTTGGACCGCTAGACGAATGAGGACAGGAAACAACGCTCTCTTTCTCCGTATGTAAAGATGTTAAGGTATTATTACCCTCCGCAGGGATAACACAATTGCCAAATATGGTCAACACAAGAAAGCCTCCGGGGCGAGATTTTTGTGAAAAAAAAAAGCTCTAGTTTGAGCTGTAATTAATACGTGGGTGGCAAAAATTATTGTATAATAAATTCCCCCACGAAAACTCACAAAAATCTCGCCCCGGAGGCTTTCTTGTGTTGACCATATTTGGCAATTGTGTTATCCCTGTGACATTACTTACTTCATGTGCTAAGACTCCTGAACAGATGCCTGTCGAGCATTGGTGTACGCAGAGAGGAGTTGATGATGATCATAACACGCCCCCTCCACCCCTCCTTGATTGTTGGTTACGCTGTCTGAGCGTCCTGTCTGGGATTACAATGCCGCTTTTGCGTTGGGAAGGGCGGCCACCCTGCCCAATCTACGCTATGCTACGTCATAACTCACCCCCATTTCCATGCAATTTTGTATATATATACGTATAAACAGAGATGGTTTTACGATTTGCGTCATGTAGGCCCTGATATATTTTGCCGCCTAAACTCAGCAAACGAAACTATAGGTATAACAGAGGTTTTGGTGTTTTTGTCAAATTCTTGATTTGACACAACTGGCGGTTATTTTAAGTACGTCTTTTCATAAGAATTCGTGGTTAGCGTCTTTTGAGACCCTCTCTAGGCGCCCGCGGCAGCTGACCCTTTGCCAATGCCTAGTTATGCCTCTGAATATAACCATTCAAAACTAATAATTTAATTGGCCACCATAAAATTCAGCCCCGCCTTTGCAAACTTCTCGGTGGCAAAACTTTCAGTTGAAAATTTGCCGCTGTGGGTTTCAGTCTAATTAACCTATTGGTAAATTCACCACTGCATATAAATATATGGACGTATAGTTTTGTTACTTCCAAATGAGTCTGCGGTGGCGCAGTGTGGTAACGCGTTCGCCTAGTACGCCGTTAATCCGGGTTCGACTCCCAACAGTGTACAAAGAACGCTTACTCAGAGATCTCATAAAAAGATCGCACTGCTCACTGTAGTCCGGGGTTTGGTTCCCTAGGCCATAAGAGGTTCGGATTCCTCGGAAAACAGTAGGTCCCGGCGCAGCATGACCATTGTAGTCTTTGAGCCGTAAAACCACAAAACAAACAAACCAAATGAGTCTGTAACTCTCTTTCTTATTTCAGTGAATAAAATGAACACAAGCAAGTGAAAGAAAATCGTCTAAGGTCGATATTTAAATTTAGCGGGTTTCAATTAACATTAACTCGCAACTCTCTAATCCAGCCGTCTCTAAATCGCAACTCTCTAATTCTCAATTAACTCGGTAGATTTTCCACGTTAACAATAACCATCATTATTGCATTTACGGAAGACCTGGACCTCACCCTTTTTATTGCATACAGACAGACAGACAGACAGACAGACAGACCTACAGCAATGACGGTTCAATATCTTTGAAACCCGCTGATAAACAGTTAATAACCGAAGGACGACATGGAATATGACGTTTATCCTTAGCCGATATGACCATCCTGTATAGAAACCGTAGTGAAGGCTTTACAAAAAAAAAGAAAAGAAAAGAAAAAAAAGAAAAGAATCCCGTACAAACTTATTAGCACGTGGAGAGCATGCGTAGAGGACAATGCAACTGAATGAAAGTAGGCCAACGAGTTCTTTGATCAATACCATTATTTCATTAGGCCTAAGCGTCCGAATATTTTGATCAGCATGGTTTGGATGTAGAACTATATTTTATAGTTACGTTTTCTTTGAAAACTGATTATATGGAATCTGTTAATTATATCTAAACGTTAATAACAACGATGTGAAGCTTAGTTTTAGATAATAAGGAGAGACGTTGGCGAGTTTCGAATGAAGGATGCGTTCTTCGAGTATGAAATCGAATGAACTCCAAAACTTCCTTTCATAACGTTGTTAGTAACTTTAACATGTTTTGCTTGGTGTTCCGTCAGTTTCACAAAGTGTTTGTTCTTTATTATTATTTATCGTTTTTCACACATCTGATGACGCACGGACTTGTAATTGGCATAAAGGAACAAATGGAGACAAGGTTATATCGAAAAACCAAGACAAGTGAAGTCTTGATTACTGAAAGAATCTTTCAGAAATAAAGTTTCTTCTATGTTTATAATTTTGTTGTGATTTTCTTATTACGTTAGCAGAAAAAGTCATTCGTTCGTATTTTAGGGCGCAAGGATACGAAAGGTCGCGTGGAGCCGAGATCTACGCTTTTCTGAGAGACGAAAGGTTTTAGTTCACCAAATTAATATGGTGAACGCAATGCAATCGGATCTCGTTAAGACAAACACCAAGGGGAACAGAAAATCTGTTCATATTGGTAGTAATTCGTCTTATCTGGGAAGAATAGTATGCTATACAATCTGACGGAACTTCAGAAAACGGTTCGTATTAAAAGTAATTCGTCTTAACGAGGATCGACTGTATTTGAAATATTAGAATCTAAGTCGATAAGACAAAGAACCCCGCTCACGTGGGATCGTCAAGAATATATATTCACGAAGGCCACATGAAAAATCTCAAATTTCACTTATATTAAATTAAATTTAAAAAAAAATCGCGAAAGGAGTGTAACGCTTAAAAAAACAGTTTCGGAACAGTAATGAAATGACTACATGCTATTAAATAATAACCACAGAGCATAGTAGGATCATCATTACCCCATTCGCAAGTGAAGATACGTTCCGCAACCAGGACAATAGCGAACCCAGCCTATTTAGGAGCATAAGGGAATTTACGTCTGGAGACCCCCCATAATTTAAAAAATAAATTTCCACTTGGCATATATATTCCAATGTATAAATATACAAAATATGTACCACCCCCTCACCCACCAATAATTTTGAAAATCCTACGGTAATTCCCAGTAGTATAGTGAAATTGTCATTACGTTAACATATATGCTTATGATAAAGTTTAATTGATAAATTATGCGCAATGAGCCATTACTGACATTAAGTAATACACGTAACAATACACATAATATATTTTACTAGTTATGGTAAGCCCTGGTTAACCTTTGTACGTTGTTGTCATCAAGGCTGTCATGAAGAAAATTGTTGAGAGTATGCAGTGTTGTCTTAATTAAAGAATCTTGTAACTGATGGGTTACTGGACTTAGTGACGTCATAGCACCGCGGTGACTGGCATTTGAATGCTCGCCAATCGTTTATTAAAGCCCAAGGTGTTGTCAGTTGGCACTTTCATCAGTTTTTCATTCCTCTCCTGGTCGTACGCAGGATATTATTTTAAAGCCTGTGGGATTCAGGGTTTTTTCCTCATTTGTTTCTATTCAAATTGGTAAATGAATAGTAAAAAAAAAAAGTTTAACTTTGTTGACAGATGCCCAAAAACCAGAAAATACAAAAAAACCCTTGAGATTATGCGGCGCGTATTCGGTATTTTTCAAAATTTATTGGAAGTGCGCGGCGCACACAGCGCGTACCCCTTAGAGACAGCCCTGGTTGTCATAATATATTTTATACGGTTGTCATAATATATTGTTAAAGACAGTTATGTCAAATTATCATGACACCTGTCGCCACAAAAAAAAGGGGAGATGAGTCATATTAAATAATTTCGACACCAAATGGAGTAAAATTATATAGAAATTTAAGGAAAGATTTTTTTTCTTAATGATCAGACAGAAAAATATCTCCATATAGATCAGCGGTTCTTCAACTGTAGTCCATGGACCCCTGGGGGTCCGCGAGACCCTCCCAGTGTTACACAAAGTTTTAGAAAACTACGAAACAAGAATATTTACTCTTTAATGCTATGAATAAATTTTGAGGGAACGAAAAATTCCTTCTTCAAATCGCGAAAATCAGTGATGAAACACTAGAAATAAATATGTATGATGTAAATTCTGGGCTTTAAACTTTGAGTTAATTCTTGAAGGTCCGCAGGGGCGAGCGACATCTGAAGGGGGTACGCGGTCTATGAAAGTTAAAGAACAGCTGATATATACCATTTACTATGTCTTTGCCCCTTGCATTATTGTACTAATGTTCTTTCTCTAAAATAAACATGAATTTAAAGTCTTAGCAGTCCAA
>QLNU02014176.1:72079649-72095086 GCA_006491805.2 Dysdera silvatica
AAATATTGGGGGAAACTTAACTAAAGGTGGCATTTCTAAATTTTTGAAGAAGTATAAGGAGACTCAGTCATTGCAAAACCAGACTGGTAAAGGCAGAAAAAGGTGCACAACAGCAAGTGATGATAGAAGAATTAAAAGACAGTGCCTAGGTGACAGGAAAAAATCATCTCTGTGTATACAAGGGGAAATGGCGCAATGCAATGTGAAGTTAAGTGCAAGGACTGTTCGGCGCAGACTGCATGAATGTGGTCTAAATGCAAGAATTCCACGAAAAAAGCCATTTTTGTCTGTCAAACAGAGGTTGAAAAGATTAAACTGGGCTAAAACCCATGTTAACTGGACAACGGAACAATGGGACAGTGTAATTTGGAGTGATGAGACCAAAATCTCACTGTTTGGTAGTGATGGCGTAAACTACGTATGGAGAAGAATTGGAGAAGATTTCCATCCTGAGTGCATTACACCTACCGTGAAACACCCAGTTAGTGTTATGATTTGGGGTTATATAACATCAAGAGGTGTGGGCAGAATTTGCGTGATCAATGGGAATATAAATGCCCAAAGATACATAAATGAAATACTTGAGCCCAAGCTGCTGCCTTCTGCATGTGATCTTTTCCAAGATAATGAAGCATTTATATTTCAACAGGATTCAGCTCCATGTCATGTTGCTCGTGTGTGCAAAAAATAGTTTCAAGATCATCATATTC
Organism: Dysdera silvatica; assembly: GCA_006491805.2. Lineage (NCBI taxonomy): Eukaryota > Metazoa > Arthropoda > Arachnida > Araneae > Dysderidae > Dysdera > Dysdera silvatica. The sequence goes on from QLNU02014176.1 coordinate 72,080,360, forward strand.
AACTGCTGGAATGGCCTGGAAATAGCCCAGACCTTAACCCCATCGAAAATCTATGGAGCCGGCTAAAGAAGCTTGTTAGTCGGAAGCAACCCAGCAATAAAACACAATTAACAGAAGCAATAATTCAATCTTGGTTTCATATTATAACAGCTGCAGAACTAAAGAACTTGGTTCACTCCATGGGAAAGCGTTGTAAGGCCGTAATTAAGGCTAAAGGTTACCCAACTAAGTATTAACTGGTATGGTGAACATTTTTGTATATCTCATTTTTTCTATGTATATCACCTTTCTTCTTTATGAATGCTGTTCTATTAAAATACGATTCATAAATGTTATTGCATTACAATCTTGATTAAATTACCTTTCCAATGATATATAATTTTATAGTATTGGTACAAAAAAAAGTGGTGTTATTAGCCATCAAACCTCTAAAATAATCTTTTTTCAAAGGGTTTCCACAATTTTGTCCACTACTGTATATGCATATGATAAAAATTTAATTGATAAATTATGCACCAATAATTACTGACGATAGTAATACGTAACAATACAAATAATATATTTTACTAGTTATGACAAACCCTCGTTAACCTTTGTGCATTTATTTGTCATCAAGGCTTATGAAAGTATTGAAACGGTATGCGGTGTTGTCTTAATTAAAAAGAATATTGTAACTGATGGGTTACTGGACCCAAGAGTGACGTCATAGCACCGCGGTAACTGACATTGAATGTTCATAATCGTTTACTCAAAGCCCAAGGTGTTGTCAGTTGCCACTTTCATCAGTTTCATTCCTCTCTCCTGGTTGTACGGGATATTACTTCCAGCCTGTGGGATTCAGGGTTTTTTCCTCATTTGTTTCTATTCAAATTGGTAAATGAATAGTAAAAAAAAAAAGTTTAACTTTGTTGACAGATGCCCAAAAACCAGAAAATACAAAAAAACCCTTGAGATTATGCGGCGCGTATTCGGTATTTTTCAAAATTTATTGGAAGTACGCGGCGCACACAGCGCGTACCCTTTAGGGACAGCCCTGGTTGTCATAATATATTTTATACGATTGTCATAATATATTGTTAAAAACAGTTATGTCAAATTATAATGACACCTGTCGCCAAAAAAAAAAGGGGGGAGATGAGTCATATTAAATAATTTCGACACCAAATGGAGTAAAATTATATAGAAATTTAAGGAAAGATTTTTTTCTTAATGATCAGACAGAAAAATATCTTCATATAGATCAGTGGTTCTTCAACTGTAATCCATGGACCCCTGGGGGGTCCGCGAGACCCTCCCAGTGTTACACAAAGTTTTAGAAAACTACGAAACAAGAGTATTTACTCTTTAATGCTAAGAATAAATCATGAGGGAACGAAAAATTTCTTTCATAAATGGACAAAATCAGTGATGAAACACTAGAAATAAATATGTATGATGCAAATTCCAGGCTTTAAACTTTGAGTTAATTCTTGGGGGTCCGCGAGGGCGAGCGACATCTGAAGGAGGTACGCGGTCTATGAAAGTTAAAGAACAGCTGATATATACCATTTACTATGTCTTTGCCCCTTGCATTATTGTACTAATGTTCTTTCTCTAAAATAAACATGAATTTAAAGTCTTAGCAGTCCAAGCAGTGGTGGTTCTTGGCTAGGGCCGGGGGGTATGCCCCCCCCCCCACTATAATCGGCTTTTATTATATTGCCTATGTGCACGGAAGACACCAGCCGCGCTTGTGCACATGGGCAGGAATTTGTGCTCCTCCCCAAATTTTTTTGTCTAGAATCACTACTGCCCTCAAGGTTACGGTTGGACAATGCTGAATATTTTGTACGTGCATAGTTGAAATACATTTTCCCACCAAATTTCACCCAAAATATTTTCCGACTGCTGTATTACAATTATTTAAATATGAAAATTAAGAAATTACAGAAAATATTAAGAAAATTTTTAAATTCGTGGTTATGAAAAAAAAAATCCTAAAATTCGCGAAATCGTCGAAAAAACTACAAAATTGGCGAGAAACCTAATGGAAATTCACCCCGTGGTAAAATTACTGCCCTAATTATAACCCTCGCTGGTGAGGTGTGTCCCAACCCCGCTGGGTTTTTCCTAGGTATGCCTCTGTTCGCAAAGAAATCAAAATTCCTCCATAGGGACTAATTTTTGGCAATTTGTAAAATCACCCCCCCCCCCCCCCGCAACAGTGGCTCTGATCACCCAGGATGCACCGCCCGGGTGGTGGCTGACCGCCCATTTCGCCCCTTCTTGCACCGGGCGTCAAATGACCTAAATCTGTCTCTTCCTTGAACTTGTATGCTTTCAGAGGAGAAAATTCATAAAATTTCAAAAAGGAAAAAATCTGTGATTTAAAGAAAGTTTTATTCAGACTATCTACAGAGCGAACCAAAAGTCCGTATAAACTTTAAAAAAAAAAAAAAAAAAAAAAAAAAAAACCACATCGCATTGTAGTGAGGTTTGGGATTGGGATTTTTTTTTTAAAGATAATAAAACTTTTTAGTTTAATCGTCACCGACAGGTGGCGCTGACACTAACTCATCCGTAAGAAATATGCAAATAAAATTGTTAGGAAACAGTTAAGTGCTCAGTCAGTAGGTTTTTCATCCGCTTCTTTAATAAAGTTTTTTGTTGTTTTTTTTAGCAAGTATTTGAAAAGTGTTAACTTTACCAAAGCAAGCTTTGATAGTGAAAGTGTATCACACGGTATCCGTTTCGTGGTTTCCAAATGTCTGAAGCGCCACCTATCGGTGCTACTTGACAATTAAATAAAAAATTCAGATAATATTTAAGCTCAAAGCACACTTCAATGCAATGGCTTTTTTTTTTATGAACTTTTTAAGTTTATACGGACTTTGGTTGATTCTATACTTTATTAAGTATTATTAAATGAAGGAAATGCCGTAAAAATTATCAGCCGTAAACAGCAAAACTATTCCACAGTAATTTTAAAAAAGAGACCAAAGTCCAGAAAATAAGTAATTAACGCATATGCCACATTTTCTCTGTACATAAAATCTATTTAAAAAACAATATTACTTTTTTTAGTTTATTTTATTATGTAATTCATTTAATTGTCTGCCGACAGATGGCGGGAACATCTAAACATTTCTGCATATTGTATTATACTATAACATTCGTTTGAAATTTATTTAATCTATTTACTAATTTTGTCATCAGCTTAAACTAATGAGAAAAAAATAAAGAGTTATTAAAAGCCTACAATGTAATATAATTCACATATGTATTTGAGAAAAATCAACTAAGGTACTACTACGCAAATTAAAGGAATAAAAAAAAGCATACAATTAAGACCAATAAAACTTTTGTATCTTTAAAAATGAGCTGAACTTATCGTGTGGTAACATTTTAGTTTTAAGGCCAGAATTTTAGAGTTTTGCAGCAAATTAGAAGAATTACAATTTTTACTTTCGCTTTATTATAAAATTAGTACACCAGGGCATTTTGACGCGTTGGAAGGTGAGCCTAAATTCGATAATTTTTTTGGGGCCCCCTTTGCTCCAATTTAGAACCCCTGTTTGGGTTAAGGTGCAAGCTTAGTTGGCCCACTCATCACTAGATGGTCCAAGGATCGGGGGACTATTGCCCCTCCCCTTTGAGTAGTATTGCTGTTTTATGTGCAATTGAAAAATTAATCAATTGATGAATTAGGTCGCAGTAGCGGTGCTGTATTTCTAGAAAAGAACTTGAGCTGGAATAATAATAAGAAAAATGACATTCCGTCCATGATTTCGGCAGTAGTGTGGAAAAAATCGTAACTTTTCTCATACATTTGTAAATCATCGTAAACGATTCAAGAAGCAAGAAGCAATGAAATTTTGTATATTTAACATAGGAATATATGAGTTGTAACTCTTTAACCCCATTGAGCCTATAACCCCCTTATGAACTTTCTACCTACGCCTATGGGCAGAGTATTTCGCGCTCCCCCCCCCTAAAAAAATTGCTGTCGTTTTACCACTACATTTTCTTTCAGTTTTTGTAAAATCATCTATGTTAAAGCGTGGTGCTCCGCAAAGTCAGTAAAATTGTAAATCATTCAAATAGTTGTTATTTTGTAATCCATTTATTTTAATTATTTAATTAAGAATTAATTTATCTAATTAACATATAATGAAAGCTGTTGGAGATTTATGACAATAGATGGCGCCACAAGTATGTGGCCATTTAAAAAAAATCTCCTACAGAGGAGATGGGGCGAAACCCTCTGCCCATAGGCGTAGACAGAAAGTTCATAAGGGGGGTTATAGGCTCAATGAGGGGGTTGCAGAGCTACAAATCATATCTCTATTTTCAATATACAAAATTCCATTGTGGGGATACAACCCCATAACCACCCACTTTACTACGCCTCTGCCTCCCCTCTTGGCACGTTCCTGTAATGAAGTTTTTCAATTATCAAAGTTTTCCAAGTTTTATGGAAGATTTCAACGAAATATATTAAATAATAAGTTCAATACTAATAAAAAAATATTGAATTAGAAAAATAAATCAACGAAGTACCTGCCACAATACTAATATTACTTTAAATTATGCGATTGCCGTATACATATATTTATTTTTCAAATATTAAATACAGTGATAAGTCAAGAAAAAGTGACTTCTGTTGAGGTTGAAGATCTCCCTAATTCTTTTAAGTATGGAAAATCTGGAAATAAAAACTGCTTCTAAGTAAATTTGAAAAATTAATTTAATATGCCTGATTGCATTATGGATTATGTCATATTGACTTCAACAATTTTAAAATCATAAATCAGAATACTAAAATATAAAAACAGGTACACACCTGTGGTACATAAGCGTAACAGATGGTCTACATTTCTCGAATCACTTGCGATGATTTACAAATGAGAAAAGTTACGATTTTTTTCACGCTGATGACGAAATCATCGGCAGAATGTTATGATACTCCCGGAGGCCGGTTGGCCGGCCGCATAGTCCGCCCCTGCTTGCACTGGGCGTCATATGACCTAAATCCGTCTCCACGTTCAACTTCTATGCTTCCAGAGAAGGAGAAAATACATAAAATTTTAAAAAGCGGAAATCTGTAATTCAAAGAAAGTTTTATTCAGAATATTTACAGGGTGAACCAAAAGTCTCTATAAACTTGGCGGGGAAAAAAGTAAAAAATCATTGCATTGTAGTTCGGTTTTACGCGATTAATCTTATCTTCCTATGTTTGGGTTTTTTAAACATAATAAAACATTTTAGTTTAATAGTCACCGACAGTTAGCGCAGACAAATCATCCGTAAGAAATATGAAAATAAAATCGTTAGGAAGCAGTTAAGGGCTCAATGGGTCTTTCATTTGATTCATTAATAATATTTCTGTTAAGAACAAGTTTTTGAAAAAATGTTAACTTTACCATAGTAAGCTTTGGTAGTGAAATGGTTTCACACGGTATCTATTTGATTGTTGACAAATGCCTAAAGAGCCACCTATCGGGGATATTTGCCAATTTAAAAAATCCCGATAATATTTATGCGCAAATCGTACTTTAATGCAATGTTTTTCTTTTTTTTTATGAATTTTTGAAGTTTATACGGACTTTGGTTGGTTCTGTACATTATTAAGTACGTATTATTAAACAAAGGAAATGCCATAAAAAATTATCAGTTGTGAACAGCAAAACTGTTACACGGTAATTTTAAAAAGAAGAGCGAAGTCAAAGTTCAGAAATAAGCAATTTACGCATATGACAAATTTCCTCTACATAAAATCGAAGTAAAAGAAAATTTACTTTATTTATGGGATTAGTTTTATTTTTGTCCAACAGATGGCGGTAACATCTAAAATTTATATTATTACAACATTCCTTTAAAATTTATATAATCTATTTACCAATTTTATTATCAGCTTAAAATTAAAAAATTAAATAAAGAGTTATTTAAAGCCTATAATATGATATAATTCAAAGCAACATATGTATTTAAGCGAAATCAATTTGGGTACCACTACGCAAATTAAAGCAAAACAGTATATTATTAACACTAATATTTTTTTTTTGTTTGGTCTTGAATGACGTAGCTTTCGGTAATGTTTCAGCTTTAATGCAAGTTGAAGTTGCAATTCTTATCTACGCGTTTTTTAAAAAAATGCGGTACAAGGTCTGTCCTCAAAATAAGGAGAGCGATCCCAGAAAACACACTTTATCTAGTGAAATTTTTCAATATACTTAGTATTCTTCAAAATAAGAACCACAAGCATCGACACAGCTAGCCCAAAGATTTTCCCATTGTTTGTAGGCGTCTCGGAAGCCTTCTTCCGGAATGAAAGCCCTTCGCGAGAGGACGTGGAATGACGATGCGCAATCCACCTCCGTCTTCTATGCATGTGCGTGGACTGTGCAAAAAATCCTATCAATGTTTCCATCCAAGCTGGATCGAAAAAAGATGTATTAAAATTTCGATCCGACAATAATATTGTAATAGCACCTGCTAACACAAGTTAAGACAAAAGTAACAAAACAACCGTCACCGAAACATACCAAACAAATAAAGGAACCTTTACTTGGCTAGAAAACTAACATATGGCGAGAGGAGAAAATAGCTTCTCCTCCTACATGCGCGTGGACTTGAACGCCTGTTAATTGACAAAAAGGATAAGGAAAATGTTTTTTTTAAATATAGTATAATGTAATATAATTCAAAGCAATATGCGTATTTAAGCAAAATCAACATAGGTACCATTAAACAAATTAAAGGTAAAAAGTATATGTTTAATAAACACTTGTTATATTTAAAATCTTGTAAAGTTATTTGGTGTTGTAACGTTCTGGCTTTAATGCCAGAATGTTCCAGTTTTGTAGAAAGTTATAGAAATTATAATTTGTATGTTCGTTTTATTAAAAAAAAATATGATAAAATATCAAGGCTTATTTTTCCCTTTTTTTTTTGTTTAAAGTTTATACAGATTTCTAGTTGGTTCTGAGCATTGTTAAATATTATTAAAAGAAGGAAAGCCGTAAAAAATGATCGGTCTTAAACAGCAAAACTGTTCTACAGTAATTTTAAAAAGAGGGAGTCAAAATCCAAAAAATAAAAGTCAACGTGCAAAAAATTAGTAATTTACGCATATGCCAAATTTTCTCTACATAAAGTTTTTTTTTTTAAAGTTTACTTTATTACGAAATTAATTTAATTTTTAGCCGACAGATGGCGCCAACATGTAATAAATTCTTCTTATTGCGTTACTATCACATTCGTTTAAAATGTATTTAATCTGTTTACTAATTTCATCATCAGCTTCAAATAGTGAAAAAAAAATAGAGTTATTTAAAGCCTATAATGTAATATAATTCAAAGCAACATATGTATTAAGCTAAATTGACGTAGGTACCACTAAGCAAATGAAAAAAGTATATGATTAACACTAATAAACATCCGGCTTCTTCCAAAATAGTACTGTACTCTATCGTGTGGTAACGTTTCAGTTTTAAGGTTGGAATGTTCGAGTTTTGTAGTAAGTTATGGAAACACTAGAGTCTATCTCCAGGAGCAAACTTTAGCAATAGACGCTAGTGAGCGCTCATTTGTGCCGCATTTGCTCCTTGGGACAACTTTCTGTACATGTGCGTAGATGTTTCCATCCGATAATATTTACTTGGCTAGGAAAATAGGAGAAAATAGCTTCTGTCGCAATTCTGTGCATGCGCGTAGATTTCATATGTGTGTTGACAAAAAGGATGTGGGGTGGATCAGATTTTGTTAGTTTAGACTTCATTAAGAGGGGTGTATAAATCCCTGGGCAAGGGGATAAAATTATAATTTATACTTATAAACATATACTGATTCCAGAGGCGGATTAAGCTTATTGGGGGTTCCCATAAAAAAGTAAAAATTTCGAGGCTTTGAGACCCAAGCCCTAAAACAAAACAAAAAAAATTGTGTAAGGAACTGAGGACTTTTTCGGGAAGATTTCAGTAGTAAATTTTTAGTGAGTTCCTTAAACCGGCAATATGTAACTAATAATAAACTCAACGTTTCAAGAAAAATCAGATATTTATTCAAAAAATTTAATAGTAATAAATTACCTTAGTGCTTAAAAAATGTTTTGTATATAAATTTGTGTCTTGGTTTCTCTTTAGCAGATTCATCAATTATTTTTGCAGTATCTATTTCGTCCAAAATTTTTTGTTCTAGGTATAATATGGCCATGTTGTTCAATCTGTCTTCTCCTATCGTACTCCTTAAATAGCATTTAACGCATTTTAAAACTGAAAAAGATGATCTTTCACCTGTTGCATTTGATATTGGCATTGTTAAAAATATTTTCGAAATAATATCTACATTAGGAAAAGTTCCACTCTCTTTATACACTTCGAACTATTATTCAATAGCACTTCTGGCTATTTATTTATCAACACTTCTGATTATTTATTTATCAGTTTCTCACGTTCTTATTATTTCTCCTTTCATAACAACATATATTAATATTCTTTATAAATGTTCTTGCGAACTTCTTTTATCATTTATAACTTTTTAATATCACTTGAGATATTATATCGGGCTTCCAAACATAAATTTTTTACCATCATTCATCTATATAATTATTATTTTTCATAAATTCTTCAAAAATAGAATAAACAGTACTTTTAAACTCTTTACGTCCTGGTATGTATATCCAAGCGATAACTACTCACTGATAAATACTTCAATAATAATAGTGAATTTTTGAAGTTTATACGGACTTTGGTTGGTTCTGTACATTATTAAGTACGTATTATTAAACAAAGGAAATGCCATAAAAAATTATCAGTTGTGAACAGCAAAACTGTTACACGGTAATTTTAAAAAGAAGAGCGAAGTCAAAGTTCAGAAATAAGCAATTTACGCATATGACAAATTTCCTCTACATAAAATCGAAGTAAAAGAAAATTTACTTTATTTATGGGATTAGTTTTATTTTTGTCCAACAGATGGCGGTAACATCTAAAATTTATATTATTACAACATTCCTTTAAAATTTATATAATCTATTTACCAATTTTATTATCAGCTTAAAATTAAAAAATTAAATAAAGAGTTATTTAAAGCCTATAATATGATATAATTCAAAGCAACATATGTATTTAAGCGAAATCAATTTGGGTACCACTACGCAAATTAAAGCAAAACAGTATATTATTAACACTAATATTTTTTTTTTGTTTGGTCTTGAATGACGTAGCTTTCGGTAATGTTTCAGCTTTAATGCAAGTTGAAGTTGCAATTCTTATCTACGCGTTTTTTAAAAAAATGCGGTACAAGGTCTGTCCTCAAAATAAGGAGAGCGATCCCAGAAAACACACTTTATCTAGTGAAATTTTTCAATATACTTAGTATTCTTCAAAATAAGAACCACAAGCATCGACACAGCTAGCCCAAAGATTTTCCGAATCATATATATAATAATAATAATTCACCAATAATCGCATTGATTATGCACCCCATAATAGACAAATACTCTCTTTCCCCCTTTTTTTTTATTTCTAAGTTTTATTTATTCAACAATAAGGATTATCTCTTTAAAATAATGATATTAATAATAGTTCGACGGGAGTTTTAGAAAAATTAATACAGTCGGAGCAGGACATAAACATCCTCTCCTCCTCGAAGATTTGAACAGAAGCTCCGATTTTCGCGCGGAAATATTGTTTAAACAACGATCCAATAACGTCCAATTACCTTTCAGCATTCTCGCGTTCAAGTGTGTGTGTGTGTTCACACACACAGGGTAAGTATTAAGGCATGTGTTTAGAGGTTAAATCAAAGTCGTTCTTCTCAGCTCTCTTTATAAGAAAAATGGCGTTGTTGAGAACAGGGTTTCCGCCATTGAAATTTTATTTCCTTTAATTCTAAATTTGTTTATTTAATTATACATGGCATGGGCGCCCATATGGGGCAGAGGGGGCTTGAGCCCCCATGGCCGTTCAAAAATTTTATTTGCAAGGTTCTGCTATGCATTTACTTTCAAAAGTTTTACAAGCACATTTTAAAATAAGGTACTTTTTAGCTCATTACTAATTGTCAAACGGTATCAATTATTTTTGTAGCATTTTAGTATCTTGTACATTCACTAAAATTTTTGACAGTCTTGAGAAGAAAGTAATAATTTTTCTCAGTCCCCCTCCCCATAATTACTCATGTGCGTGCCTATAATACGTGGTGAAACTACAGTTATAACTAGAGCCCGGATTATATGCACTAAGAAACCAGCAAAATATGCACTGAGCCTCAAAATATCCACTTAAAATGAGTAAACATGAACTTAAAAGGAATAAATGTGTACTTAAAAAATTTTTAACGCTTGAAAATCTTATATCCCATATTTTAAAACAAATTTCCAGAAGAGGACTTGAGCTGGGATTATATTAAGAAAAATGGCAAGATCCGGCCAATTGTCTAAAAATAGAAATCGGAAACAAATCGTCCCCCCACCCACCCAGCTTGAAAGATTTCTGGATCCGCCAAACCACTTATTAGTGTGGCATTACGTACCGTGCAGGTTTTTGTTCTATTTAATTTCACATGTGTAATAAGTATGTAAACGGTAAAGAAATATGACATTTGCATGGTGTGGGGAGGTGGGGGGTGTAAAGGATTGTAGAGAACAGGCAACTACAGGCGAAGAGCAGTAGAGTAGCACATCAAAAATTATGCGGGGGGAGTGGTTTTATGTGATGAAATTTCAGAAAGAAATGTGTTTTGTTATCCAACTGGGGAGGTGGTGCTTGTGCCTCCCCCTTTCGAAAGCCAGTGCCCTAGTGCACAGCCTTAAAAGCTGAGTATGTGTTTTTTTGTCAATTAAAAGGGTTTTAGAGGAAGAAAAGCCCCATTTCCTTCTCCTTAAAACTGTAGTAAATCTGATAGTTAAAGAGATAGTTAAAGAGAGAATATCACCGCTCGATGAAGTAATACGATATATATGACAACGTAAAGCGGGTAAAAAGTTATTTTATTACATTAGCCTGGCTTTCGGCTGTTCCATTGGACAGCCATCATCAGATGCAGAATGAAGTGTAGTAAAGCAGTTTTCCACCAGAATTTAGGCAAGTTCTCATAGATTTTATGAAAACTCGTTAGAATCAAGTGCATAAGGGAAGGTCACAGGCATTGGCGTATGCAGAGGGGTGTTGATGAGGGCTATAATCCCCATTGTAATGTAATTTTGTATATTTAACATAGGAATATATGAGTTGTAGTTCTGTAACCTCCCCATTAAGCCTACAACACCCCCTTGTGAACTTTCTGCGTGCGCCTATGGTCACAGGAGCCATGACCTTCCCCATAAAAATAGTTTTTCCACTGTAAAAAATTCCAACTTTCATGATAAATGAAGGGTGTTATTCCAAGACCATTGCAAATTCTGTCCTTGACTCCCCCCAAAATGAAAGCCTGTGTCCGCCCCTGGTTAGGATAGGAAACAAACTTCAATAGTTTTTGCTATAACGTGTTTATTATTATATACACTTTACTTTTAAAACGACTTTTCTGCAGTATTATTCTCCGTTTTAAAATTACTAATTTTTTATGGTGAAAACATTTCGACTGTTATTCAATAGTTTTAATTGGCAACAGATATCACTTCAAATTCATGATGCAATGCTTTAATCATGGCGCCATCTGTTGACAGATAAAATACTAAACTTCTATCAAAAATAGTATTCCATTAATCTGTATTTCCCAACCTTTTTCAAGCCGCGACCCACTTTTATCGTAGCCAAGCAGGGGGGGAGGGGGGCACCCCCCCACAAGTCCAAAACTCACCCCATCAACTTACATATTATCTAATCAAAGTGTAAAACTGGCCAAGGAAAGGGGGCGCAACCATGGGGGAGTTAAGGGGCAGAAGCCCCTCAAAGCCGGATTTTTAGCATAGAAGATGCTTCAAAATAACAAATATTTTACAAAAAATTCATTTTTAGCATGGTCACACCCCCCTCCCCTTCGACCGAGAAATATCTGGGTTCACTATCACTACTCTTCGTATTATTACATTTTACATAATATAACACCGTTATTTAAAAAGTACTGAAATTTTCAATTTATGAATGAATTAATTATTTGTCAATAACCTTGAAGAAAATTGTAATAATGTTTTTATTACAGCTAGCACGTCTAATTGTATTGTAATTTAACATGGATAATATGTTTTTAGCAATGGATATACATATACTGATATATTAATTACACATTATAGTATCAGAAACATTAAAAATTCTTACAATTGTGGAGGTTAAATTACACACACAGAACTCTTCAACTTTGCATTCTTTCAAAATTCGTAGCACTTTTCTCACAATGGTTTCGTTTTCATTTAATGTTAACATTAACACGTTAGTGGTATATTGCACAAACATGTCGAAATATAATTTTTTAAAGTCAGCGAGTCGCAGTGTTGCCAACTCATATCATTAAAAACCCGCTAGGCGGTTGGTGAAATCCTGCCTTTTCCAAATAAAAACCGTTAGATTTTATATTTTTAACATAAAATCTAGTAAGAATAATTTAATATATTACTAACATAAATAAATAAAAACCGCTAGATTTATATTTTTTGCGGCAAAAAAGTCCCCCAAATTTTTAAAAAATACCCCCAAAATTTCATGACGCAAATTGCGTCACGAGCCCCCACCCCCTTTGGGGAGCCCTGTAGCCAAGTAATACGCGAACCCCTTTTATAGTAACCAAAAGATGTGCGAACGCCCCCTCTGCCGCCACATTTGCATAATAAAAGAATTTCAAACAGAGTAACGAAAACGTATCAAATATAAAATTATATAATGATTATATATGTTAATGTTACGTGATTATATGTAATATATTAATTATATATTATATTAATTACCTATAATATATTAATTGTGTTATATATTAATATATATATATATATATATATATATATATAAAATATGAATATATATATTAAGCTATATATATATCATATAAATATAGATATATATTGAAATGTATATATATATACAGTAGTGGACAAAATTGTGGAAACCTTTTTGAAAAAGTTTATTTTAGAGGTTTGATGGCTAATAACACCACTTTTTTTTGTACCAATACTATAAAGTTATATATCATTAGAAAGGTAATTTAATAGAGATTGTAATGGAACAACATTTGTTCAATTATCTGTATTCTATCAAAAGTTATAGCCAAATAACCAGAAAAAAGAAGCACAGCTTGCTTACATTTATATGAAGTAGCTTTCCTTCATTTGAATGTGGCCAATGAGCATGAGTGTTTACAGAGCCAATCAGGTGTCATCTTGTTTTGGCAATGAGCCAATCATGTTTTCTCTTGTTTTGGCAATGAGCCAACAGGTTACAGGACATTTATCAGTGTGTTCTGTAATTGCTATCAAGTTGGTTGGGTTTTTTTTGTGCTCTTTGATTTAGTGTGCTTGTAAAACGTAATAAAATTAAAGAAATGGCGCAAAGAGTTGACTGGTCACCTAGGAAGCGATGTAAAATAGTAATATTAAGTGAACAAGGCTACAGTTATGAAGAAATTAGAAGAAATATTGGGGGAAACTTAACTAAAGGTGGCATTTCTAAATTTTTGAAGAAGTATAAGGAGACTCAGTCATTACAAAACCAGACTGGTAAAGGCAGAAAAAGGTGCACAACAGCAGAAGTGATGATAGAAGAATTAAAGACAGTGCCTAGGTGACAGGAAAAAATCATCTCTGTGTATACAAGGTGAAATGGCGCAATGTAATGTGAAGTTAAGTGCAAGGACTGTTCGGCGCAGACTGCATGAATGTGGTCTAAATGCAAGAATTCCACGAAAAAAGCCATTTTTGTCTGTCAAACAGAGGTTGAAAAGATTAAACTGGGCTAAAACCCATGTTAACTGGACAACGGAACAATGGGACAGTGTAATTTGGAGTGATGAGACCAAAATCTCACTGTTTGGTAGTGATGGCGAAAAATACGTATGGAGAAGAATTGGAGAAGATTTCCATCCTGAGTGCATTACACCTACCGTGAAACACCCAGTTAGTGTTATGATTTGGGGTTGTATAACATCAAGAGATGTGGGCAGAATTTGCGTGATCAATGGGAATATAAATGCCCAAAGATACATAAATGAAATACTTGAGCCCAAGCTGCAGCCTTCTGCATGTGATCTTTTCCAAGATAATGAAGCATTTATATTTCAGCAGGATTCAGCTCCATGTCATGTTGCTCGTGTGTGCAAAAAATGGTTTCAAGATCATCATATTCAACTGCTGGAATGGCCTGGAAATAGCCCAGACCTTAACCCCATCGAAAATCTATGGAGCCGGCTAAAGAAGCTTGTTAGTCGGAAGCAACCCAGCAATAAAACACAATTAACAGAAGCAATAATTCAATCTTGGTTTCATATTATAACAGCTGCAGAACTAAAGAACTTGGTTCACTCCATGGGAAAGCGTTGTAAGGCCGTAATTAAGGCTAAAGGTTACCCAACTAAGTATTAACTGGTATGGTGAACATTTTTGTATATCTCATTTTTTCTATGTATATCACCTTTCTTCTTTATGAATGCTGTTCTATTAAAATACGATTCATAAATGTTATTGCATTACAATCTTGATTAAATTACCTTTCCAATGATATATAATTTTATAGTATTGGTACAAAAAAAAGTGGTGTTATTAGCCATCAAACCTCTAAAATAATCTTTTTCAAAGGGTTTCCACAATTTTGTCCACTA
>QLNU02014176.1:72095186-72158117 GCA_006491805.2 Dysdera silvatica
CAATCATGTTTTCTCTTGTTTTGGCAATGAGCCAACAGGTTACAGGACATTTATCAGTGTGTTCTGTAATTGCTATCAAGTTGGTTGTTTTTTTTTTTGTGCTCTTTGATTTAGTGTGCTTGTAAAACGTAATAAAATTAAAGAAATGGCGCAAAGAGTTGACTGGTCACCTAGGAAGCGATGTAAAATAGTAATATTAAGTGAACAAGGGTACAGTTATGAAGAAATTAGAAGAAATATTGGGGGAAACTTAACTAAAGGTGGCATTTCTAAATTTTTAAAGAAGTATAAGGAGACTCAGTCATTACAAAACCAGACTGGTAAAGGCAGAAAAAGGTGCACAACAGCAAGTGATGATAGAAGAATTCAAAGACAGTGCCTAGGTGACAGGAAAAAATCATCTCTGTGTATACAAGGTGAAATGGCGCAATGCAATGTGAAGTTAAGTGCAAGGACTGTTCGGCGCAGACTGCATGAATGTGGTCTAAATGCAAGAATTCCACGAAAAAAGCCATTTTTGTCTGTCAAACAGAGGTTGAAAAGATTAAACTGGGCTAAAACCCATGTTAACTGGACAACGGAACAATGGGACAGTGTAATTTGGAGTGATGAGACCAAAATCTCACTGTTTGGTAGTGATGGCGTAAAATACGTATGGAGAAGAATTGGAGAAGATTTCCATCCTGAGTGTTATGATTTGGGGTTGTATAACATCAAGAGGTGTGGGCAGAATGTGCGTGATCAATGGGAATATAAATGCCCAAAGATACATAAATGAAATACTTGAGCCCAAGCTGCAGCCTTCTGCATGTGATCTTTTCCAAGATAATGAAGCATTTATATTTCAACAGGATTCAGCTCCATGTCATGTTGCTCGTGTGTGCAAAAAATGGTTTCAAGATCATCATATTCAACTGCTGGAATGGCCTGGAAATAGCCCAGACCTTAACCCCATCGAAAATCTATGGAGCCGGCTAAAGAAGCTTGTTAGTCGGAAGCAACCCAGAAATAAAACACAATTAACAGAAGCAATAATTCAATCTTGGTTTCATATTATAACAGCTGCAGAACTAAAGAACTTGGTTCACTCCATGGGAAAGCGTTGTAAGGCCGTAATTAAGGCTAAGGTTACCCAACTAAGTATTAACTGGTATGGTGAACATTTTTGTATATCTCATTTTTCTATGTATATCACCTTTCTTCTTTATGAATGCTGTTCTATTAAAATACGATTCATAAATGTTATTGCATTACAATCTTCAATTAAATTACCTTTCCAATGATATATAATTTTATAGTATTGGTACAAAAAAGTGGTGTTATTAGCCATCAAACCTCTAAAATAATCTTTTCAAGGGTTTTCACAATTTTGTCCACTACTGTATATATATAAAATATAGATATAAAGTTAGCAACTATTAGTACAGTATTGCAATGTAGCCATGTTGAAATATAAAAGCGTTGGAAACATTTGGTATGAAATTCCTTATAAAAATAATTGCAACTAAAACCGGTTATGAGCCCCCGGGTTGGGGAAGAGGCGAGCATAAGATTACATCCAAAAAAAAATCATCACCCTCATTTGCAGTGGCGTCATGTGGGGGGGTGCTGAGCCTAACCGACACTCTTTACTTTGGATAACATTATAAAAATAATCCTTGTATAAAAAATTTTTGTAAACTAAAACTTATTTTTTAACATCAGTAAGAAAAGTTATTGTGAGGGCCTTGACCAAAACCTGCACAAAGTGGGGGTGAACAGTACCAGGCCGAGGAAATTTATTACAGATGCGAGATAATGATTTGCCTTGGTTCTAAAGTGGGTGTTTTATTTATATGTAATATGGATAATCAGAATAGGCATTTTATTGGTGTATTTCCTCCTACCACCGTTTAAAGGTCGCTCCAGTATTATTTAAATTTAAGCATATATTTTGATCTGTTTTATGTCTTTCTCAAATTTATATCTTTATTATTTATTTTTTATTTCAAATTTATATCTTTCTCTGTTTTATATCTTTTCAAAAAATGCAAATACTTGACCCACCTCCATGCTTACGGAAGGTTTTCATTCTCTGATTTTTATTTGCTGCTGTAAATACAAATTTTAGAGTAATTTAAAAATTGGTATAGGTTTTAATTATGAATTAATTAGTGCATTTCTGTTAAGGCAGTTGTCACTTGGTAACAACCCCCACTGTGCTCGTTGTATTATTTTCGATATCTTACAACGTAAAACATTGAAAATGATACAACCGAACTATGTTTACGTAAGACTGTGTAAGACTGTGTAAGATGTGAGCATGGTTCAACCTCACCCCTGTTGCCCCAAAAATAAAAAATAAGCAAAGTTTTAACCCACACCCCTCCTAAGATGCTTACGTAATAGTTTAATGCCCCCTTTATACATAATGAATTGCTAAATTTTTAAGGTTTACGTGATAGAATTTGGGGCTCCGTCATATAGTTTTGGATTTAAAAGGGCTCCGTCAGTAAGTTTTGGATTTAAAAGTGCTCTGTGACCCAAAAAGTTTAAGAAACGCTCATTTTGAGGTAAGTTGTAGAAATTACAAGTTTTATATAGGCTTTATTAAACAATAAATAAATAAATGAGGTACAAGGTCTGTCCTGAAAGTAGGGGAACTGAGCACAGAAAACGCTTTATTTGGTGAGATCTTTCAGTACACTTAGTATTCTGCAAAATAAGAACTGCGAGCATCAACACAGCTAGTCCAGCGATTTTCCCATTGCTTGTAGGCGTCTCGGAAATACTTTTCTGTAATAAAAGCCCTTAGCGGGAAGACGCGGTATAACGATGCGCAAACCTCCTCCTCCTCCTTCTGCGCATATGTGTGGACTGTGCAAAAATTTCTATCGATGTTCCCATCCAATAATATTTACTTGGCTATAAAACTAACATCTGGCGAAAGGAGAAAATAGCTTCTTCTGGCGCGTGGACTTCAACGCCTGTTAATTGACAAAAAAGGACAAGGAAAGGGTTTTTTGTAAATATAGTATAATGTAATATAGTGGCGGGCGGTTCATAGAAGCAATGCAAGTATTGCTTGCCTAACATCAATTTGAAACCCATTTCCATTGCCAATTTAAATTAAAGAAAACTTATTTATAAAAGTTCTGCAAAATCTTTGCTGCGTACCTGAAATTTTGTCAGAGGTCCAACTAAATATTTCGCAATTTTTTTGTCACTGGATGGCGCCACATTCTGAGGGTGAGACTGACGTCGGATCAAAAGCAATGCAATTTCTGCTTTCCAGCTTGAAATGGTTAACTATGGATGCAACTCCGGCTTAATATTATTTTTATTGTATTTTTATTTCCTATTTTATCACATTTTCAACTTGAAATCTGTGAGTTCGTCAAATTAAACCTCAATTAAATTTATAAATACTAATTGTTTTAATTTTTTAAGCCGCGTAAGAGTGAAATAATTTTAATCTGATAAGCAATTTTCTAATAGCTTATGTTAACGATAATGCTGCCATCTAGTGGTATCGATAGTAATTTTTATTGCATTTTTCAAAGTTATTTTTGCTCTGCGTTGAAAAAAAAAAACTTATTACAAATATGAAAAAGAACTCCAACTTTCACAAAAGTGTTATTTATATATTTGCCAAAAAAATTGAAGACTGGAATTTTTATTTAAATAGGACTACCTGTAACGTACTATAAAAATAAAATTTACTTTCTTGTTTACATTATCTCAAAAATAAATATATTGCTTGCCTAAAGGAAATTGTCATCGCACGAGTAATGTAATTCAAAGCAATATACATATTTCAGAGAAATCATTATAGGTACCACTATGCAAATTAAATGAAAAAAATATATATATGTTTAATAAACACTTATTATATTTAGAATCTTGTCAAGTTGTTTCGTGTTGTAACATTTCGAATTTAATGCCGGAATGTTCCATATAGAAATTACAATTTGTATGTGCGCTTTATTAAAAAAAATATGATATAATAACAGGGCTGATTTTTCCTTTTTTTTAATATAAATTTTTAAAATTTATACAGACTTCTAGTTAGTTCTGTACATTACTTAAGTATTATTAAAGGAATGAAATGCCGTAAAAAATAACCAGTTTTAAGCAGCAAAACTGTTCTATAGTAATTTTATAAAGGAGAAGTCAAAGTCCAGAAAATAAGTAATTTACGCATATGCCAAATTTTCTTCACATAAAATCCCATATAAAAAATTTTTTCTTTTCATATATAATTTATTTTATTATGGAGTTAATTTAGTTTTTGATGGCGGCAACATCTAAAAATTTCTGTTTATTGTATTACATTACGACCTTCGTTTAAAATTTATATAATCTACGTATTTCCTAATTTTATCATCATCTTAAAATAACGGGAAAAAAACAAAATAAAGAGTTGATTAAAGTGTATAACGTAATATAATTCAAAACAACATATGTATTTAAGGGAAATCAACTTAGATACCACTAAGCAAATTAAGAGAAAAAGTATATGATTAACATTAATAAATACTCGTTTCGTTCAAAATTTCATTGTCGTGTGGTAACGTTTGAGCTTTAATGTCGGAATGTTCAAGTTTTTCAACAAGTTATGGAAACTAATGATGGACCAAACTGTTATTTTTGAATAACCTGTTCCAACCGGATAAGATTCCAATCACCGGTGACTGGAACGTATTCGTTGCTGCATAGGTTTTGGGAATTGAGGAACTTAACGATAACGCATTTCAACGCTCTATCCGTAAGAGAATGTCGTGCCAACTCCATAAAAATAATAAATCTTTTGAAAAAAAAAAAATGCACACATATAAAATACAAAACTAAAGGGAAAGAATCAGATTTTAAAGTGATGAATTTTAGATATTTTAAAAAATACACGATATTAAAAATCAAAGAAAGTTTAAAAAACTAATTCTAAGTAATGAAATACAGCAAAAAATATTGACACTGCTGTAAATTAATTGGTAAAACATACTGGAAGGTTACAATGTGGAACTAATTAAACAGGATAATGATACAAAATGTGTATTCTCAGCTGATGTAGTTATACACATGTATGTATTCAGAATTTTTCATGTGTAAAGCTCAGTAATGTAAAAATATTAATACTTGTACTAATTAATATACATGGATAAAAAATCTATTCCATTAAATATGAATTGGCATTTAGTAACAATAATCTTTCGGCGTGAAGAGGCTCCAACCGATTTCTCCCATCGGTTAAAATGTTACCAGCCTTTAAGAAAATTCTTTCGCAAGGCACTCATGTTGCCATAAAGTTGAATTTCCTTTTCGCTAACTCTGATAGATTTGGGTAGATCAGAGAATGGGGTCTCCACCATGACAAAGAGTCTTGATTCTGCAGCAAGTTAATGTTTTTTTAATTATCGCCTAGATAGCGAATGATTTCGCTAGTTGCTATTGAAGTAGGAATACCTATATAATCACATATTAACTGAATTTAAACTTTAAGTAAATTAAATAAAAATAAATCAATTAAAACAATAATTAAATAAACTGATTAAAACAATTAGTTAATTAAAACAATATTTGGTTAATTAAAATGATATTTGGTTAACTATAATAATATAATAATAATAATAATATAACCTCTTGTAATATCAGATATTAAATGGGTAATTAGTGCCTAAGCCCTTGTGTCAGCTAGACAACTATGCCGGATGTTGTGATAGCCCGTTATCTCAGCGCGTTTCCTGTGTGATGGAAACGGAGGAATATGTTCCTAGAACAGTTATTTCTCAGTCACCGGTCATTTTTAACTGTTACTTCAAGTAACTCCTATCCCTAATCACCGGTGACCGGAAATAGCAGCTTTTATTTGAGAACAGGGGGTTTTAGCGGAGCATACTGTTCCTGGAATAGTGACCAGTCGGTAACAGGTAATTTTTAACAGTTACCTTAAATAACTCCCATCTCTAATGGAAACTACAATTTATAATTTCCTGATGCCCAAGAAACATAAAACTTTTTCGGAACTTTAGTTGTCACTTTTAGAGGTAATGGGGATGCTAAAAAATGTTTTTATGTTATTATTTTTTTGTTATTTTATTATTTAACACATAATTAAATGTAGA
This sequence comes from Dysdera silvatica, assembly GCA_006491805.2. Classification (NCBI taxonomy): domain Eukaryota; kingdom Metazoa; phylum Arthropoda; class Arachnida; order Araneae; family Dysderidae; genus Dysdera; species Dysdera silvatica. The sequence goes on from QLNU02014176.1 coordinate 72,101,288, forward strand.
ATATTCCCTACATTGAGCAACGACTTTTCCTTTTAGTAGCAGCTGAACGGATGTAGAGTCCTCTCTACGCGGGGCATCAGGAGGTTATATGCGCATTATTAAGAAAATTATAATACCAGAGCTGTTTTAACGCGTTGGAAGGTGGATCCACATTCATTGGCGTAAGCAGGGGGGTTGTAATCTCCCATTTGTATATTTAACATAGGAATATGTGAGTTGTAGCTCTGTAACCTCCCCCATTGAGCCTATAACCACCTCATGAACTTTCTGCGTACGCCTATGTCCACATTCGATAATTGTTTTGGGGGGGAGGAGACCCCCCTTTACCCCAAATTAGAACCCTTGCTTGGATTAAGATCCAGGCTGTTGGCCCACTCATCCCTAGTATAAAGGATTCAGGGGGCGGGGGGGACGATTGCTCTTCCCTCTTGAGCTGGGTTGTTGTTTTGTCTGCAATTGAAAAATTAATTAATTAGGAAGGTTGGTTGCAATAGCGGCGCTGCATTTCCAGAAAAGGACTTGAGCTGGGATTATATCAAGGAAAATGACAAGCACCGGCCAATTGCCTAAAAATAGAAATCGGAAACAAATTGTCCCCCCCCATCCACCCTGGGGGCCCATATAAGTGGGCAGGGGGGCTCGGGTCCCCCCTTAGCCATTCAAAAATTTGATTTCCCTGATTCTGATGTGCATTTACTTTCAAAAGTTTTACAGTCACATTTTAAAATAAGGTACTTTTTAGCTCATTACTAATTGTCAAGCAGTATCAATTATTTTTGTAGCGTTTTGGTATCTTGTACATTCACTAAAATTCTCGACAGATTTTTAGAAGGAGGTAAAAAATTTTCTCACCCCCCCCCTAGAAGTACTCTTAATGTTTCTCAGACACCCCACTAGAAGCACTCATATGGGCCCCCTTGCCACTTACCCATTCACCCCAGCCTGAAAGATTTCTGGATCCGCCAGCGCTACTTAGTGTAGTTATTATTATTAGTATAGTATTACGCACCGTGCAGGTGTTTTAGTGCTATTTAACTTCGCATGTGTAATAAGTATGTAAATGATAAAGAAATATGGCATTTGCGTAGGGGAGGGGTGCGGAAGGATTGTAGAGAACAGGCAATAATAGGCGAAGAGTAGTAGCGTAGACAAAAATTATAGGGGGAGGGGGTCAAGTGCCTTTATGTGATGAAATTTCAGAAAATGTGTTTTGATATCCAACTGGGAGTGGGGATTGTGCCCCCTTTTCCGAAGCCACTGCGCTAGTGCACAATCTTCAAAACTAAGTATGTGCTTTTTGTCAATTAAAAGTGTTTTAGAGGAGGGTAAGCCTAGTTCTTTCTCCTTAAAAACTGTAGTAAAGCAGTTTTCCATTAGATATTAGGCAAGCTCTCGCATAGATTCCATGCAAACTCGTTAGGATCAAGCGCGGATACAGGGGAAGGTCACAGTCATTGGCGTACGCAGGGGGGGTGTTCGTGTAATCAGGGTACGAATTAACGCGGGGATAAGGGTATTTCCCCGGCTCGTGAAAATATATCCCTGGCAAAAGATTTTAATTAACTTCCCTGTCAGGGATGATTATTTTCCCCACGAACACACTTGTGACATTAAAAAAACAAAAACAAAAACAATATTCACATCCTTTTTTTTTCTTTTTTTTTTCTCAATTTTTCTCCAAATTTCATCGATATTACTGGTTTTAGGGAAGGCGGGATGGGGGTGGAGGATAGGAGAGTTGGGAAAAGAGCTAAAATGGGCCCATCTTGGAAATAGAAGGGTGGGCTAAAAAAAAAAAGAACGGCAGCTATTCCCTGAGGGAATAGAGGTATATTTCTCAGGGAAAATGAGAAATCGCTTTGATATTCAAAAGAGACGCTAATTGTTGACAAGCAGATTATTGTACTAAGCTGTTGTAGACATCGCGTCTGAGGAAGACAATTGTGAACCATGTCTTGGGAATATAGCCTGATTGTTTTCGAAAGCACTAAACCAATTTAGCAAGAACGATTGACGCAGATCGTGAATTTTAGCATCCAATTTTGAAAGTTGGACATCGAAAGAGGAAAAGATCAAGGCAAAGAGGAATGAGGGGAAAGTAAGGCAGGGGAATCCAGTCGCAATTTTAACAACATGAAGAGACAAATTAATTTCTATGAATGTTTTTCCAACAAAAAGCAAGTCATGATTTCCATCCTGGAAATGTCAGCCCCAGTGAAATAGCACAGGTGCCGTTAACGGGCAGGACCCGTCCTCTCAATGTTGGTATCAAGTTTCCATGTTCTCTTTCAATTTCAAACAAAATGCCTTTTACTGGTATATTGTCCCCTCCTCCAATAATTTTACGCCGTCGGCGCCCATGTGAGATAGTATGTCCAGTGCCGGAAGTACCATCCAATGTTCAACAGCGAACTTTGGTAAAGTATTTGGAAAATAAAGTAAGCTGACGTATCTTTTCAAATTATCATTTAAAATCACTGTGCAAATTGAATATCGGTATTATAATGGTATAACGTTTTTCCGTCGTAACAGCAAGACTTTAACAGTTAGATTTTATTCAGCAAATATTGTGCAGAATTAAATAGTTTAGTTTTATGAGGCCTTTTATAATCAAAAGAACGATCCTAAACAATTTTTCGATGGCCAAACAAATCAATCGCTGGTGACTGCGACCTGCACTCAAGCTACGTTACTAAAGCTTAGCCCCTCTTGATCGTTTATAGCTTGCGGCCAGTAATGTAAGAAAGGGGGGAGGCTCAGTAGCCTCAAATCCCCCCCCACACACACACACACACATTGGATTGAAAGCGCATTGTTCTACTTAGCGCCGAATCGCTTTATCCTTTCTAAAGCTGCATGAGTCCCCCCACACTCCCTCATAATTTTTTAAGTGCTACGCCTCTGGCTGTGGTATTAAAATATTTTCTTATAAATCCTCGCGCACTCTCGTATTTAGCTTCTCAACTGCTTCACGTTTTTACCTTTTCATAGACGCGGATTCAAATTTCTTACCTCCATTTCGATCTCTAAATCTTTCCTATGAAAACATTTTCACTTTGGAGTGGTGTTTGATCAAATATTGATTATTTTCATATGCACAAACATCACGACATTCTTTTTTAAAAGAAGAAGACGTGTTCTGTACAATGGAAATCACTGAGACATGCACAAAACAACTTAACCGTAAAATGAAAGCTTTTCACTATTACTAATTGAGTATATTCAGCATCATGAATGAATCAGTATGTGTGTTTCATCTAATTTCAATCATTAGGATTGCTTTCCTGCTAAGAGTGCTGAATTTTTGAATCTCACTTCAGTGACAATATAGAAACTATCGTAAGAATCGTTACCTTTCCTGTTAATTTGCTTTCAAATGAATTTTTAACAACGTGGGCACGATGTTCAACGCATCTGCTTAGCCCAGAATTTCTAAAAAAAACAAAAAAAAAAGTAATTGCTTTCACTTGCGAGCGTGGGGCTTACTGAAAACCACATGCTTACCCTATTTACCATCGCATATCCTTTTTCACATTTAATTATCAGACTCTCTTCTAATCATTTGTAGGCCATAAATTAAACTTCATTTCCGATTGCAGGAACACATCCTTTCCCAGGAATTCTCTTCCTTATTTCTAATAGAAATTTTTTCCCATTAATCGTAATTTTCACCATAGGTGAAAACTCAAAGTTCAAATGGGGGATTGTAGGCTCAATGGGTATTATTGTGGGGGTTACAGAGCTATAACTCACATGTTCCTATGTTAAATATACAAAATTTCATTTCAATCGGGGGTTACAACCCCCATCAACACCCCCCTGTCTACGCCAGTGATCGTCATCCTGGTAAAGCTATTCTAATTTCTTAATATGCAAAAAATTGGAATTTTTAGATGGTCTTAAAGTTGCATATTATATAATTATTCATATCGTTTTCTATCTCGATAATGGAAAAAGGGAGGGAGTTCCATAACTCATTCGCTTAATATACGAAACTATAATGTTGTAAATAAATAAAATACATATTTAATATCTAATTTTCTACATATCAAAAAAGCAAACATTACTTAAATTCTGGTATTAAAATTATGTTATGAAATTATAACGTACACTGCTGCTTCTTTCTGACACGATGATGAGAAAATATAGTCAATCATAATCAATTAATCAATCGTAATCAATTAATCAAATCATAATCAATTAACCAATCAATAATCAATTAATCAATCGTAATCAATTAATCAATAACCAATCTTAGTTAACCAATCATAATCAAACAACCAATCATAATCAAATAATTAACCAAATAATCAAATGAATTAACTATAATCAATCAAATGGAATTAACTATAATCAAATCGCCAATCAAATGAATTAACAATAATCAAATAACCAATCGAGATGAATTAACTATAATCAATTAAAATTAACGAAATGAATTAGCTATGATCAATTAATCAAATGAATTAACAATTAATCAAATTCATAAATCTACGAAGTCAAATCAATTAATCAAATTCATAATCAATAATCAATCAAATTCATAAATTCACAATCAAAGGTCATAAATTACAATTAATCAGTCAAATTCATGAATCACAGTCGATTAATCATTCAAATTCATAAATCACTGTCAATTAATCAATCACAAACTCTACTGTCATAAATGGAAACTGTATGTATTTCAAATATATATGTATATTTAACCAGTTATGCTGCAGTTATGTGTTACGTTAGCACATACGGTGGGGAGTTGACATAATAAAATTCTATTGCCATTAATTTATATAAAATTCATATTATACATAATTCTTCTACAATTATATGTATTATATGTAATTCTACTTTTGTCTACTATATCACATACAAAGTGTCCTTATTGAGTTACTGAGTGCGTCCACATATGCTGACGGGACCAAAATACACGTTACTCCGATGTAAGTGTATGTTAATGAAATCAAGAGATTTTGTTTGTTTTGGTTTTACGGCTCGAAGACTGTAGTGGTCATACTGCGCCGGGATCTACAGTTTTCAGGAATCCGAACTTCTTAAGGTACCTGGGGGCAGACCCCCACGGCCTACAGTGAGCTGAATGCGATCTTTTATGAGATCTCTGAGTAAGCGTTCTTTTGCACTGCTTGGGTCGAACCCGGATTAACTAGCCGCGCAATAGAACGCTTTTACCACACTGCGTCACCGCAGGGCCTATAACATTTTATGGTCAAGGAACACAGAAGCTGGCAGCAATTGGTATCATTGTATTCCCTGAAAAGAGATGTAACGATTGCAAATTTGATGGTGAGTGAATAGGATTCGTTTCAACAGGATAAGGTAACTAAAATGAAAGAGAAAAAGTGAGTACTCCAACGTGAGTAACCACAAAATGGATTCCGCGCAATACAAGAGTTCCCAGTGTCTCCCTAGGGTTCCGTGAATAATTTGCATAATATCATACAATTTTCAAATAGGTCCTGAAAATTCTGTAAATCCCTAGAACAGCATCTTAGATGATTAATAGCCATAACCAATATCTCCCCAACCATAGGCGTTATTTGCGGGTTAAATATAGCGTAAACTGGGGGGCAAAACACAAGTGGAACGATTGGAAAAATATGATTTTACCTCTGTACTAAGAATGGCACAGGCATATTTATTACCCCCATAAGAATTACGCCGAAGCTTCCAACAATAGAAAATGTATGTTCTACCGTTTTAGACTACTTTATTTGTTGTTGCATGTCTTGGGCCTAGCTAGCATAAATATCGTTTAGACTATAAATATCGTTTAGACTATAAAATATCGTTTGGAGCTATGAATATCGTTTAGACATAAAATATCGTTTATATCTAGCATAAATGACGTTTTTAGACTTCAGCGGAGATGACATTTATAGAGAGCATTGGTGTACGTTGGGGGAGGTGTTGATAAGGAAGTTAGCAACACACCATTGCGATGAAGTTTTGTATATATAATCATACCAATGAATATATGGATTTGTAACTCCGCAACCCCCCCATTGAGCCTGTAACCCCCACTTATGAGCTTCCTGCGTACGCCTATGATAAAGATATTTTGTAGCTAGGCACATGGTAAAAAAAAAAAAAGAATTCCACATGATGAAGAGCTTCAGAACCACTGCTCCCAGGGAAGCTATAATTTATACTGGAAATTTTTTTTATCTTATACTAGAATTTATACTGGAAATTCAGTTATTTATAATGGAATTTTATACTGGAAATTCAGTTCGACACGTATGTGCATATAACGAGGGTAAGCGCCCCAACTCTGGGAAGCATGTGTAAATCGTAGTTGAAACGCCACAGCCAGGGTAGCATTTCACACATTGGGGAGACTCAAGCAGCTTTAAAACAAATATCAAGTGATTTGCGTTAAGGACAATGATGTACAGTAAAACCTGCCTAAAATGACCACCTCTGATACTGAACTGCAAAGGTCACCATAGACATTTGATCACTATACACGACAGACTTTGGCATGGTTAAGATTAAATACTTAACAGTTTTCTCTTATAAAAAAATAGTCACTTAGTTTAGATAGTCAATTTACCAAAGTTGTCAGTTGACCAGATTCCATTGTACTTTGTTATCCAATGAAGAGGAGGGGCTTGTGCCCCCTAAACCCCTCCCTCCCTTTTCTACACCAATAGCCATGGCGGAAAAGTGTACGAATTGTCAGCACAATAGTTTGCTTCATCTTATCACCACTACCATAGGACCTCAGCCTACTCGTTTCACTGATAACACTTTCTTGATATCTTATCACAATGAGCTGTCAGTCTTAAAATAAGCTGTTCAAGCTAAATACGGACAGCACACACATATTAAGCCTTGCACTGCCAGCGGAATTTATTATTATTTTTTTTCTGTGATAAAAACCTACCCTAGAAAACGCAGTAAAAGTCACTGCTACGTGACGCAAAGATAAGCGTAAACTTAAGAACAATACCTGCTTTGGCACCTGTCTGAAATTGAGTTTTGTGCTCGATATCATCAACCTTCCAAAGAAGTGTTTAGAAAAGAGATAACGCAAAAGAAATATCTACGAAAGGGAAAAGAGTTGAGAGGTGAAATGTACATGCGCTGTTCATGAAAACTGAAGAAATAAAAAAATAATAATAAAAGTTAATTGACAAAGTAATGAACGTAATAATGTGTCACGAAATTTGCTGTTTTAAGTAAAGAAAATTTTCAAATACATTTTCTAAAATTAAATGAAATCTTATTTAAGATGCAATTCTACTCCTTGACGTATGTATATGGAAAAACGAATAAATAAACAAATAAGAATAAGAAAATGTGGTTATTGTTGAGTGAAACCGTTTTCATAACGTATCAAGTTATCCCATATATTATATTGTAAATTTTCCAGTATTACATGCTATAAACGTTTTAGTGCAACTGCATGTTACATTGTAAATATAATATTATAAATATTGTGTTGACGCGTTTATATAGTGAATGTTATAGTACAACTGTATGTTACATTGCAAATATAATATTATAAAAATTATATTGCAACTGTTATATTGTAAATGTTATAGTGCAACTGTATGTTACACTATAAGTACATTATTATAAATATTATATTGCAAATGTTGTTTACCTTATTACCCCCCTAAGCCCTATTCCTTCCATATGGGCGCCCATATATAGGGGAGTTAGTGGTGGTTCTTCTCTTCCTCCTCCTCATTCTCCGAGGCCCTGCGGTGGCGCAGTGTGGTAACGCGTTCTCCTATTGCGCGGCTAATCCGGGTTCGACTCCCAGCAGTGCAAAAAGAACGCTTACTCAGAGATCTCATAAAAGATCGCACTGCTCACTGTAGTCCGGGGTTTGGTTCCCCAGGCCTTAAGAGGTTCGGATTCCTCGGAAAACTGTAGGTCCCGGCGCAGCATGACCACTGTAGTCTTTGAGCCGTAAAACCAAAAAACAAACAATCCTCATTCTCCTCCACTGGGAACTCAAAACTGGAAGCATTGGCGGATCCAGCGAGGGGCGGAGGGGGCAATCGCCCCCTCCCCTGTCTGGGTGAAATAGGAAAAAAAAAATAAAGACGATGAAGAATATGTTATGTGTTGTTTGTTACGTCTGTAATAAACAAAAGTCTTACGCTGGCGTCCAAAGTCTCCATGTCTTCCAGAAATGTGATCCGTACGTCTTTGCACGAATCTTCAAGCTACTCGTCTTTCAAACTACGTTTACAGTAAGTGTTGCTTCAGCAAAACGTAGTTTTTTATCCTCGAAGCGCCGTTAAACTTGGCTTCGAACGCGGATGACAGAAGAGAAACTTTTAATACACACCCACAGAAATATTCATATTGATGTAAATAAAGTGATTGACAAATTTTCAAAGAAACCAAGATGGCTTGATTTCGCACTTAACACTAAACTACACAATAATTTTCAACACTCACGTATAAATATAATAAAAATAAGCAATATAAATTATTAAACTTAATTTTTAAAAAAAATGCTTGTTATAAAAAGTAAAAAATTACTATAATGTTTTTGTAGTTAAACTTGTTCTATTAATTACATTGTAAATTATCGTTTTGGTTATTGTATATATATCTTTTATAAATAAAATATTATATTAAAAATTAAATTAATTATTTTCGTAAATTAAATATTTTGGTGAGTAATATAACAACATTTACCTAAACTATTTAATAGTCCAAAACTAAAACTTTTCCTGGTGAGGGCCCCGAAACCGCCCTCCCCCATCGTTACGGCATCCTGGGGCCGCCCTTGACTGGAAGTTGGCAAAATCGTTCAGTCAACGATTCACACCAAACCATCCTTTTCATCATTTAGCAATGCGCAAATCCATTCAATGAACCATTTAGGAAATGAGTTGCCGATCTTAACCAAGCAGTAGACTTTTTTTTTTTAAGTTTATAATCACATAAAAGACGATAAATAATTTTCAATTTTTTACATGCCAATAACATTTCTCCTATGAATATAAAAATTTTATTTTCTCGTGATTTTAATTTGTTTTGGGGACGCCATTGATTTCACTTTAATTTTAAGATCGTCCAAGTCCCTTCGTCCCCCGTCCCCACAAACTATTCGGAGGTTGTGGAGAAGCCCTTCCAAAATTAATAGACGATAAACGAAGAAATGTAGACGATAGTTGAGAGTGTGTAATACATAAAATGTAAACTATATTAATTGCTAAACTCATACTTTGTTAATTATTAATTAGATATCAATTGATAATTATTGTCTTATAAATTAATAATTAATGTCTTGTTGATTAAACTTATTAAAAATTATGAATTGTCGACATTTTTCTGTCTATGGTGAATTCCCTTGACTGCACATAGTAGGAAAGAGGGACTCAGTCCAGTGGCGTACTAATAACCTCCTGCAACTATAAAAAAATAATAATATATTTTTTAGTTAATAAGGATATTTTTCTTAATCTCAATGTAAAATATAAAATAAAATGAACGCTTTCCAATTGTGGCAAACTCATTAAGCTTTACTTTATTCACTTTAGCTATTTTCATTGTCTTTAAAACTAAACCCAACCTCCCAAAATTATAAAATCTAGACGAGTTTTGAAGCTATATACATGCGCATACAAATTAATTTTCGTAAAATTGGGGACCCCAAAAAAATTATTGCGGGGAGGGGGTCCCGAAATTTTCCGTTACGCCACTTGCTCATTCCCCACAATTGGTTATCAAAGCACATTAGACAATTTTTGAGAATTTTCAGATTTATCATTCAACATAACAAAAATACTAGAGAAAATTGTTTACTTATATTTTTATCATCAGTATAATGAATAAAAAACGATTATTCGGTCAAAACTTAAAAGGCGAAAATTAAACAGTCGGAGCCAATCGAAGATATTGTTCAGTATCCATGTTTTTCTTTTAAAGAAGATTTAAATCTGAAACGTAATTCGGGAAAATTTTCTGACGTTTTTGATATGTGAACCACTATACTAGAAAATGATATAATTCTGCAATCTAATCAAATTTAAAAAGCTAGAGGTTTGAAGAAGATAATTAGAAAGCTATTCGTATATTAAAAACTACTGTGAATACGTCTATTCTTGTTTTAAATCCGCATGTTTATGTGGAATGATTTTTCTATATATAAAATTAACGAAGGCAAATCAAAATTCCCCTCTTACCGATTCCCATATTGAAGATTCATTTAGATTATCCTTGTCGGCATGGATACCCTATTATAAACGCTTGGTAGCGAATACGAAGACATAGACTTTTCATTAATAAACTTTTGATTATTAGTTATCTATTTTCTAATATACATGCATGTTTGATCCTAATGAATCTGTATTTTTAATGGGCCGTTTCATTATCAGGTATGTGACATTTGTAAATCGTATTTTCCCCAGATAATTATTTCAAAGGTAATAAAACTAAATATTTAGCCGAACTTAATTTTATTATTCTAAAAATTTCACTCTTGCATCTGTATAAAAAATGTTGCAGACATATTTTAGAATAATTAACAGTATGGTAATTAAATTTGTAACTATCACATATTCGACAATTTTTGGAAATCAATGTTAAGTGCAATACTTTGTGAATTTATTTCTGTAAATATACAATGATTTGAAGGCTGATTTTTTTTTTTTCAAGTTGAAAGAGGAATTAAAATCATTTACATCCATACAATTAAACTGCTGTTGACGAAAAAAGTTGAATATGCCACCATGTATGTGACACGGTGTCAGAGTGAAAATTGCATGTGCACTTCAAATATATTGTTGCATTTGTGTAAATGGTTAATCCCCATATAAACATTACTACTAACTATAACTGATTTACAAAGTATACATGTTAGATGCCATGGGCGCCCATATGTGGGAAGAGAGGGCTGGAGCGCCTCCCTACTTGCCATTTAAAAATCTGATTTGCCCGATTCTGCTGTGCATTTATTTTCAAAAGTTTTTCAGTCACATTTTAAAATAAGGTACTCATTACTGATGTAGCTCATTATTAATTGTTAAGCAATATCAATTATTTTTGTGATATTTTAGTATCTTGTACATTCACTGAAATGTCACACAGCCTTGAGAAGGACTTAGACAAAATTGTCTAAGACCTTATTATTATTGAACTTAGACAAAATTGTCTAAGACCGCATCACATAAAGAGTTCGGTCTCAGCTCTGGTGGCGTGCGGATGTCTGTTCTCTGCTGTCCGGACTGGCGGGTGTTGGTTCCGGCTCGCTTGGACGGAGTAACTGGGATATTCACCAGGTCGCTGGATGGAGGTGGATTGACGTCTGTTTTTGTCATTCTGGGCCCGGGCTCCGCCGCTTCCTCGCTGATCAGTCTTTGCTTCCGTGATTGTATGATCGTTCTTTGTTCTGCTGCTTGTTGCTAGGCCACCGTCTCCGTTCGCGGAGACCGACGACGCCCTGGGAAAGCTTCACGGTCCATGGATGGGATACCGGCTCGGCGGTCTATTGCGGGATGGATGGCGGTTCGTTCGTTCTGGTTGCAGGGCCGGTTTATACCCCCCCCTGCCGCTTCGCGGCGCTGCACCCACTCAACGGTGCCCGGTGGGCTCGTGTAGGAGTTTCGGCCGGCCCGGGGTGTCCTTCTGTGCCATCCATCTATTTCAGCAACTTCTCGGGGTGGATTGACCGTGGATGGTTCACGGTAGACGTTAAATGACGACATCAGTGCGAGCTATGCCTCTCTGTACGCCTGTACGGATCGACAACCCCCCACCCCGTAATGCTTCCCAGTGCCCCTTCATGGTCCATTGGCCGTCATAACATCTAACGTTAAAACCTGTCCGGGATTACGGCTCCGCCTGAGGTGGTGCACCCTTCCCATTAAAATCTATGCACAATAAATGAAGTGAAGTGAGACCGCATCACATGACCTTCTTTAAAGCCACTTGAGCCGTCCATAATTTCCCTTGAGCCCCTCAGAAGTTTTTAATTGCAATGCTATTGAATGCATATGAACGCTTTTTTATTCAAGGCTCCCAGCATTTTTTTTGGCGCCTCTGTCTCACATATCAGAGATTATTTTACCGTATCAGTTAAAGTTTAAGCAATGAATCTAGCTATTTTCGTGTGCTCTTATATCCGAATATTGGCACACCGTAACCTTTGAGATTTTCACGCCATAAAAACAAACAATAACAACAAACATATCTTGCACAAAGATAACAATAATATTGCTTTCCTCTCTTATCGTACTTCCTTTTCATATCAAGATTTTTTTTAAAAAAAAAAATTCTTGCAATATCCTACTCGGTTGTGTAGGTGAAAGGAAAATCCAAATCATCATTTCATATATGATAACATGTCGTATATGTTTCGTATATGATAACATGATGTAACATAGAAGTCCAAAACAATTTCGAAAGACGTTTGCTTCGTAAAACTTCATTTAAATTTAATTTGTTTGAATTTTTGGAAATGAAGTTCAAAGGTAGCTGTATGCTTGCTTCTTTTTGAAAAGCACAGATCATAAATATTCCCCTAAATCAGTTGTGGTCCAACTTTTCATGTTAAATGAGTCGCGTGAGTACTTCGACAGCAGGGTTTAAGCTGCAGTCGCATTTTTCGCAAAATGCGATGAGTTGCACGAAAATGCGAAGAAAAAATTATTGCCCATCGCGAAAATGCGACAGGCATTTTTAACCACAGTTTATTCTCTGAAAACAGGATTCCTCGATTCCAGAATATCCGTTTTGCACTTCAGCGATCTTTTCTTGTTCCTTTTTGTTTCCTCTTCAAAATTCTTAACAGCACCTGTTAAGCATCGTTGATATAAATAATTTCATTGATACGATTTTTCGAGCAACGAAAGCAACTAATATTTTTAGCATTTTGCTACAACTTTTTTGCCCCATTTTAGCATTTTTGCGACAGCATGTTTCGAGCCAGCTTAAACCCTGTTCGACAGACAACACGCGAGTCGCAATTAAATTTCAATAACGTAATTTAAAGCGCTTACAACATATTTTATATACATAATTGTTATATTTAATTAAATAGGCAATCAAATACAAAATTAAAAAAAAAGTTTTAAACATAAATTTAATTGTTAAACATACATGTATGCTTTCATGTTGACAAATATTGCGTTTAATACCCGTACTCAAAGGTATTTCAAAATTATCGTACTTAAATTTTTTATAACTGTTAATTTCGGCACTTTTTCATGAATAAATGTGCACAACGAGATCAGTAATATTTTAAAAATGTATGTAAATAATTAAATATATGTTAACAAACAGGTTTAAAATTTTTAAGGCTTTAAGGTATTTCCTCTTGAATAGAGCCGAGGGTTATCAAAAATATCCCCAAGCTCTAAGATTTTATTGTATTTAGGAAATTCATACAACCCCCCCTCATTAGTGGCCATTCACCGGTCAGAAAAATGTGTCCGTAAAACAGAGGGATATTATTATGAAGGGAGTTTTTGTTCGGGATTCTCATCTGACCGCAAACGTGGGGTGATATTATATGTCTGAGAGGTGTTACTGTATATTATTGTATTTATACAAATGGTTACGCGGAATGTTTTATTATATTTATATTGTATTTATTAACATAATTCTAATTAATGGGGCCCTGCGGTGGCGCAGTGTGGTAACGCGTTGGCCTAGTGCGCCGTTAATCCAGGTTTGACTCCCAACAGTGACGAAGAACGCTTACTCACAGATCTCGTAAACATCCCACTGCTCAATGTAGTCCGAGGTTTGTTTCCCTTGGCCTTAATAAGTTCGGATTCGTCGGAAAACTGAAGGTCTCGTCGCAGGCTGACCCTTGTAGTCTTTGAGCCGTAAAACCACAAAACAAACAAATTAATTAATATCTTCGTAATTTCAGTCTATCTGTCCCACCCCTCCATTTTACTTCTGCAAACAAACGCATGAAAGCCAGTTTTATATCTTTTGGGAAAAAATAAGGTTGAACATTAAATTAGTTTTTCAGACAGAGCAGAGGATTTTTTTTATTTAAGGGAGGGTCGTGTGGACAGAGGCGTAACAATTCAAGAATTATGGAAGGGGTAAATGAGCTTCAAATAAAAAATCATTTGGCGTTATAGAGAAAAAGGTGCTATAATATCGAAGCCCCCTTCCCCCATCCTGAATTTAAAAGGTTTTGAGAGTGCCAGGAAGAGAGAGAAAGAGAACTCTTGTCAAACTTGGCGACCAATAACCACTTTCAAAGCGATAAAGCCAATTTTCTGAAGTTCACGTTTAAAATTTGGGGCCTTCGAATAAGATAGCCCGATTTCTTTTCGCGCGCTGACGTCACGAAACAGGTCTTTCCTCTCCCCCGTTCCCGCGTACGATTTCATTCAACAAGTGGGAAACTACTTGCGCCTGGACTCCGCACACGAGGTCTGCCTTCGGCGGGAGCTGGACCCGTCCCACGCTGTCAGAACCTCTCGAAAACTTAAAATAGAAACCATAACTAAATCGTCACGTGATTTAAATTTATTGAATTGACAAAAATAAACACGAGGCTGGTGAAATTGACTGCTTTCTGGGATTTCCTGCACGAAGGATGGAAAAGGATTTTTTTGCCATATCCGGTAGTGACCATGTATTCGACGATGACCAAATAGTTCCCGATTGCACCCAGATTTTGAGAAATTCTAAGACCGACTCTTCTTCGCCTCCGCTCTCGAATCAAATTCCCTTGTCACATCATTGGAAAGTAAGAAAAATTCTTTCCTTTTCATACTTACGTTTTCTGTTTTCTCATATCTCTTATTAGTCCCTAAATATTTATTTTGTCAACATCAAATTGAAATTTGGAGATGTACGAGGAAAACAGGCCCGTGCTATGGTTTGTCACCTGAAAAAAATGCACGTGAATGAACAGAAATATGTAATCTTATTTCTCAGATGGTACATTTGCAAATTTTAAAGTGATTATATATTGAGTCAGGTATTTTGCAGTTTACCTGTGATAAATTAAATAACGTTGTGCTTTAGGTGTAAGGGAAATCTACAACGTTTCTAAAAGAACAAAATGTCGTTAAGTTAAAATGATTATTATTATTATTATGTAATTTCATCGCTTTTAAGAGGATTACAACCAAAATTACAAAATTTATAAAGGACATTGCTTTTTCCTTCGAAGTTGATATGTCCGCGTATTTTCTAAATCCAATATCTTTTTTTTTTTTCCTTCACCGTATTGTGAATTAGGTATGGCTTTATGTATTTATTATCTTTGATTAATTTATAGATTTTCTTTGATTAATTTTTAGATATTCTTTGATTAATTTGTAGGTTTTCTTTAATTCGTAGATTTCTTTGATTAATTTGTAGATATTCCGTTGTAGATATTCTTCTTTGACTTTGATTTGTATATTCTTTGTTAATTTGTAGATTTTCTTTAATTTGTAGATATTCTTTGATTAATTTGTAGATTTTCGTAGATATTCTTTGTTAATTTGTAGATTAATTTATAGATTTTCTTTGATTAATTTTTAGATATTCTTTGATTAATTTGTAGGTTTTCTTTAATTCGTAGATTCCCGTTGTAAATTTTCTTTGACTAATTTGTAGATTCTTTTTGATTAATTTCGTAAGTTAGTTTACACGTATGATTAAAATAATTGCCGAAAATTCTTTATTTTTACGCAAAAGGTTTCTGATATATTACGACCAAAAACAATTGTCAAGAATAAATGGTATTGCTTTAATTAAATCTTAACATAGTGTTTTGCAACCGCGAAAAATTCATTTCCGTGTATGAATTAACGAACGACTTTGTTTTGCATTTAATTCCGCATTTTTTTTAAACGTGAGGAATTGTCTCAGTACGTTAGAACCGTCAAATTCTTGAAAGAGTGAAGAGTCCTTTCCTGCACCGATGACTAAAGATTCAAAATATATAATTCAGTATAATTTTTAAGAATTAATGGCATATTCTTTGATTCGGACTACAATTCTAAACTTTTAAATTTAAAAATGCATTTTTTTGTATTGGAGCCTGAGCGCTGACCGCTGTATTTCATAATAATAATGTATCATAATTTATGGTTCAGATACTAGCATTTTTCTTATTATTGTATGCATATACAGTGAAACCTGGTATACTAACCACTTGAATACAGTGACCACTTTTTATAAGAGAGAACCGGTAAGGACTTTGTCATGCTGATATCAGTCTGTCGTGCATAGTAACCACCTGTCTATGATGACCATTGCAGTCCAGTCCCAAAGGTGGCCACTTTAGGCAGGTTCTACAATAATGCGTGTGTTAAACTGCACAAATTAAATGTGAGCTTTGAGTAGTTGTTTATGATCAAACAATTTGTTTTTCGCTATTGAAACACCATTTAAACTAAAACTATTTGATAAAACTATTAAATAAACTATTAGATAAAACTATTAAATAAACTATTATTAGATAAAACTGACAAATAAACTATTAGATAAAACTATTAAATAAACTATTAGATAAAACTATTAAAATAAACTATTAGATAAAACTATTAATAAACTATTAGATAAAATTATTAAATAAACTATTTGATAAAACTATTAAATAAACTATTAGATAAAACTATTAAACTATTTGATGAAACAATTGAATAAACTATTTGATAAAATTATTAAATAGACCATTTGATAAAACTATTAAATAAACTATTTGATCATAAATAAACTATTTGATAAAACGATTGAATAAAACTATTAAATACGATACTTTATTTTTCACGCTACAGGTTTGTTGCTCTGAACATGGAGGAAGAGTAGCAGAACCTAGGATTTGATTCCCTCTCTTGCTATCATGAGCTTCTTTTATTTCTTATAATTAGTCTTCTAACTTAATTTGTTTCTAAATTCTGATCTCTGGTGCAATATTTTTTTATTTCGTTTGGTATTACGTTCCACATCTTATTGCTATGACCAATTTATATTACCTGAAGCCATGTTTGTTCTTATTTTATAATTTTAAAAGTTTCCCTGTTCGAGTATTCTTCACATTTGGTTTATTTTCTATATTTATGTCCTCAATGTACTTCCCTTTTCTTATTCTATTAAATATCATTATCAAGATTTTAAATCTATGTATTTGATCTAAATCCATTATATTATTTTCAATTTTTATTTCAATTTCTTTCTTTTTTTTTTTTTACATTATTCCAAAATCTAATGTTGTTTGCATACTTTTTCGATTTTTTATATTCATATTTTCCCCATACTGCTATTTGATAAAACTATTAAATAAACTATTTGATAAAACTATTAAATACACTATTTGATAAAACTGTTAAATAAACTATTTGATAAAAATATTAAATAAACCATTTAACTCACCACTATTATAGTTAATATTAAATAAACTATTTATTACAACTATCTGAAACATTTTTACATGTTATGCCATGTAATGCTTCCTTTATGTATACAGCAATGGAAATTATAAATCGTTTATAACAAAAGCTGGTTCAAACTGTGTTAGTCGTGTTTTTTATTGCTAATTATAGTTTTTGCACAGTGATTCACCTTCAGTACTATTTCAGACTATTCTAGTATGTGTTACCATAGGTGTAATCTGGCGGGAGCAAGTGGGGGAGCATTTACCTATTCAGTTTTTTTTTTAAAAAAAGAGGCAAAATCGTACTTTTTCCTAGACAATTTTTTTTGTCCCCTCCCCAATTTTACGCTTTATTTAACCCCAAATTACGCCTGTGTGTATTATATACTTAGTACTATTATATAATACTTATTATACAATATTACTAATAACAACGAAAGGTCAGTGGCGCTAAATTTATATTAAACGATGCTTGTATGGATCGCTTTCTGCTTTACCTAGCCCAGCTTCGAATGGTTTTGCGGAGCAACAACGAAATGAATCATTCATCTCCACTATTACATTCACTCTTACATAGTTATTCGTCATTCACTCTTACTGGGAGTGAATGATGGTTAAATTTTTTTTGAAAAAAAGAAAATGTTTTTGAAAAAGTTAGGAGGGTGTGAAATTTAGAAATTGTGTTTGCAATAACATGATAAATATTTTGATTATTTTTGTGTGATAAAATAAATTATTATTGCACAATGATAAAATAAATGTTGAGAAAATATGATTAAATAAATTGATGATAAAATAAATTGTTTTTGCACGTGTGCGTAGTCCACAATAAAAGTTAAACCCATTTTGTTGGTATAACTAGGGCTTCCCCCGAGTGAGTTAGCGCTACGATAAGAATGAAACATATTTACATACAGGAATTAAACGTAATTGGTTGAGGGCCTATCAGCTAAACTGCCTGGGGGGTAGGGGGGCTTAATTCCTGTCTTTGGCCCTGAGGATGGATACATGAGATGAAAAGGAGTGGATTTGTGTCTAAATTATCTTATTGACAGGATATTGCCTGACCTAACGTTGAATCTTATGCAACATCTTAATCTCTTTCATACTTCTCATGATCGGTTTTTAACTGGAGTGAAATTAAAAAGGCAATAAAACTAATTTGCCATTGTTCTTACTGTTTCTGGAATCTCGAAAAGCAGTTGGGCTTAAAAACAATGAAAAACTTGAATTCGATTGCATTGAAATAATTAAGACACATGTGAAAGAAATATCGTTTCCAGTTAGCAGCTACACGTGGCCCAAATTCTCGCACCTTTGCACCCCTTGGACCAAACAATAGAGCAATCAATTTGAAAAAGCGGCAGAAGCAGCCTCAGGGAATCGAAGATGAATTGCGGGAAGTGTGGGAGTTGATATTCCAAAGCATGGCCTCGATTCTCAGCCACGATTTCTTTGTCTTCTGGTTTCTACTTTTTCACTTTTACTGCCTTCTTGGGGATGTGGTTTACTCCCCTGAGGGGATGAGGAGGAGGAGATGCTATCGCTCGCATCTCCTCCTTCTTCCTAAAGCTTCCCTGTTGCTTGCCTGCCATAAAATATTGTCAGACAATTGTACAGGTAAAAACTCCACCAAACTTCCCTTCCAAGTTAAGCGCTCCGAACGTGCGATTTTTATGTGTGTGAACTGGGGGATTACTGCCTGCGTTACAAATCATAGCTCTTGTTTCCTATAGGTATGCATGATTTCAAAGTTTTCGGTCCGTGAAACATTTACACATTTCAACGGCAATAAAGGAAGAGCTTCCCAAAGGATCCCCAGGTCGAAAGAATACGCGCATATGGCGTTGCATTTGGAATCGAAGGCTACAATTTGCATATTCAAAATGAAGGGGAAAATGAAACGACGTCCGTGAATGTTTAAATTTTTAAACTTTTTATTAATTATTTTTTTTAAATAATGAAAATTTTGCAGAAAATTTACAATGCGTAGGAGGTACTTGTAATTATAGGCGTATCTTGGGGAGTTAAATATAGCTAAAACTGGGGTTACAAAAAAACAAAAAACTCGAAATTTTATGCGAAAAAAGTACGATTTTGCCTTTTTTTTTTGTAAAAAAAAAAAACCAAACAAACTGGGGCAAGTTCTCCCTTGTCTCCACCAGATACGCCTATGCTTGTAAATTCAATAAGACTTGTTTGTAACGAGCCCCATTTAGAGAGTTTCTGGATTTAGCTAGGAAATTATGAATTTTGTTTGGTATAACGATTAAATGCTATACAATTTCATCACTTTTAGCGAGCGAAACGTTTGTGAACCCTGGATTTAACGAACAAAAACAGCGAGCTTTTTTAAACAAAATTCTAAAATAATAATAATAATTTTTTTGTTGAGAATTTAAAATAATAATAATAGTAAGTAAGCGATGATGTCTCTTTAATTGAGACAAACATGGTGAAACGAATTTTCCAAGAGTTGAAACTGGAAAACGTTTGAGAACTCGAATCACTTTTACAATATATAGTAAGAAGTTCTCAATAAACACGTTTTATTTGAGGCAAAGAGGATGAGATTGGCGGTTACGTATTTAATGTGATAAGTATTTTATAGCGAACATTTAATGAGCAGCGATACCTGGTACTAATTCAAAACTCGTTGGTGGGAGGTTGGGGAGGGGTCTTAAGTGGCGTTAAAGATTATGTGATGCGGCCTAAGGACAAAAAAAAGTTTTGATATCCAACGGAGGGTTTTGAACCTCTAAGCCCCCCCCCCAATTTTCTACGCCTCTGATACTGTACAACGAAGTCGATTTTTTTTTTTTTTTTGAGCATTTTCAGATAAAGCTTACTTCGGGAATAATTGCTAATGTCTAATCTCTTATATTGTATCGTATCTATAATAAGATACAATGTCTAATCTCTTATATTGTATTTTATTGTAGATATCGTGTATGTATATATATATCAGTTTTTTTTTCCATTTAGCTTATACAGAAATTCAAATGATATTACAGTGCGTTACATATAGAATTCAAATCTGAATATTATTTTGGGAATATCGTATTTACATATGTTACCTATGTAGGCTTTCTTTTCAAAGTTTAGAATTTTAGATTGCAAAACCGATTTAGCAAGTAATCGTACATTTTCAGTATCGTGGGCATTTTCAGTGGTGTCAACCATCTCAATGAGATGGTTGACACCACTGAAAATGGATAATACAAAAGACTTTGCATAGAGGTCCTGCTGTATTTGTTCTTGACATAAAATAAGAGTAGTCATATTGTAGTAGTAGAATTATAGTATCGATACAAGTGAAGCTGTACAACACGCTGTAAATATTTAAAAAATAACAATAATAAAATAATTAAAATATAATTGAAGTGACATACCACGATTACAATAATATAATTAATATTTTATATTAAATATAACAACATAGGTGTACGCAGAAAGTTCATATGGAGAATTGCATAGCTGCAATTCAATGTATTCATGTGTATATATACAAAATTGCATGCCAATGGGGGGGGGGCGTGATCCTCATCAACCCCCCCTGTGTACGCCAGTGCATAACACAAAAATGATGGTAGCGAGTCTTTTAAACAGTATTTTTGAGGTATCAATACTACTTATGACTAAAAGTATCAATACTTAAGTCAGGGCCGTGCTTAGTGGGATGCGAGCTGGGCTGCCTCCCAGGGCCACCAAAAGTGTAGTGCAAATACCAAGAAATCAGTTTTTAGCAACTCCATATACTTTCAACAGAGTATTTGGTTAATTCACCTTTTACGTGTGACGTCATACTTCCCATAATGCAACCTCTAAATGGTGGTCAGAATAAATACATGTGCTATAAGTCGAATGCGTTAGCATCAGTAGCCTATGTACGTTATCATGATTGTTATTGGGCCATATGTCTGCAGAGACTCCTAACAGCACAAAAAAAAACTAGAATTTTTTTTTATAAGTTCTAATAGGATAAAAAAGCGGCTTTGTTCGTTGAGATAGCTTTTTATTAATTCGTTATAATTATAATAATTAGAGTAATAATAAATGACAATAATTCGTATTTTATTTAATTTTTATCCCCTATTTTCAATTTAACTTCATTATCTGCTCTTTATTTTTACCTACAGCGTTTTAACCAGTAAAGGACTTCATGCTTTATGAAGGACGTAATGCTAAACCCGTGTAAATCTTTTTATCGTTGTGTTATGTCAAAATATTTTTAAGGGCCGCTAAAATCTGCTTTGTCCAGGGCCGCTAACACCGTAAGCACGGCCCTGACTTTAGTGGTAATTAAACAACCCCGCATAACACCAGTCCAGAATAGATGATTCATGTACTACTTTTGTTGGTTGGTTGGTTGTCTTTTTTATGACGCAAGATCATCTGGGCTATACTGCTCCAAATACTACTTTTGTAATGTGTTATGAATATTTGTGAACAGCAAGATAACGCATTGGGAAATTAACAGTAAAACCTGCTTTAAGTAACCGCCTTTGGGACCGGACTGCAATGGTCGCCATAGAGAGGTGGTCGCTATACACAAAAGACTTTGGTATAGACATGACTAAGTCCCTACCGGTTCGCTCTTATAAAAGTCGGGTGGTCGATTTGCCAAGGTGGTCATTTTACCAAGTTTCACTGTATTTTCAAGCACCTGAACCTATTTTTGCGTATATTCTTACGTACTGATATGGGATCATAACAGTTTTGTTTATTGCGTTTCTTCATTTGAGGATGAAGTGTTTACAAATGTTGTGTACACAACAATGGCGCGGTTGAAGTGTGGAATTTTATCAAAGTACTTAAGATTCCTGAAATGGCAATGGTCTTGTTTTTATTATCGCAATAGTAATACAATTAACTATACATAATTCAACACATAACAAAAGGATTGAGCGAAGTTTGCCATCACCATGTGGCAGTGGCGCCCATATGGGTAGTTCTATGGGGTTGGCTGAGCACAATCATTATCTGCTCCAAGGCTGTGAAGTATTTTAGTAAACGTACAAGATAGTAAAATAATTAACTCTGCTTGATAATTAGTAAGGAGCTACAAAGTATCTTATTTTAAAATACCCAATGGCTGTAAAACTTTTGAAAGTAAAGGTGTAGCAGTTTCGAACAAATCAAATTTTAAACAACGGATAGGGGTGCTGGAGTTCTCCCCCACCCGGTGTGGACGCCCTTGCCACGTGAAGGACATGGAGAATCTCAACACGTTTGCAGATCCTAATCACGTTTAGATTGGGGGTGGGGACTGAGACTAGGGTCTGTAATTTTTAGTTGAAGTGAGAAATTCTTTAATTCTGACTGAGAATATACACCACTGGAGAGCGCAGGGGGTGTTGATGGGTCATTCATTATGCAAGATTTCATTGCAATGAAATTTTGCATATTTAACAAAGGAATATGTGAGTTGTAGCTTTGTAACTCCCCTTATGAACTTTCTGCATACACTCTGATATACAAACATTTCACCTGTGCTATTTAATTTTATTAATTAATTAATTATTTTTTAATAAATTAATAATTTTATTAATTAACCTTCGTAGCCGAGGGCAGGACTGTCTTTAGTAATAGGTGAGCATAAGGCTTAAACTGAATGTAGTTCAAGTATTACGTAAGTACATTAATGGCCATCTTAACTCCCCTTATGAGAAAAAATGAGCAAATGCCTGACTTCCCTTCATGCTTACGTAAGATTTCGGTTCTCTAATTTTTTGGTATAAGTTTTTTGAAATAAGAATGCAACGTGTGATGCAAATTATAATACTTATTTACATTTTTATTGTAATATTGAGCACTTATTAGTAAGTTTGTTATAATATTAAATGCTTATTTATAAATAGTGTATTCACAACAAATTATCGCATTTAAAAAAGATTCAATACGCTGTTAATAGCTATTTTGGTGGGCATATGCATCATCGTCGGGACCGTACACTGCGATTACCTGTATTTTATATCTTTACTTGAGAAAGAATACATTCTTAGTTAAAGCTATTCATTACTCAGGCATAACTTTGTCATCAGCCAACGGAAAGAGAGGCTTGTATATGAATATATTAATTATTGATAATTATAAATTTATTAATATTGATATATTAATTGTCTGAATATAGATCGCAGTTCTGCCTATGTGAAAAATACATACACAAACAATGTTTTAACTTTTTTTTTCTTAGTATCATTCTTATTTACGAACTTTATTTAGCGTCCTTAGGTATTGGTGAGTGATTGGGGAAGGGTGGCCGCCGAAGGCGGCACTGTAATCCCAGACAGGACCCTCAAACAGCGTAACCAACCGCTAAGGCGGTTGTCCGTAGGTATTCGTAAAACCGCGAACCTATTATATGAGCCCACGACTTTTCGCTAACAAGGCTGTTTAACTGTCAGCCTGAGAAACTTAATACGCAGCTTTACTAAGCGCATAACGTCTTAGAAGCGTCTCGAAGAACCAATCTTGGAACATACGACACAAATATTAAATGTCTGCACATGTCTAAGGCCACACGAGCTTTAAGTCTTGTTGCCAATTCGGGAAATGTAATTTCTGTTCGCTGATGACTAATGCATTTCTGCGTGTCTTTGGTTTTGATCCCACACTTACTTAATGTAAGAAGTACAGTGATATTGCTTGGAATCATCGTCTGCAAGAACCTCTTTTTTCAATCAAACTCAATATAAGTGTGGAGCCAGTAGAGATGATGTGATAAGGCTTCACGTAATATGTAGCAGTGGGCTGTATGTTCCGTAACGGTTTGCTTAGGCAGACACTCAATAAATTGATGTGTTCTCCGCACTCCATCCGTCGCCGTAATGGCCAAAGACGCCAGGCAGACCCGAAATTTCCTGGTTCAAACAAAGGCAAAAAATGGCTAGCCAAATGCACAAGTTGGGCCTTATCGGGTCCAACGGAAAAGAAACCAGAAGGGAAAAGCAGTTCCTTTGCTGCACACTGTCTTGTTCTTGGTGCAGCAAAAACTTTATCAAGTTACAAGGGTGGAACCTCTGTTTTTCGTTCTCATGTGACAACCAAAGGGTTTGATGCGATGAGTGTTCCCCCTGACGTTCGGTGTTTATGAAGTCTGTATAGAACCAGGAAAAAAAATGTATTTGCTGTTTGATTCAACAAGTTTTCATCGCTTCCTGCGTTCTCCTAATCATAATACAAAAGGACTTGTCGATTCTCATAAAAAGGTGGAGACGACGTTCACAGACAGGTTGAAGGCTGGAAAAGCTGCAACAGATATTAAAATTAATTATAGCTTGCTCCATGAAAAGTAAATCTTTATGGCGCAAGGGTAGCAGAGATCATACAGCACTAAATAAAGCAGAGACGTAGCCAGGGGGCTGTTTTGGAGTTGTGACCCCCCATCGCAATGAAGTTTTGTATATTTAGCATAGGAATATATATGAGTTGTAACTCTGTAATCCTCCCATTAAGCCTGTAAACCCCCCCCCCTCTTTTGAATTGTCTGCTTACGCCACTGAAACACAGTATATGAATATCTATCTGCACCAGTGGTTCCCAACTCAATTTAAGCCGCGGACCACTTTTCCACTTCAATTGTACCCGCAGACCACTTTGAAAAATTCTCATGAGTTGACTGTAAGACATTAATTAAAAAGGGAGCCTGGTCTTTTTTTGGGGGGGGGAAATGTGTTTGTAAAATCGTTCTTTGGGAAAAAAAAGAAGAAATAATAAACAGAAAAAACCATCTAATGATAATACAGTCAAACCTCGTTAAGACGAACACGCTTAAGACGAATTACTTTTAATACGAACCGTTTTCTGAAGTTCCGTCAGATTGTAAAATACTACAAATATGCAATCAATTTCATTTTTATATTTAATTTTAATATTTAATAATAATAATATTTTTATAAGTATTTTTTTTAATCGTTTTTTTAAATAATGACCCGTCTAGCGGACCACTTGGGACTCTTTGGCGGACCACCAGTTGGGAACCACTGATCTATACATAAACTGAATAAAAGTTTACAAAAGTAAAAAGGGAGAATTCAATAGAATCAAATACTTTGGCAATACGGCACTGGTTAACAACGTTGGTTTTTCGATGACCCGTCTTGCGGACCACTTGGGACTTGTTCGCGGACCACCAGTTGGGAACCACTGATCTATACATAAACTGAATAAAAGTTTACAAAAGTAAAAAGGGAGAATTCAATAGAATCAAATACTTTGTCAATACGCGCTGGTTAACAACGCTGGTGAAGAACTTGAATAAGGATCTAGAGATGAAACGGTTTGAGTCCGAACCCGGGCCTGAAACGGGCTCGGGCTTTATATTTCATATTATTTGCAGGTCCGGGCCTGAAACGGGCTCGGACTTTATATTTCATATTATTTGCAGGTCCGGGCTGACGGAGGCAAATGAAGTCGAAAACTGGCTTTATATATATTGAAGTTTCGAGCTCGTGCTCAAATTTTCGCAAAGAATTTCGGGATCGGGCCAGCTCAAGATGCAAGTCTTCTGGCTTCAAAATCAGGGGCTCAAAATCTTCCCATTACATATTATTACATATCGTCACATTATTGTCTCTAACGCTTAATAAGGTGATGCTTTTTAAGGCTTCTTTAGCCCCCCCTCCCCTCCATAATTTTTTAATTGCTACGCTCCAGACCGAAGAAACATGCAATATCTATTTGCAATCCTAGTAAGAATTGTCTTCCTCTCTGAGACATTATTTATTTCCAGAGCTTAGTTGGATACCCTAGTAACCTTGCCCGTGTCCCACTGTATCGCACCGGCGGATCCTGGGGGGCGCGGGGGGGGTGACCTTCCTCCTCTAAGCCGGGATTATATTATGGAAAATGAAATTAAAAGTACCGGACATCTGGCTAAACATAGGAATCGGAAACAAATTGCACCCGCTTGAAAGGTCTCTTGATCCGTCCTTTCTGTATCGTGATACAGAGGTCACTTTTAATCATGGACTCTGACTCATCCAGCGGTCATGTGACGCAAAAACACGTGATCACACGCATGCTAATATAAATAGTGATTGCAATATTAATCTAAGCGGAAGTATTAGTGCGCGAGTGTAGTATTATATAGTAGTAGTAGTATGTTATACATAGAGTAGTATAGTAGTATATCATACATATAGTAGTAGTGTATATTAGGGATGTGGTAAACTTCACTTTGTGGCTGTACGTGTATATATTGGAGGTTAGCTGTATATCTACCTGTTTCTACCAACTGAAGGATGCTCTGTAACTTTCTGATTGAAAATATTTCCCAAACTTCGTTATTTTTCGAAATAAAAATTTTAACTTCTTCAATTCGCCATCAGGGGCTCTGCGGTTCATCTCATCTGATAGGACATAGTCATTTTGCTATGTCAATACCTAACTTTCGTTGCAATATCTATCTTGGTTCGGAGGTTATTGGCCGGTACTTCCTCAGGAACTCTGCATAGTTAAATTACGAATTGAACTCTCTTATAATAAACTCAAAAGGGCCAAATGGAAACGTTGCTGTAAATATTTAATTCAAGTTTTTAGTGTAAAGAAATATTCTTTTTAATACAGCTTTTGAATTTGTAAATTCACTATAATTGAGTTATAAATGGCTTTGGGGTTTGTGTTAGTGGATTTTATGGTCTTAGAAACTTATTTTTATTACGCAAATTTTAATGCGTTGTGTGTTGTTTACTGTAATTAGCGACTTGAAATCGATTAAGACTTGGTCTGGAAACCTGGAAAAGTCAGGGAAGTTTGAAACAGAATTTGGGTAGACACCCTGTATAAAAGATAAGTGTATATATTTTATATATATCGCGTATATACATAGATATCAGACTACTTATAAAACAGTTAATATCTTAATTAACACATGCATGTACTTTGTGGCATTCTTTATTACCGATATAGTTCTTTAGCAATACGCAGTTGAACTTCTTTTTGGATAAATATTTAATTTCCTTGCACCTTTACTCTAAAATTAAAATTTTAGATTATCCTCACTAAAATTCTTTTATCTTTCGTAATTTAAATACGTTCATTTAAGATAATAATTAAAATAAAGTAAATAAATAAAAAATAAGATGAACAAAATCATATTAATAAAAATAAAAGGATTTGGTTTGCAAAAATGCGGATTCATTCAAAAGGTCGCATTTACGGATCTAAACGGCCAGATGCGGCCTTAAGGGCTCAGGTTCTCCACCCCTGGTACTAATCGATTCATTATAATTCCTTAATGAATTTATAATTTATCTTTAATCGGGGCTGAGGGCAGAATTTACGGGCCTCTATGCAATTTAGCTAAGCGCCCTCTCTCAACAATTTTTCAAGAACTAAAAGTGAATGGATTGTCAAGTTTGTTTGTTTGTTTGGCTTTTTTATGGCGCAAGAGCATCTGGGCTATACTGCGCCACGATTGTCAAGTTTACGTACCATTTTAGTACTCTCCTTAGACACATACATATATAGCGCTCCGAAATTTTAATTGAATTTTTGAAATATTCATTATGAAACATTTTATGTTTATTTAAACATTTTTTATGTGTATTTAGTAATAATAATTTTTTAAAAAAAAAAGAAGAAGAAGAAATCGCACACGACCCCTGAACATTTGCACTCCCCACGTCGTGTTTATAATGAAGAAATTAAAGCAACGGCTGGAATGTTATTGCATTTCCAAATAATTCCCTTTATGCAAAAAAATTGTCACTATGCACTAGTGTTAGCGAGTTTTGGGTCGAGTGTGTTGACCATTATTTGGCAATTGTGTTATCCCTGAGAAGGGTAATAATATCTAGGGTAATAATATATAGGGGAGAAAGGTTTTTTTTTACCAATTTTAGCATTGACTATTTTTTTTTTTTTTTACTGTTTTATCTTCTGAAATTTGATTAACTTTTGAAAATACGGTTTCAGTAGGTTGTGCGAAACATAGTGTGTGAATTCGTTCATGGTGAATTCTTTTTAAGTAGTAAAAGAATCAAGCAAAGAAAGAAAGAAAGAGAGGGGGAGGTAGGAAAGACTTTTCGCTAACTATGTCAATGGGCTCTGCCAACGGTTATTTGAGGGGGTGGGGTAAAATTTTTACTCTGGTGGTAGGGGTAAAATTTTTACTCTGGTGGTAGGAAAAAAAGGCACCTTCATAATTTGAATTTTCCAATTTCTAACTTACGCTAATCTAAACTTGCTTTCCAACTCGAACCTTTCTAAATTTAAAACATATAAAAGAACCCCCGATATTAGAAAAACTCTCTTTTCTCTCTCTCTCTCTCTCTCTCTCTCTCTCTCTCTCTATATATATAGATGCATTTCAGAGTTTCCTTGAAATTTGTGTTCATACCCCTATATTTTTAAAAAAGTATGTTTTTGTCTTTTTGAAAGTACATTTTAATGACACACTGATTATTTTGTGTACTATAAAAGCAATAATTCTTTTGTCGTAAATAATTGGTTTATATTTGCGTTTGTTCACCACAGCACAAAATAGTTAATGTCATTTTGGAGGATTTAACTATCTGCAGTGACAATTTATAAAATTGCCGCCCTCCCACCCCTCACAAAGAAAGAAATATTTGTAAGGAAAAAAAAAAAAAGAAGATATCATACTCTTAACATTTGGTATGTAAAGCAGATTTTTCATATAATTATTCAAACTAATAAGATACAACTCGAAATTATTGCTACCATAGTCTCCGACTTCCTGGATTCGAGACACTTTTTGAATCCACAATCATTTTAGTATGGGTTCGTGGAACCTCTCATTTGATCTGGTTAGTAAAAAAAAAAGAGAGAAGCAAACAAAATCACAAATAAAAAATTATAATGAAAGAGTGGTGTTATCAAAATAAATAGGAGCCCGAAACCTCATAGTAACTGCGATATGTATGAAAGGGCGCTCATGTTGCACGTAAAGCCCATTGCCAATATCTACCATTGTTTTGTTTACCTTTAATGACGTATGCAAAACGTTTCCATTCTGGCTTTTCCAAAAGTCAGAAAGTTGACATCAACTAATGGCAATTTCCACGGTTTGATACGAAATACATCTGCTTCTGGTGTGAACTAATTACCTGATATCGCAATGTAAACAATATGGTCATACCCCTTTGTCTTTCGATTCTGTAGTTTTTATTTGCAGGCAAGTTCAAGTAGTCGCCTGTATCATCGCTGTTGGAGGAACAAGGCAATAATTAAAAAGAAACATTATTTTCAACATTGTCCAGTTTGGAAAATTTTATTTTCAAGCTTTTTGATACCGCCCCTAACTAAGCCTGTGCCTTGTGCGCCTACTTAAAAATCCGCCACTGACTCTCTGGTTTCAGATGTGGCCATAAAAAACTCGACATTCAACGTCCTTTTGAAACGTGCCGCCATTTATCACTCAGATCTGTTTTGTAAATGCTGTATATTGCCCGACGTTTCTAACCATCGTTAACGGCAAAAACTGGTGATAGAAGGCAGATATCGTGTTGCTTGGCAACCCTACTGATGACTTTTCTTATGGAAATCCTAACTACAAGGTCGGTGGTCCGTTTCCTGGAATTTTATTCGAAAAGAAAAGAGTATTGCATACACCTATCGTCATAATTCTATGACCAGTTGTTTTTCAAAAGCGAAAAATGTCATAAAACGTTTCATATTTGCGTTGATCATCCTCGAATTATGGCAGCAAATTCGTTCCGTTTGTAAATTAAATTAGCAAGTGACAGGAAATCGCCTAAGTCGATATTTAAAAATGTAGCGGGTTTCAATTAACATTAGTCCGCAACTCTCCAGTCCGCCACTCTCTTAATCGCCTTTCTAAGTCGTAACTCTCTATGTCGCAATTCTCTAGTTCGCCATTCTCTAATGCGCAACATTGAATCACCGCGCTCTAAATCGCCATCCTTTAATTCTCAAGTAACTCGGTAGGTTTTCAACGTTAACAATAGCTATCATTATTGCATTTACGGAAGACCTTTACCTTACCCTTTTTATTGCGGACGGACAGACAGACAGAAAAGCCAAAAGCAATAGCGGATTGCATCTGTTGAGATATCTATTGAAATCCGTTAATAATAAAGTTTTGTATACACTGGTGTCAAAAATTTAATTTACAAACCATTAATGAAGTAGTGCAATGTACTTTTTGTATGTATTGTGGTGAAGTGTATCGCATTGCATATATGTATACAAATGGATGTTAGTTCTTGCTTTGTGCACAAGCAATTGGTGAAACGTGGTGTGAATGTTTTTCGCGTGTTGCTTTGACCTTGAACATCAGTGCATTCTTGCAGTGATGCAAGAGTTGCAAAGCATATGTATTTGTGCAGTGGTTCCAAAGTATGTATGTGCAATGGTGCAATTCTCCAAAATTTGGCTACAGAAAAATTCAAGTTTTTTGGACACTGATATTTGGTTCGTATAATGTATTATTCGACAATCGCTTCTAGAACGTATTTCACATTTGTTTAAACCATTTAATACGAACGATTAAATAGTAATTGCGGGTTTTTTTTGTTTTTTTTCAGACATCGAAACAGGTCTGCAGACCTTGTAAATTTCCAAACCGGACTCGTCTATTGCGGTTCGGAAGGTTGTTCATCGATTGATTGATCAAAGTAGTGAGAATTCTTCGAAAGTGGAGCATTTTTTGTCCGCGACAAAGAAGGCTAACTACTAATTAAAAATCTCGTTTTACGACTAAACTGACGAGTAAGGGCCTCTTGTATCAACAGGCCCTTGTATCAACATAGACTATTGTTTAAAATCATGGCAGCTATAACGACAACGTCGTTATCTTGGGTTTGTATGCTAGTTGAGCTCGTCATACGTATGTACGTATAGTGGATTTGAAGGTCACGTTGAATTTTCAGTTTTGATGATTCTGGGACAGCGTATACGGCAAATCTCAGAATAGCGGACACCTCGGGAGCATATGTCCGCTATTCAGGGGTGCCCTTTATAGAAGTTCTACTGCAATTGCTTGGAATTTGAGAGTGGTATATGGTTTTCGTTGTCAATAGTAAAGAATATTTTATAGAGTAATATCAGTGGCATAGAAAAGTGGGGGCTGAGGGGGTCAGACCCCCCCATGAACAACAAGACGCATTGTTCTGCTAAACGCAGCATCATGCTATCTGTTATAAAGCTAGTTGAGTCCCCCATAATGTTTGAATTGCTGCTCCCCTGAGCAATATGCCCCTCTCCGAAACGGGAGAGTTCAGTATTACGTAAGCAATATTTTGGCGATTTCAACCCCCACCCCTCCCTCCCTCCTCCGTAAGGCAAAATTAACATTGGCTAACATGAGAAAATAAGCATAGCGGCAACCTCTAATTATATATAGCTCTGCCAATGAAAGTTACTTCGATTTGGTTACATAGTAAGAGCTCGACAATTGCCCCCAAAGTTAAAATGAAACTTACACTTTATCTTGGTGGTGGAAGGACTCCTTATCTGTATTTTAAAAAAGATATTTGTTTATGCTTTCGGTATTTGTATTTTTATCTATGGCAATTCCTGAATATTTGAATAGTTGGTATTGCACAGAAATTAATAAAAAATAAATAAATAAAAAATTGCAAAATAGTTACAGTTTACGTTGCCAGCAAATGTGGCAATATGTGGTAACGTCCAGGCTGGAAGACCAATTTTCTGTAGCAATTGTTGAAGTAAAGATTTCCGCAGAAGATGTGGACGAGAGTCCTCTCGTCAAAAAAAAACAAAAAACAAAAACAAAAAAACTTACTTTTAAAAAAATATGGTGTTGTAAGACACGTTGTGCTGGAGTAATTAAGCATACATATTGATATACTGTTTCATTTTATCCATCATTTTTTACCATTTCTATACATTTCATTGATAATTTCGTATTCATTTTACGTCGGGTTACATATTTTGAATTTTTTACTTCTGAGGTAAAAGGGTTTGCGTGTCAGTGGCCAATTGCTTCCACCTACTGCTTTTAATAGGCTGAATTCAAATTCCCTAGGAATACAGCGCCGAGTTCGGCGGCCACCTTCCCAAATCCCCCCGCCTAATAGAGAGAGAGAGAGAGAATTCAAATTCCACAGGTTGTGTTGTATGTAAATATATCACAGCTTAGGATCCCAAGTCGTTGTCCTTGTCCCAGAAAATGTATTGCGGTATTGGTATGTAAAACATAAAAAATAAGTTAATTTTCCACTACATCTCCTTCAATAATATCCCTCCCCTCCCCCTCCCCCTCCCAATAGTTGCAGCTCCATTCAAAAGCTTGGAATTGCAAGGGAGGCAACCAGCCCCATATTTTCTATCGCTTTTTTGTTTTTTTTTTCCATATAGGCCCTGTGCAGGGCCGCCCTTAAGCAGGGGTGAGCGGGGCCTAATTTCTTCTTTAAGTCTTCTCTAATTTTAAATTTTTGTCATATTGAAAATTTCCCCCAAATTTTTTTGCTTCGGCTCTCACATTTCGTGCCATCTGGTGTTCATACATTGTTTATTTGTTTATTTATTTATTTTTTCTTACTCGTATATATATGGGCCTCGAAATATGTTTTGCCTCAGGCCCCTAATTATCTAAGGACGGCTCTAGCCCTGTGTATGCCTCCTTCCCTCCGTAATAAGTAAATGCGTAAATATGAATTCAGTAGTCATGGGGGGGCAGCAAATATTAATGAAATCTAAAATGAAGAACATTTAATATAATTAAAATACAGCTCTTCTATAAAAAACCTGTCCAAAAGAAGCTTCCTGCTGTAATGTGTGAATAATTCGTAATTAAACGAAATTACTAATTTTATGACGTAGATATTTTTATCCTTCGCCAAGAGCCGCCTAAAATGGCCGCCATTGAGTAAAGTTCTCCTTACTCGTGGAGACCAACGTGATTTTTTTTTATCTCCGCGAATGTCATTGAAGGAACATATTTGATTTCCAGAAGTCTATATTTCTATAGAAGAATTGGCAACAGTGAGTACGGCCAATCTGTCGCATGCTGTTTCATCTCGTATGGCCACTACTACCATTCATTGAGTAAAACTTTCTGCCCGTTGAAAACATTCATTCATCGGTGTTGAACCCAAAGGGGTTGTATTGTCAACGTTGTGTACACTCGTCCGTGCACACGTGTGCTGCCATTTCTAAAATTACTCCCCCTTCCACCCCCCTTACGTTAACCCATTTTTAGGGGGACCAGACCCCTTTTCGACCTAGTGTCGCCTGTTCGTAGTTGATGGTATCTTTCTACCATCCATCTACATTCCTCCTTTGTTTTGTCCTTTTCCTCCCTTGCGTTTCACCCTTGGGACTTGTTTTTCCATGCACGTGTCCTTCGTATCAGGGGCGTAAAGATGGTGAGGGGGGGAATATCCCCCCTTACAAAGAAAACAAGAATTCCCTTGACACTTATCTCCAAGAGTTTAGGTCAATCGGCACCTGCATAAAAAAAAGTATGTGTCATTCCCTTATACTATGTCCTTCTATGTTCATATATATTAATCAGTGGAGTATTTAGCGTTTGGTGGGGGGGGCTTTTACAACACTTGATGAAAAACTCATGTACAGTAGATCTGGGTAATTCGAACTAAATGGGAGGGAACGAGACCAATTCGGATTACTGAAAACTCGGATTTTCCGAAAAATAATAATAATGCATGAGATTACAAAAGGTTAAACACTGGTAAAATAGCAATGAAAAAGATCACTCAAGCTTTCGGACGCATCAGCAGCAGTCCTTCATCAGGAGTAATGACGATGTTATGTTTCTGTCTCTTTTTTATACTTGAAATTTCTGGAAAACCCTTCATCAGAGTAGTCCCGCAGAATGGGAAAACCCAATGAGAACCAATGGGAGGCCTCCAATAGAATCATGGAAGAACCCCAATAGGGACCAATGAGAAACCCACACTGCGGGTTACCTAATTTGGGGATGTCTCATACATTTCAGAGTA
The DNA here is from genome assembly GCA_006491805.2 of Dysdera silvatica. Classification (NCBI taxonomy): domain Eukaryota; kingdom Metazoa; phylum Arthropoda; class Arachnida; order Araneae; family Dysderidae; genus Dysdera; species Dysdera silvatica. Next base: position 72,135,524 of record QLNU02014176.1, read on the forward strand.
AGAGTTGTTTATAAGTTTCTGGAAGTGGTTGTGATGTATTAATGGCTTTCCCGTGTAGTTTGTAAGTTTCCCAAGATTCTAAGAAGAGTCTACTATTCTTGTTTGTGATGTGACGGTGTAGTATTTTTGTTGAGTCCCAGTCGGGTTCGTGTCCGTGTTGTAAAGCGTGTTCTGCCAGACGTGAGGCTATGTCTCCTTTCGCGAGTGCTTGTTTGTGTTCTTTTTTTCTTGTTTTGATCATTCTTTTTGTTTGTCCTATGTAATGTTTGTTGCAGTCTTTGCATGGTATTTGGTATATGGCGCCTGTGAGATCTTCTGGTGGAACTGGGTCTTTAACTTTTGTAAGTTGTTTGCGAAGTGTTGTGACAGGGGAATAGAATGTTTTGATATTTGCCTCTTTAAGGATGCGAGAGATTGTTTCGGAAATGCCGTGAATATATGGAATAGATATGCGGGTGTGAGATGTATTGTTTAAAGATGTACTATTGGGTCTACAGTTTCTGAGAATGAATCGTTTAGGGTATCCATTATTTTTAAGTGCCGTGTGTATGTGTTTTGTTTCTGTGTTTGAAAGTGTTTCATTACTGCAGTGAGAATTCGCTCTAAGAAGGTTTTGAAGTGATATTATTCGTTGTATGTTTAATTTAAATGTAATAGATAATCCTTAATACAAGTGTAGATTGATTCTAGAACGAAATAAAAAATCGATTGAGAGAGAAAACAACAACAGCGCGTTGAATGTAAAGTATGTGTGCCAGACGATCCGACTTTGAAACTGGTGCAGAGTTGTAAACCACGTGAGCCTGCGGAACACGTCTGAATGGACCGAGGCCGCCATTCACCAAGAATAGAAACATTTCCCCTCACTTTGAAATTCTAGCGGTGGGACGTCGGGGATCATTGGTTTTACACTGCCGTCAATCTACCGCATTGGCAACAGGTCACCACCGCCACTGAAAACGAAAGAAGAAACTAAGGAAAAATCTGGAAGCTTAGTGGGGAAAAAAAAAAGAAAGAATAGGGCATAAAGCCCCCTACTCGCTCTATTTATGAAGGGAAGTTCACTTGCTTTCCTCCCGAAGGTTCCGTTCCCAGGCATATAAGCAGTGCCGCCTTCTTTGGAAGCCGTAGCTTTTCTGCCCATATATAACAAGGACATGCTGCCAGCTCCTCGTGCATTTGTTCTGCAGTGGAATGATGCACTGCCGTCGAACTCTCTTGTAACGAGCATGAAGGTGCTGACACGTTTGTTCGTTATAAGTTCCTGTTAAAGCGAGATTACCATTTAAATATGATTGAAAAAAAAAAAAGCGAGAGCGAATACCATCGTCTCTACGAATATTATATATTTAAATATCAGAGTTTTACATATTTTCGCCGTATACAATAATGCCATCTTATAAATTTGGTGATGGATCGTCTGTTAAGTATGCAGTTCAAGATCGTTTGCAGCTTCTATCTCAGTAACGATATCTTCAGGAGTAAAGATATTAGATATCATATAACTTCTTTTCCTTTGTAAAATGGAAATGCTTTCAGATTCGACCTACGCAAATTAGAGGGAATTTATTAGACTGATGCTCGCTATAACAGAATATCTGGCGCAATAAAAGGGATGTCGTCCTATATAGTTTGAATGGAGCCGAATAAACGTTTTTTATTGCCTGTTGTTTTACCCGGGTTTCACTATATAGACATTTGATATATAAGCGAGTTGAGTTATTATGTACAAAAACGTAAACGAAATTTGGACGTTTCAGCTTATGTTAACACTGACCTCGAGGTGGGGAGTTTGGAGAGTATAGATGCATGTCAACATTGGTCGAACATTATTCTCCACTAGCCAATATTGTTCAGTTAATGCATTAATCGGGTTAATATTGTTTTCATTTTTGGAGAAATCGTATGATTTTCTTCGTAAGTTAATTAGTCTCTAAGCTATAACGTCTTACACAGCCTTTCTAGGGTCCGTCGAACGATATCGTCTGCACGCTAGATATAATTTGTTTAAGGGGATATGGCAACAGTACGAAAATAATTGAAGAAAGGGATTTTACCCATCTATCCATATGTTAAACTACGGGCCTTTTTAATCACTATTCTTTTTGATTTTCCCTATTTACCTTTATATTTCCTTATTTATGATGATTTTTCCCTTAAACCTCAATATACGTTTTGTTACTTCCGGTCATACTATAAAAGATTTTTTTTAACTGAGATTTAGGGTGAAAGTCCCTTGTAGGGAATATTCTCCTATTCTTACCATCCCTCCTTTTTAACCAAAGTGATGGGGGGGGGGTTCATATTACTGTCTTATTCCGTAATGTATTGTACGGCAGGTCTCCCTTCTCTCCTTTCCCCCCAATTTTTCCCTATTTCACGAATTAGACTGGAAAAATCCCCTCTCCACCGTTTATTTACATGAAACCTGCCTCTTTCGCTCTTCCCCATCCTCGCTCTTCATAGCTGAATTTTTTTATTCCTCCTTCGTACATTGTTATTGAATATATAGCATTGATGGCGGCGTCGAATATTTTTATAAGCCCAGCGTGTGAACCAGCATTTCTGCGTGTGTAGCCCCACGGTTCCTCACTTTTTGGGGAAGAGGTGGGGATGACCCCTCCCCTGTTTTATGGAGGCGTGCGTTCCATCTGGCAATTCTATCAAAGGTTTAATACGAGTTTAGAGACTTTAAAATACATAGTTATTACGAAAATTATTCCTGAAACGTTGGCAAGACAAAGTGTACTTTCATGAAGTTTGAAAACCCACCCCATCTTTTCTTTGTTTTTGTTTATTTATTACATGAATGTTTATCTTTGGCGCTATATTCAACATCGTTTAAAATACAAATTTTGCTGTAATTATTCACAACCATATAATATGCTTCATATATACATCCTTCTCTATTTTGTACATTATTATTATTTAAAATACATTCGTTTTTTAACCATAATTAAAATCAGCAGTGGCATTTTACATTTCGTTTGTGTAAGATTGCGAGCGATATGGGTGCGAGATTTGTATGGACCGAAATTCACAATGGGGGATGAATACAATATTTGCGTCTAGGAGAGATTTCACGTAAGCATCTTGGGGGTGGGGGGGGCGTTGTGCTTATTCACAATGTTAATTTTTGCTTACCCGGAGGGGGTGGGGGTTGAAATGGCCAAAATATTGCTTACGTAATACTTGAACTCTCCCTAGCTAGATAATAGAAAGAGAAAAAAAGAAGTGTAAAATTACATTCCATGTCAGTTATCCGTTACCGACAAGTAAAATGATTTAAACCGCAATAAAAAAAATAGTTTTTGCTGCATAATTTGAGGGCACGATCGCGCCCCCTATTGACGCCCCTAATTATAATTGTGTAATATGACAACTAAGGATTATAATTATTAATTTATTTGATTATTTCAGAAATTTGTTTTCACTTAAGTGATTATTTACAATTCAAAACATATCGTTTAAGCACAGCAGCACAAACCCTTTGCAAAGGTCCATCGTCTTAAGTACATGGAAGAGTCCAAGTATTACGTAACCACTTTTAGGGGAGGAGGGGGTGTTGCTGTTGTGTTTATTTTCCTATGTTAGCCAATGTTAATTTTTGCTTACCAGAGGGGGGGAGGGGTATAAAATGGCCAAAATATTGCTTACGTAATACTTGAATATTCCCTGTGTAGCAGAATTCATTCAGTTCATAAATTTAAATGAATAATTAATAAGAGTTAAATCGATTTTAAGACAGAAAGTTGTTAACTAAATGTGTGGTAATTTTCCCCTCAAATGGAAGTTACCGAACCTGCATAATGTATTAATCATAAAATATATACTTTAAAATTGTATGTTAAAAGCATTATGCGTGTTTAAAAAAAATCAAGTTGTGAAATCATCTTCATATTCACACAACAAACCGTAGCTTATTGCATGATATATTTCATATGCCTGTGATGATATATCATACAATAATATATCACATATGCCTGTGATATGTAAATATTAGCTTAATTCTCAAGCGGTCAAATACGGACTAGCATTAATTTTAGAACCTTCGAATGTGTGTCACTATTATCTAGTATTGGTCACTATTATCTAGTATTGGTCACTATTATCTAGTATAGCGGTCGCCAACCTGTGGTCTGCGAGAAAATTTTAGTGATCCATAGAAAAATCTGGACATTATTTGCATTTTTAATATTTTATTAATAATAAAACAAAAATAATATTCTAAGAAATTCTCATATTCTGAATGACAATTTTCGCCTTTATATTGCACTAAATTCACGAAATGTGGTCCGCGGGATTTAAAATTATGAATTTAGTGGTCCGTGAGGTCCGAAAGGTTGGCGACCGCTGGACTAGTAGGTAACAGCAAAATTTTAGACTGTCTAACTGGTCCCTGTAAGTTTTAAATAGCTTCATATAAAGCAGTGGTTTCAAACTGTACATTGCTCGCTGGGATTGGCGGTTTTCGATCAGAAACCCTGTAAATGTCTTCTAAGACTTCATTGCCTTTACTAAATATATATAATTTTAATTAATATGCTTATAGCTCAAACAACAATATTAATCAACGTTTATTGGCGTAGTGATACCAGCGCCGATGTTATGGCGTGATTAGATGGTGAAACGTTCGAAAGAAAATAAATATTTCTGCCTTCGGTGGGACCTGAACCCACGACCTTTTCTTCCACTTCGACCTTTCCTTCGACCAGATCCCACCGAACGCAGAAATATTTATTTTCTTTCGAACGTTTCACCATCTAATCACGCCATAACATCGGCGCTGGTATCACTACGCCAATAAACGTTGATTGACATTGTTGTTTGATTTAATCTGCGTAGTGTTCGATTTATATAAATCCTTATAGCTTCAGTTTTTTCTCTAAATTTGTTGCCTTGATGACTCTACATTAAACGTTAATTTATATAAAGATGTTGCCATTTTTTTATAATGTTTTGGGGAGAAAAAACATTTTTGGTCGTATATAAAACTGTTTTTCCATATGGAGTTTCTGCAGAAATTTATTTAGATGGTAAATGAGCTATAGAGATTCAAAAAGTGTTAAAGCGACTGATAAAGTGATTTGTTAAATGTTTAGTGTGATTTTACAAGGATTTATAGAAATATTTGCTCACTGTTTTTTTGTTCTAAAAGCACTAGCTGAATTTTTTCCCATACATGTGCGCTTGTGTGACTAATTAACATTATCTTGAATAGAATATGATTTATTTATAGAATATAATACGATTTATTTATAGGGATTATAATGTATTTATAAAATATGATTTTTTTATATGTGTATATTTTATTATTTCCAGAGTGAGCCAAATTACGCCCTGGAGAAATACGCCAGAAGCCATTGTTGGAGCTCATATGCTTCACAGAAGCCTCGCCGAGAGAGCGCATCACAAGTGGACGAATTCTTCGGAAGCAACGTCACCAATTCATCGGCTCACGTCTTAGGGGCCATGTTTGATTCCATGTTCTCTCAAACTGTGAGGCAGATGCCTTTGAACCAAACCGATCAGGCACTTAGAGCAAATGGGGTGTCAACTTGTCCACCCACTTACATTCAGTGTCAACCCAGATGTTCTCCATCACCAAGTAGTATGACGCCACAGCAGAACTCCAACCAATGTGTTGGTGACCAAGAAGACGAAATATTTTCCACTAGATCTCGGAACATTGTTCAACAGCCGCACATTCCACTATTTCATGATGTCAACACTAGTGAATCCATATCTCAGTTCTTCGAGGACAATAACAGTTCCTCATATAGTGCTTCACCATACCACAGTCCCGAGCATCCTTCTGCATTTTGCAATACCAGCATCAAGACTGAAGAACTGTCCGCCCAATCTTGTTCTTTCTCTTTACCACAAGACTTCAGTGCCATCGTGGAAGACATCACTCTTCCAGAACAGCAGTTAATTGTGAAACAGAACGTCAACAACAATAACAACAATAGTTCCATGCTCACTTCGGCTCTGTCACATTATAATGCTCCCACAGGACCAGTGAACTCAACACTTTCTCAACCCATGCAGCGCACGCTGCAATATAATACTTATATGGGCCATTTCGCAATGTCTAGGGTCATTTTGCCATTGACTCCTCCGAGTTCTGAACCAGGAAGCGACTCTGCGGAGTCTACAGTGGTGAGAGACACACCTCCATCACCAACTTACGTTAACATGGTTGCTTCAACTACTCCTCCTGAGGTTCAGCCGAAATCACGATCGACTGCTAACCGAAGAAACAATCCTGAGTTGGAGAAACGAAGAACGCACCGATGCTCCTTTCCTGGTGAGTTTATATTTCGTGATAAAAAGACTTGTGATTTATAAATGGGCTGCTAATTGGTGGAAGTTTGGGGAGCGGTGTTAATTAAGGAAATATGGATCTACTACTTTCGTTTTTGGGTCAGACTACAACTCTTTGACCCGTATATTACGAAGTCGGAAGTTGAGCCATGCAAAAATCCGGTCGCCCTGTGCGACCAAATTGAAAGTACGGGCGAGTAAAATTCGAAAAAGAAAATAAATGTGAAATAAAACAGCAAAATTTGAATCTTTTGTCAAAAATAATAATTTGGAAAAATTTCCAGTTTTGTTACAAAATTTAGAAATTTCACGATTTTTGGTTCTAAAACGCGGATTTTTAACAAGTCTGGAGGTTTTGTAGCGACTACCGGAAGTAACTTTAACTACCCGACGATCGGAGACGTATAGCGCAAACTGAAAAAGTAAGCGCAGCAGTTTGGAAGCGTTCAAGTATTACGTAAGCACATTCTTTTTAGGTGGAAATGGCCAAATCATTGCTTACGTAATACTTAAACTTTCCCTTTCTATGGGATAAAACCTGAGAGCAATTGTTTTTCATTCCTTTATGTTGGCAGTATCGAAGTTTCGTGTTTGCGAACTGGCGCACATGGAACTTCGAATTTGAATGAAATAATACAAATGTTGTTCGTGTGTTAGGTTACTTTTAAAATTTAAATTAGTATTTGTGCAGCGTGTCACAGTAGACAAATATCGCATCATTTTTTTTTGTTTTCCGAGTTGCCAGAAAACGCAAAATAAGCCTATACAAGTTCTAAACAATAACACTAGGCTTGAAGAGGAAAAGAAGGTCTAACAGTACTGAAAAAACAACGTTCAATGGTACAGAAGAAATACCGTTTTGTAGTACGGAAGAAACGATATCAAACATCACTACAGAAGAAAGAACGTCCAATGCAAACGTGCGTCCCGCCGATGGGGAAAGTATAAACAGAACCAACTCGTCTAAAAAGTTTCAAAATCTGAAAATTTTTCGATCACGTTTATTTCAGAAAGGTTGGGTGGAAAAATCTACATGGTTGGAAACAGTTGATGATTATATTCTTTATTGTATGTACCTTCTGTAAGAAGCACCCGAATTTACAAGACTCTTCTTATTCTTCTAAGTTAGTGTCAGGTTATGATGATCACTTCAATATTGAAACCTTAAAAGCACAGGAAAGAAGTAATTGCCATAAGTCATGTGTTGCAGCAGCATCCTTAAAAGAATCTCCATCTAAAGCTCCCTTAAATCGCTGCTTCCTGAAAGCACAAGAAGTCCAACGCCAGCAGATGTGCGTATTGTTTAATACTGCTTATAATTCGAAGCCACTTGACAATTTCTTTAAGCATATGGAACTTCTCACTAAGCTTGGGGTTTCGGTTGGTGGTAAGTACAAGAATAGAACACAATGAACAGATTTCATTGATTCCATTGCATCAGTAATTGAAAAGAATCTGGTATGAGATATATGTAAGTCTCCTTGCATTGCACTTTTATTTGATGGCTCAACTGACTTTTCCAATCAGTCTTGTGCAGTTCTTCACATTCGCTATATTAAGAATTCTTTGATTACTGAAACATTTCTCTCTCTCTCTCTCGAGCCACTGCAAAATGAAACATCATGAGGATGCTTTGATACTGTAATTGAGGTTTTCACAAGAACGGGCATTCCCATAAGGTTCCAGGGTAGTAAATAGGATTGGGGGACTAATACTGCTGCAAATATGCGTGGAAAACGAAATGGATTAGGTGAAACATTAAAAGAAATAAATCAGAATCTTTTACACCTTCACTGTGTTGAGCATCGGCTTCAATTAGCTATTTTAGGCGCATGTTCAACAGTGAAGTTCATTGCTGAATGGGAGAAACATATACGATCTCTTTTAAGTATTATGACAGGTCTCCTAAGAAATTACGTGAATTAACCAGAACTGCAAACATTTTAAAAGCGAAATTGGAAAAATATCAAAAGTATACGTTGGGTTGTAAGCAAATGCAAGATTCTTGAAGCACTGCTAATAAGCTGGTTTCCTCTCGTTACTCATCTTGAAAATGAAGCCTCTGGACAAGAAAGGCAAAAAGCAAAAGGCCTAAAAACGTTATGAAAAGCTTCAGTTTTGCCACTTTTTTTCTTGATTTCTTAGGAATATGCACACCTATTAGCGAATTTTTTCAACGAGAAAACATGCTGGTCACTCAAGTGGATAATTGTATTAAATTAGTCTTGTTTAAATTAAACAAATTATATGAAAATCCAGGTACCAAAGAATTAGAATTCATGGAGAACTTCAAGGAAAGGACGTATAATCAAGTTGAGTATTAAGCTTAATACTCAACTTGAAGATCTGTTTGTATCAGAAAAAAATTATACAAGAAGACGAAACTTACCTTCAAGCTAGATTTATAGATATTAATACATCAATCATTCAACATATGAAAATATTTGATACAACAAGATGGCCTGAGGGAAAATTTGCAAAATTTGGAAACCAAAGAATTCTAAGTTAAGCAAAACAGTTTCAACAATCCTTTACCTAATTTTCAAAGGATTCATTCAGTATTAGATGAGTGGTTTGATTTTAAACAAGTCGTTAAAGAATTGCCATTCCAGTCTTCCTTTCATAACGCCATCAACCAACCAAGTAGATTTGAAACTTTGTCTCTTCTTATTTCAATTGTGTCCTGCATACCAGTATAAACCGCAAGTTGCGAAAGGGGTTTCAGCATAATGAACAGAATTAAATCCAGTCACCGATCTCGATTAATATTTAAAACAACAAATAGCTTAATGACCGCTGTTAATAACTGCATAAGTGTGACCGATTTTGACCCTATCCCCGCAGTTGATGCAACAGCTTCAAGGCATCTGCGAAATTAAATTCCATCTTTTGATTATTTGAGATAAGAGAGCAGTTTGTTTTGTGAGCCAGTAAGATTTGAAAAAATATTTGCTTGGCTGCGGAAGCCTGCATGGTCTGTCACAAGGTCAACACAGTTGAATATCAGATTTTAGTAATATATGAATCAAAGAGTATTGGTTTGAGTCGAAAATGCGGGTGCTAAAACCAAATTTCTTTTCCCTCCTCTCTCTTTGTCTTTCTCTCTAATGGATTAATATATTAATATCCTAGAAGATAATGAATGGTCTTACATTTAGTGAAAAGTTGATGATTTAATTCTGTGGTCACAGGGAACAACTGGTTAAGTATAAAAACGCCACCACCTCTTTCCACAGAGATGTCTACCCACACCCATCCGCCTTTTCTGGCTTTAGAGTTGTTGAAGGACTTGAATCTTCTTATATCTAACAATTGTCGTCTACATTCTTCTTCTCTAAAGCTTTCATTCACCATCCTTTTAGGGTCTTTCTCCATTACACGCAGCCATCTCTTTCCACAGAGGTGTCTTCTCCCCTAACTTCTGGCTCTAAAGTTGTTGAAGGACTCGGATCTCCTTATACTATAACGATTGTTTTACGTTCCTCTTTTCTAAAGTTTTCATTCATTATCTTTTTTAAGATCTTTTTTCCACTCCACGCAGTTATCTCTTTCCACAGAGATTCCCTTTTTTTTCTTCCTGAGTCGATGTTTCTTCCGCGGATTCGAAAATTTTTTTATGCAATTTATTAATAATAATTTATTTTTCACGCCTTAACGCTTATGAATTTATTAAAAAACTTACCTCTATTTAGGAGTCGTTCAAGTATTACGTAAGCACATTTCTGGTCATTTTATACTCCCCCTTATAAGAAAAAAATAAGCGAATGCCTTCCTTCCCCCCATCGTAAGGTTTCGGTTCTCTAACTGTTTGGTTGATGCAAATTATAGTACAGTGAAGCCTGTCTAAGAGGCGGAAACTCACGGGACCGGAAAAAATTCCGCAGTATGCATGTTTCCGCCTTATGGAGGTTACATGCAAAAAATATATGCATAGTTAAATTCAGTGATAAGAGATGACTGCATATGCTTTTTTTTTTCTTTGTCTTATCTTGCGAACTTTAAGACTATATTTTCCTTTTGATAAAAATATTTATTTTATCACTGCATTTTATTTTTATTGATTTTAATTTTTGCACTATATTGTGGTTTTAGTAGTTACGATCAATATGATGCAAAATTTCATTCTAACTATACATGCCTATTATATACAAAAAGTCTATTATGTAAGCTTAAATTGTAACGATAAAGTACCTCCCTTGTAAAGATAATGATTCCCTTGTATAAAGATACTCTCCCTTGCGGTGGGTTTATCCATGAATTGATAAAGTCCATATGAGTAACTTTTCGTTCTGGTTAATAATGAACGTTTTTATTTAAGAAGTGGGTGGCACTGGCATAAGCAAGAGGGGTCGATTATGATTGTAACCCCCATTGCGATGAAATTGTGTTTAGTAAACATGTAAATAAGCACGAGTTAGCTTCAAACTCTGAACTTTTCTGGGTATGCCTATGGTGGGTGGGTGGTGTGCAAAATGGTGGTCGGACAAGCGTAGGCAGAAAGTTCATAAGGGGGTTATAGGCTTAATGGGAGGGGTTACAGAGCTACAACTCATATATTCCTATGTTAAATATACAAAATTTCATTACGATGGGGGTTACAACCTCCAAAACCGCCCCCTGGCTACGCCTATCCGGACAAGGGCATTCTATATCTGTAAAATGCCTTTTATTCGTCATCCCCCACTTTGCTATTTGCATTGTATTACAACCCTCTTTCCTTTTTCTGCTGAGAAAATTTTCTTCCTACTAACGATTTTCCGCTTTATGAAGGCTTTTCTCTTTAACGGGACTAAATAGTGCTTTCCGTTTCCGCGTTAGACAGTTTCCGTAGCTAATGTTAACTACCATTGACTTTTGAAGGGACCGCAAAAAAATTCCGCTTTATGTAGGTTCCGCCTTAGACAGTTTTCACTGTACTTATTTTCGTTTCTTTTGTAATATTGAATACTTATTTGTAAGTTCGTTATAATATTAAACGCTTATTTATAAATAGAGAGTAATCACAATAAATTATCGCGTTTAAAAAAAGTTTTAACACGCTATTAATTGCTATTTTTTTGGCACAAGAAAGTATTTTGTTGCATTTTTATTGTTAATATTTCTTACATTGTAAGCAAATAGTGTAATATATCAGAAGTAGATTTGATAAAATACTCTTTATTAAAAATAAAACATCTATGATAATTTAAAAATATTAGGGGGCCTACGGGAAGACTAAAGGGGACTCGAGCGAAAATGGTTCGAGAACTACTGGTTTAAATAATTAAATATTTAATTGTGATTACGTGTATTTTATATTTTATATCTTCTACTCTCAGTGTGTCAAGCTACCAAGTAGTGCAGTTCTTTTAAGACAGTTGTAACTTTGTGAATATGTGTTATTTTTGTTATTTTTTGTATCTTATGTAAGCATGGTTCAACCTCCAAAGACGTAATATTTGAATGGCCCCTTACTAAAATAAAGTAACATCTTCCTCTGAAGTCGAAATCGCCTGAAAAGTATTTGTGCAAATGGAGACATTCCAGCAGCTGTTACGGAGTTCTGAAAGTTGAATTATCTATTTAAAACTATTGAGATGCGCGCCCATGTAAAAAAAAAAGGCGCTCACATTAATTTTAAGATACTAAAGTGCACATGACTATTTTAAATGTTGCTGTACGAAAAGGTGAGCTAAAGATGCGTTAATATAAATATTTATTATTATATAATATATTTATTTTACTTATGATTTTTATATTAGCACTTTAGAAGCCAAAAATGGTTTAAATATGCATCTCCTCCCCGCCATTCGATATTTTTTACTTATATATATAATAATATAAATAAAGCTATTTTATATACCGTATTATGGGGCGGAAGTTATCACCAAATTACCCATTTCTCCTTGAAATTACAGGCGGCGATTGTTAGTAGCCACGCTGAATGCGCGTGCCGTTTCACACCATGTTTTTAAATAAAATTCTATATTGCTTACAAATACAATGAATAGGTGATATATGAAACTTGATTAGAATAGCCATTAATTTTATCAACAATTAATTGCATCGTTTCCTTTTACTTAGGTTGTACTAAAGTCTACACAAAAAGTTCTCATTTGAAAGCTCATCAAAGAATACACACAGGTAAGTAGAGGCATTATTTTTAAAGTATTGAACCTACAAATAATTAATTTTTTCCTACTTCAATCTGCGTAGTGCTGTGTATAATTATCATGCATAATTCTACCCCAACGGGCCTTGTGACCTACAGATGCTTATTAATTTCAGCCGCGTAGTTCTACGCCTAATTACCTTATGATAAATAATTATTACTACGAAATGTAGCCATTGCGCCAAAAACATTCTTTCAGTGACTAACTTTTACCATTCCTGAAACCAGAGCCGTTTCTAAGTGTTTTGCCGCCCCGCCTTTTTACTACCATTACTCTTTCGACTAGATCTCCCTCTCTACCACCACCAACACCCAGCGGTACAACAATGTAAATCTTCTATTATACTTTTAATCATTAAACCTGCTAATTATATTTATATTTTAGACTTACATTAGTTATTTTGTAGCATTATAATATTGTGAATAATAAAGCAATTGCCATAGTCCGTTCGCGGAAAACTGGCCGGTAGTGCCGTTAGAGTTCAAGGGCGCTGACGTCACAGACAGCTTGTTTCATTGCAGTAGAGGGTAGGGCGTCTTTCATAACTCGTTTTTCGCAAGCGAAATAAATATGAATGTAGCAATATGCAGGAATCTCACTTTTCTATATCATTAATACTCTTTTCTCGAAGAGGTCTACGAATAATATAACGTAAGTTTAAGAATTAATCTTAGTTTACTTTTCTTTCTAGACATGGTTCTCTTATTCCCTCTCTTTGCATAAAATCACCTTCTCCCCCCCATCATTCGAATATCTCTCCCCCCTCTAATACAAATTATCTGTTTTATTAAAATAAGAATGATTGTTTTTTCTAGGAAAGCTCGTAGTCTGGCCTTCGCGCGTGTTTTTCCCATTCGAATAATTGTATAATAGTGACACTGAAAGTAAATTTTTACTTAAAGAAAAATTCACATTCAGTTATAGATAATAATGTAGAACACGGTGTAATACATGTATGCATTATAAGTGGGTTTCAATAGATATTGAACCCGCTATTGCTTTTGGTTTTTCTGTATGTCTGTCTGTTTGTACGGAGTAGAAAGGGTAAGGTGAAGGTCTTCTGTAAATGTAATAATGATGGCTATTGTTAACGTTGTTAAGTTATAACTCGGTTAACGTTGTAACCGAGTTACTTGAGAATTAGAGAGTTGCGGATTAGAGTTGCGAATTAATGTTAATTGAAACCCGCTAAATTTAAATATCGACCTTAGGCAATTTTCTTTCACTTGCTTGTTACATAGTACATACTATTTTTGAGGATAAAACCGTATTCTGTTCACGTGCAATCAATTTATCCTAATCGTTCCCAAACTTTGTCCCTCATCCCAAAAACTGTAGTCTTCAACTTTGATCTGTCATTTTCAAACTGAAAGTCTGTCATCCCCAAGTTGCAAATTACAAAATTTCTACTAAGGCGGATCGCTGTTCTAAATAGTTTGAGAACACCCGTTCATTGATATTTCGTGAAGGAGGCTTCATTGTGGTTTATTCATGATGCTGTACCTTGAGGTTAGTTGTTGTATTATGTATCGTTAGTAATAAGACTGGCGATATCTTCTATAAGTTGCGTAGACTACACAAATGTTTTCTTCTATTTGCTATGCTATTTGAAAAAAAAAAAGAGTTGTTTTACCGTGGGAAGAAATGTGGGAAAATTGCCCTCTCAGTGTAAGTTTATAGGTAGCCATTGGTAGAGTTGTTTATTGCTCTGTCATAACCAGTTTTAATTAAAACTGTCGGATCGGAAGCCGAGGTCATGTACTACAATGCACAGCTGTTTCAGATTTTCTTGTTTAAAAGAAAACACTGAGATATATATGATACAAGGACGCCACGGCCGGCATAATCAGGCATCACAGTTTAACAAGAGAAGTGACTTTAACGACCCGGCCGAAGAAAAATCTTCATCGTACCAGGGAGGGCCGCGGTCGAATTGTTACGATGTACCGTTTTAATGAGATGTGAGCTTCAATATCATCTGGATCACGATCAGAATTGATGAGGAAACTGGCAACAGTTCTGTTTCTCAAATTGATTAAATGCGGTTCTAAACTGGTTTGGGTTCCAATGTACCAAAAAGAAAAGTGAACAACAAGGCATTTTTGCGTGTATGCGTCTGAATTATGGATTCCGTTTAAAAAAAAGTACCATCAGAAATGAACTACGTATGCACGAAACTAGTACGATCAGATTTTTAACTATTTAAACCGTGGGAGAGATAAGCAGTGGCTTTTTTTTATGAAGTTAATTTTTCCTCTTTATTATTATTATCATCATATAATCAGCCATCATTATGGAACATGCGCATTGCTTCTTAACCTGTTAACTGGGTATGACGACATTTTTCGTCATGCCCGGAAGACTACCAAAATGTCTCCCCCACAAAAAAAAAGTCCCCAGTGTGAAACGAGTTTCACAAAATTTTATTCCCCGGTTAACAGGTTAAAGAAAACATTGGTCTCTGTGTTTGAGTCTAGAAATTTGAGGCACCTTTGCTTGGCTAAAATATGGCCAAATTTATATAGATTTCTTTATCTACATACACACACACGTGTGTGCATGTACGTACGTATGTATGAATAACGTATACAGTAGTACGTCTATGCATCGAAGGTGAAGGTTCCATGCTTTTTTTTTATGTAAAAACAATTTTTCTACGTAATGTTATGTTTTGAGAGAGAACAGGGATCTCAAATCACAGGGTTCGTCGAAATTTAGAAGGAGTGCAATCTAAAGGTGCTATTTGAATGATACGGTATGTATTGCTTGGTTAAACGGGACATCACCACTATTTTCGGTATCGTTCGACCCTTCACTTTCCTAACGGCTTGATACCTGCAGAAGAGCTTGTGAGGAGACTCCTACAGAAAGAAAATCCCCGGGTGGTTGAAGAGGAAGTACCCCCCATTGGGCATCATTGTCCGTGCCTTCAGCCTCTGAACTCTCCTTTGCCTCCACAAGGAAATTCTTCACTCTTTAAACGACATGCCTGAGGCATGATAAGATCTGCGTCCGTGTGCCTCCTTCGATCAAGAATACTGGCATAATGGACCTGAACTTTCCGTTAAAATTTGTTAGAGGTATTCGAAATGAAAAAATTGATGGAGTATAGAATTCACGAAGTCCAGTGGATCTATTGTGGAGAATCTAGGATGGCTAAAAAAATTATGAGAACCAATCTAGAAGAAAATCATGAAGAAAAGTAGGATGACCTAGGAAAAGGTAGTTTGATTGGTTGGAGGAAAAATTTAAGAAGAATAGGAGGAAGACAATGGCGAAGAAAAGCTTTTGATAGAGGAGAATAGGCGATGATCGTTGAGGAAGGAGGTCCATATTCTTCAGGAACTGTAGCACCGAAAATTAAGAAGTAAATCCATTTAATTCGTTGTCTAAGTGAAGTAGAATTTCTATCATCCGGTCTAATTGGAAAGGGATAGGGCAGGCTTGTAGCCAAACAGGGGCGCGGCCCCAGTTGCCCCATGCTTGTGCCCCATCGAGCTATTTGCATATATAGAACAATGCCCTGTGCCCATATGTCCTTTGCTTTTCCCCATATACCCTTTGCTTTGCTCCATATGTCCTTTGCTTTGCCCCATATACCCTTTGCTTTGCTCCATATGCCCTTTGCTTTGCCCCATATGATCTTTGCTTTGCCCCATATGATCTTTGCTTTGCTCCATATACCCTTTGCCCCATATCCCTTTGCCTTGGCCCAGTTGCCTCTTCATCCTGGCTATAGGCCTGGGACAGGGTATGATAATCGAATATCTGGACAATTGTAGCAGTGCTTTGAAGGCCAAGCAGGCGGCAATGGCGCCAACTCTATGGGTGTTAAGGTTCCTTCGGCACCCTTAAAACTATTTGTAAGGGCCCAGGGCCCCTAAAATGGATACACAACAAGTGAATACAGAACATAGTTAAAGTAGAAACATATAGCATATAAAATAAATTGTTATGTCTTTTCTACCTCTGTAAAGATGTAACCAGATTTGCCATGCATCTGGTCAGGGCCGTCCTCAGATAATGGGGTGCCCGGGGCAAAACATATTTTGGAGGACTATATATATATATACGAGTAAGAAAAACAAAATGGAATAATGTATGATCACTAGATGGCACGAAATGCGAGATCTGAAGTAAAAATATTTTTGGGGAAATTTTCAATATTACAAAAATAAAAAATTTGAGAATTACGCTTCGTGGGGCCTCAAGAAGCGGGGGGCATGGGCTTCCGCTTAGGGGTGATCCTGGAATGGTCAGGGAATTTGAAATCGTCCCTAAAAAAACTCGTCAGGAAAAAACGAGGTTTTTGGTCAACCCTGGAAAATTCAGGGAAATCGTTCTTAACTTTTATATTTTGAATAGAACAAACATGAAGCCATTTTCTTAGTAAACGAAGTTCGGTTAAAAGTTTTGTTCGTGATCGGTGAGGGAATTTTACCGGAAAAGTCAGGGGGAAAACCTTAAAAATCAGGGAAATCCAGAAAAGTCAGGGAGAAATCTGAAAAAGTCAGGGGAAATTCAGAAAAATCAGTGGAAATCTGGAAAAGTCAAGGATTTCTTTTCTCCACTGTGAGTTGAAGTCAGGTTAAATGAGGGAAATGTCAGGGATTTTTTTTATTTCAGATTCTTTAACCACCCTGATAAAGTGCTAAAAAATTTAGCGTAAAAATAATGCACACGTAGTATTTTAATGATGACCGTTTAAATGCACAGAATTTCGTCGTCTCGTCCATATGCGCTTATGTAATTTCGACTGTGCCTACTTCGTGCCGTGACGTCAGGAAAAACTCCATGACGTCACTATCGAGTGGGGATAATTATAAAAATTGCGATTTTTATTGTATAGGGAACGTTCAAGTATTACTTACGTAAGCAATATTTTGGCCATTTTATACCCCTCTCCCTCCTAAGCAAAAATTAACATGGGCTAACAGGAAAATAAGCACAACAGCAGCCCCTCCCCCAAAAATGATTACATAATACTTGAACGCCCCCATATTCATATTTTTTTAGACGATGGAGGACCCACACCGATGCTTAAAATAAGGGTTAACAAATGCAAAATTTGTTAAAAAGGTAAACTTTGGGAATAAAACGCACTTTTTAGCATTTCTAGTTATATCATCACATTACGAGAGTCGCAATATATGCTTTTATTATTCTAAACGTTGATTTATTCCATTTATAAAATCAAAAATATCGTTTAATATGCTCTGGTATCCAAAATTAAGGTAGAACAAAAATAATTTCGCTTATAGAATAATGAAATGTACTCAGGGTATGCATGTAATGCGGTACCGTGTAGGCCATTTACGAGCACCAAAAATAGCTCATTCAAATATAGGCAAATTATTAACCTGCGAGAAAATAACGGTAGAATATGGCATGTATTTTTTGTACTTATTGCTTTAGTTCAAACCACCAGTATATGTTAAACTAGCGACGGAAAATATTTTAATGATTAACTGGATTTGTCAAAACGGAATGTTAAATACAAAATGGCTAAAAAGAAAGTTTGAACATAATTAAATTGTTCTGTCTAGCCGCTTTTATAGGTTTAGTCTTTTGGATTACCATGTATACTTACTGGCGAATGCAGGGGGTGTTTTAACCCCCACCCCCTTGCGATGAATTTTTGCATATTTTCATAGAAATATATGAAGTTGTGATTCTCTACTCCTTCTTATGTGCTTTCTGCGTACGCCTATGTGCATACTTGAGTACAAAATTATTCCATGTAGAATTATGGAATATACAAGACAAAGAAAAAGAGAAATCCCACAGGAAAACCTTATGCACACTTGTGAATTCTGGAAGTGTGCCCGTATGCACAATTCAGCAGATTCCATGATGTGGGCGTGCATATGTTAAGCTTGGAAATTCATGTGATTGGATGTTCCTTGATCGATGGTGTCTTGTTCTGAAGATACCATGGTATGAATCTTCTCGGAAGAGGAAATCGCTTGTCCCGTGTCAAAGTGACTCTTGGACGAAAGTGGTTAGCCACCTGGTTCGCCACAAGCATGTGGGGCACTAATTTTTCAATCTCTAAACGCCCCGCCTTTAGCTGTAGCATCCTAAAGAATGGATGGCGGCGGAAGAAGACACCTTCCACAGAGTAGCGTCAATGGGAGTGGAGAAAAAAATAGGGAATACATTCTCCTGTTCCCAACCCTTGGCTTCCATTAGCCAGTGCTCGAAGAAGCATCTATTGTGGAGATTTTGTGTAGTTTCTATCCTCTTTGAGGGCGTGCTACTTGCTGCATGGTGTTCCCCGTTTGCTGTATTGACTTGGCAGACCCCTTCAATCCTTCATTTGCTCCTCCTTCCCTCTTGCATCATGGGTAAGTCGTCTATCACATGGATACAATACTGTCGACGTGGTCCAAAAAAGGGACTTTTTCACTGAGGTTCGATCCTTCATTGCGGAAGGTTTAAATCTTTACCCTCCATTTAGGATCTTAAGTACTTCCGTAGTGGCGAAGCAATTTTTTGTTGACCTAAATTAAGGTCTCTTTAGGTTTTCTCTCTCCCACAGGGTGCGTATATTCCAATGATAAATTTTTCCGCTCAAGTACTATAATACACACTGCAATATATTACATCAGAATGCTTTGGTCATATACCTTTTCAATGGTCGTCTGTTTTTCTCATCAGACCAGAAAGACACATGGACGTGCATTCAACCTGACCTTGGCACGGTGGCGCATCCAGAATATTCCCAAGCGGGGAGCCCAATGGTTCGAGGAATTTTTGATGGAAAAAAAAAAAATGGCCAGACGCCATATCAATTACGTTTGCCATTTTGTATACATTTATCATTCTTGAATTACTAATAATTCTATAAGGCAATATACTTAAATAATTAGAAGTAGTAGATTATGTTTGTACAATTTTACAATGGCCAGCACTCTTATCCTATCTCTATCAGTGAGGTTAGATTTCTTGACATAATTAGAAATATCTACAGTCAGAATTTCTATTTCAACAGCGTTTGATATTGTGTTTTGATCCACCTTTACCTCCTGAAAAGCGTTTGAAGACAGTTATTATTATTATTATTATTATTGAGGTTTATCCGTAACGTTGCAGTTTTAATGTTGAAATGAAATGAAACAAAGTGTATGATAACTTTATGAAATTTAAAATTTTATTCCCACATAAATTAGCATCCATTTTTGAAATAATCGTCTGGCTATTTGATTGAAAATTCGATTTTAAAGTTTATTCGTTGGATTGTCCTAAATATTATTTTTTTTAATTAAATTACTACTTACTTTACTTATATTTAATACTTAAGTTATACTTCGAAACATATGCTACTAATTTTATTATATACGTTGTGTATTTCAGAAATTAAGCTAATATTTGTAGTAATAGAATTTAGATTTCTGTTTGGTATATATATTCTTGTCGGAAATGGCAGTTCGAAATCCTGATGTGTTACGTCAGGTACAATGTGTTTCGAAATTCGTCCCCTCACCAGACGATTTATATATACTCCCCATTCAACCACTATCATGTGAATTGGTGTGAATGCTTGCGGAAGCAATTGGGGACTCTTCTCTCTCTTGTGTTGCGTTGCCAAAACAGAAAAGACCAACTGTCTTCGTCTGTTCTTCTACCCAGTTTCTCGATGGTTTACGAAATACAATGTTGCCTCCACAATTTCTTTTATGGACAGGAAGTCTTCTTCTATCACTGTTTTCGTCTTTTTTTTCTTTTTTTTTTTTTCAAAGGCGAGTTAGCTGTGTCCCAGGGGAAGAGATTCGTCGTTGTCCGGGCCCAAGATTAAGTGCGACCGCACCCACGTGCGGGGCTCGTGGCGGCCATTTTTGTTCAGCGATGGTGGATTCGAAGGGCGAGTCTTTCTGAAGAGGGATTTCCTAGGAGGTTTGGGGTAGTCGGGGACAGTTAGGGTTCGATGCGGAACTCAACGATCTCTTTTCAATCGCTTCCGTCTTTTTAAAGGCTGCTTTCTTCCCCTATTTCATTCAGTGTCAAAATGCAAATGAAGGCACGGCGGTTTTTCATGTTCTCGGCTGGCGTTTAATGGATTTTCTACCGGCTATCTTTTCTACGTCGGCATTCAAAAGACAAATGATGAATTTCGGCTATCCATCTCCATCGAACGCCCATAATAATAAAAACCACCCGATTAGTCGAAGGACGGCGAAAGGCAGCTACCCAGGGTCGAACTGTAAGCCGCTATAAATGCGGCGTGCACCGCACGACAATGCTCTGGAAATACAGTTACTTTAGGGTTCCCACCGTATTTTACTTCGAATAGTTTTGACGTTTCGAATTGGGATTTTCTCTCCAGAAATGGGTAATTATTTCGACTGGTTCCCCCCAATGGGAGGGGGGGGGTCTCGGGGAAGGGAGATTTTGAGTTACATGTAAGCTCCCATCCGAACATATAGAGTCCCCGTTTTAATATGTTTATAATTTTTGGTGCGCAGAGGGGTGTTGATGGGGGTTGTAACCACATTGCAATGAAATTTTATATATTTAACATAGGAATATGTGAGTTGTAGCTCTATAACCCCATTGAGCCTGTAACCCTTCCTCCTTATGAACTTTCTGCAGATGCCCGTGACAGGAGCATAGTAAAATTAAAAATTGGGGGAGGGGCCCAAATAGCGTTAATAGGGTGATGGAGCTTGATATTGAAGGGGGAGAAAACATGTCATGATATCTAATAACCCCCCCCCCCATTTCTTACGCCACTAGTGGGATGTATAGGTATGCTTTGTTAGTAGAGGGGGTGGGGGTCGTCGCTGATCGTGTAATGTCATCTATAAACAGTCAACTTAAAGAGTGATGGTCGTATAAAGCTTAAATTATATAACTTGATCTGCACACATTTCAGAAAATGTTGATTATTTCTGGGAAGTATCCTCATGTAATGGGATGTTTCATTTTATGGTAAATTTATTAAAATGGTTTACCAGCATAGGCATTCGCTAAAAGTTCATAGGGGGGGTCACAACCTCCATCAAAACCCCTCTTGCGTACGCCAGTGTTTATCAGTAGGAGACCCATCAGGAGTGAAGTACTGTTGATCCCTATAAGACAAGTAGCATTATTTGTTTGTTGATTTATTTGTTTATTTACTAATATAATTTCATACGAAAATTATGCACTAAAAAACTTTTTTTTTTCTTTGACACCGTGTTTACTTTGATTTTTAATACGTAGTCTTTAAAATAAACCCAATACATCTAGTGATTAAAAAAATTTTCAACTGTATTAAACAATTTTTTGATATTATATGAGAAAATGCGAAGATAATCTTTAAAATTAAGTAATGGGATAATGAATTTAATTTAAAATGGAATGCATTTATAATGGAACTAAATGCAGTTTTTCATTTTTAGTTAAAGATTGATAAATGTACTCCCTCTGAAAACAAAAACAAAAGTCAAATGTTCAATTAAAATGAAAATAAAGCAACGTTGTGAACATAATTCGCAAGAAATTTTACATAAAGGTGTTTCGGGGAAAATGTTATTAAAAGCTTGACGTGATGAATTTTATGGGTTCAAGCACAGTAAAAATGTCTAGTAAATAAAATGTCAAAAGGCTTGGTTTGTGTTTATAGCATAAGGACAGCAAAGGTCATTCTGGACTATGACTTTTCCGGGAAATCTAAACCTCTTAATCTTCAAATACACTGGGCGAGTTTACACGCTCCTCACTAGCGTGTGAGCGAGTTGTAACTTGCTCAGCGAGTCTCGATTACATACAGCTTGTAAAACTCGCTCGCTTGCTCAGTAAACATGAGCAGCAAAGGTGCTCGGTAGAGAACTACCAACAGTGGCTCTTCTAAACTGAACTCCGCCCACCTCTTTGGAGGGTTTGTTTCGGCCAATCAAATTCGAGAAAACCTGGGCGAGTAGCCCGCTCCTCAACTTCACTAGCACAGCAAGTGGCGAGTGAACTAGACCAGTGCAAAAAGAACGCTTACTCAGAGATCTCATAAAGATCGCACTGCTCACTGTAGTCCGGGGTTTGGTTCCCTAGGCCTTAAGAGGTTCGGATTCCTCGGAAAACAGTAGGTCCCGGCGCAGCATGACCACTGTAGTCTTTGAGCCGTAAAACCAAAAGAA
>QLNU02014176.1:72158217-72183919 GCA_006491805.2 Dysdera silvatica
AAGAAAATACTTTGTCGAAAACAGAATTAACCTCTTTATCCATTCCGGAGTCGTACAAATTCTCCTATTTTGACTGATTCATAGACTTTTCGATCTCGTTGTAAACAGATATAAAGGAAATAGCAGCAAACTTAGGTTCTACAATACAACGGGCAATCTCATCTTTCAGCTTTAACAGTTTCTTCCATCGGGAGGGATTCGGGTGTATTGACTTCTCATTTATTTCACCGTCGTTTAGGAATGTCAGGCGAGAAAGCTTTATGGGATCCGTAGAACTTTGAACGGCGAGATTGTCTTTGAAACGACTGGATGAAGAGGGAAATGTATCCTCGAAGTTTAACCACTGCTTTTCATTGTAGAGAATCTGAAAGAATTGGTCAGGTTTCAGAACAACGCCTTGACGAGTTGATGGTGGATGCAAATAGGGGAAAAAAAAATATATATATATGAAAGTTAAAAAGCATAAAATTAAAAAAAATTAGAAAATATAGAAAAGAGAAACATAAGACTTAGAAAAAAAAAAAAAAAAAAAAGGAAAGTTTAAAAAAAGGCGCCAAATATTCGTGCAATCCAGCCTGACAGCCATTCATATAGAAGTATCAGATGCGTGTATACAGCGACCAATAGAAATAGCTCTTTAAAAAATAGAGATTTTTTTTAAAGAGCTATTTCAGTTTACCTTGACGTTACTCCATTCATGTGGCGTTGAATGTACACGAAGCATGACAAGTTAAAGCACATATATACATGGGCGCCCATATGAGTACTTTTAGGGGGGGGCTGAGAAAAATTATTACCTCCTTCTCAAAGCTGTCGAACATTTTAGTGTATGTACAAGATACTGAAATACTACAAAAATAATTGATACTGCTTGACAATCCGTAATATCCAATGGCTCAGTGTCTAAAGCGCCGACTCTTCTTATCGAAGTTAGGTTTGAATGGGATTGAGGTTAAGGTGTTTCCAATTGTGATAGGTCACGCTAAGTCGTTTGTCTCATCTTGGAAGGCTTACTGAAGAGTGAAACGGTAGTATAGTCCGTTCGCGCAGACCTGACGGTCGATACCCTTACCAGACCGGTTGTTCCATTGCAGTTTGGGGAAAGGCATATCTGGCCTTAACTGGTTTTTCCCGCGCGAAAAACCAGTTACGGCAAGACGCCCTTCCCTAAACTGCAATGGAACAACCCGTCTGGTAACGGTATCGGGCGACAACTGAGCGCGAACGCACTATAGGTACAGTATTGTACCTGTCCATCTTGGAAGTTTATAAATTTCCCATAATTTTCAGCCTAAATTCTGTATGTCACATGCCAGTGGCGCCGACGACATAAAAATATTGGGGGCGGGGGGACAATATACCAGTAGAAGGCATTTTGTTTGAAATTGAAGGGAGATATGGAACCCTAACACTAGCATTGGGGGGACCTGTCCCCCCCCACTAACGGCGCCCGTGTCATATGCATTACGTAAAGAAATTTCAATATCTCGAATTCTTTTCTTCACTCCCGTGAGGTTTGCGATGAACAAGTATTACTTAACTGTTAACAAGTATTACTTAACTGTTAACAAGTATTACTTAACTGTTAACAAGTATTACATTACCGTAGTCCATTTATACAAAACTTGGGATACTTATGATATTGCTTTTATCGGACTGAGTTCAAATTCCGGTCTGTCTTCGCATGCGTAACTTTATTTTTGTTCGGCGATCACGTTCATTAAACGGTCCCTGTTCCCATCAGGTGGAGTATTTAATAAGGAGTCTTGGGACGTTGAGAAAAAAAGAAAGAGAGAGAGAGAGAGATTGACACGACTACAGTGTAAAGGCAATCTAGTTTTCCTAGTAACGTTAGTGTTGACAAACATCTCCTGTATCCATTGCTCTGTTCGTCATTCTTGAAACATGTAAAAAAAAGTGAAATAAATGTGCATGCAAATGTTTGGGAACGACAGAATATATTCCCAGTGTTCAAGAATTTCAATTAAAATTCCGCACATGTGTTCGAAGGAGAGGGAGTAAGCCAACTTACTGAGTTGGAAATTTCTTCTTACGTCTTTCTTTTCTTTTTTTTTTCTCTCCTATAACAGAGCTACGAAAAAAAGTGAAAATGGATAGTGCGAGTGCGTATCTGATTTCAGTTACTCCGGAGTTACGAACCAGAATTATATGTGCCATACGTATGCATAAGAAGTCTTTGTGCTTATGTTCTGCGTGTGTTTTCTTTGCTTTCCTCTGTTCCACGGATGTCGTCATTGCGTTGGTACGCGCTTTACGTCACGTTTGATTTTACATAGAATGTTAAAGGAACTGTCATAAGTACTGATTGTTTGTTTGGCTTTTTTATGGCGCAAGAGCATCTGGGCTATACTGCGCCAAGGAAGCCATATATTGCGCCAGCCAAGTAATGATTGCTTTAGCATAATGGGATGGGGGCAAAGCTTAACGATATCGGTTAAGAGTTGATAACATAAAGCAATTTAAATTAGACTATACCAGTAGTTTCCAACCTTTTTCAAGCCGCGACCCACTTTTATAGTAGCCAAGTAATCCGCGACCCCCTTTTATAGTAACCAAAAGAACTACGACCACTCTTTTGTCCGTCGCCGCCACATTTGCATAATAAAGCTATTTTTAACAGAGTAAAGAAAATACATTGAATACAAAATTATATTATATTAATTACATGTATATTACATTAATTATATATATTAATGTATATTATAGATATGAAGTTAACAACCGTTAGTAGAATATTGCAATGTAGCCATGTTGAAATATAAAAGCGTTGGAAACATTGGTATGACATTCCTTATAAAAATAATTGCAACTAAAATTGGTTGAGGCGACCCCCAGGTTGGGAACCATTGAATTACTACATGAATGGCGTTGAGACAAAATGGACTGTCCCAAGCTTAAGTAATTTTCAAAAGAAATCTTTTAAATTTCAACACTTCCACAGACCGTTAAGTTGATCGAGATGACCCATAGTTTTGAAACATGCGAATAATACCCATGGTCCTAGGCAGATGGGGGACTGGGGCCTCTCAAAGGGCCCATACCTTGGATTATCGGAAGGCGCGAGTCCTATCGCCCTTAAGGACGCACCGGCCAGGAGGACGGCGGTCCAGTCAGCCCCTGGTCCTAGGACGTAGTTAGCCCGTAGTTTTATTAATGCACATGTAGTTTTGGGACATCAAAATATGCAGGCAAACAAGCCTCCACAAACTACGTATAATGAAGTTAATATTAACACAAAAAAAGAAGTAGAAAGGCGTAGAGTATAAGTGTTGCCAATTCTTGGTTTTGAAATGTTTTTGCTCTTCTGCTAATAAAGAGCATATTCCAGCATCCGTAACTGATATTAGACGATTAAAATTGATAAAGTATGTGTTTGGTTATAGTTTCTAATTAAAATTAAAAGCATCCACCATAAATCTTTTAAACGAATGCTTTGAATCATTTTTTTTTTTTAATGTCGTGGAAGTGATTAGATTTATTGTTATCCGGTATTTTTTTAAACATCGTGTGTGTCCTGTGTGTCAACCTCTTTTCGTTGACGAGTGCTGGACGCAGACGGCGGTAACTCACACCCGAATATTTGTCGACACATAACCCGGGTATATCTGCAGCTGCAGTCCTCGGGAACTGCACAACGTCAAACGACAACTGTATTTTTACAACTGGGAAGTAATGTTTTCGCTGGTTCTTTCATTCTGTAATCCAGGCACGCTTTCTACAACTTCGCGTTCTTCGAGCCAAAAACGAGGCCGTGGAGACTTTTACTAATTGAGCGTATCGTTTAATTACAATCGAGTTAATCACGGGACAGTGGCTTTTTTTTCCTCTTGCGTAAGTCCTTTGACAAAGTCGCGATTGGTAACTGGTTCTCTTCCCCCCCCCCTCTTTTTTCCGTGTCCTCGGCTTGTCGTCTTTGGAACGCAGAACCATCTAACAGTTCAGCGCTGAACTGCACTTCGATGTTATTATCACGGGTTGATTTTGAGTTCCGCAAACAAAAAGTGTTTGACAAGGAAGGTCGCGAAACGCAATTACCATTCGTTTCGTGTGGTACTTCAGCTTGTTGAACAACGATCAGCTGATACAAACAATGTTGTAAACGATTTTGTTCAGCAAGCCAATTTTTTAATAAAGAGGATCAGTGGCGCCCATAGTTCTATCGTGGTGGTGGTGCTGAGAAAAATCATTACCTTCTTCAAAGCTGTCAGACGTTTTAGTAAACGAACAAGATACTAAAATACTACACAAATAATTAATACTTCTTGATGATTAGTAGAGCTAAAAAGTATCTTATCTGACTGTGAAACTTTTGAAAGCAAATGCATAGCAGATTTCGGCAAACAACATTTTTAAACAACCCCATCTTTCTTCCCATATGGAGACCCATGATGAGGATTATTGGAAAACATTATATTGAACGTGGCTTGAGTGTATGCGTTTTAATATAAGTATTCTTTGTTTATTTTAGGCGAAAAACCCTATCGCTGTTCATGGGAGAAGTGCGATTGGAGATTTGCACGTTCGGACGAATTGACGCGACATTACAGAAAGCATACCGGAGCAAAACCTTTCAAATGTAAAGTGTGCGAAAGATCTTTCGCTAGGTCTGACCACTTGGCCTTGCACATGAAGCGGCACCTGCCCAAGAACAAGTAACCCATGTCTGATGGCATAATACTTCATCATCATGGATAATTATTCATCAGAGGTACCACAAATTAACCTTCGAGCTCGTGTGTTAAATCTTGCAGGAGATTAAAAACGCATAAAACTATTGCTGTTACTGAACTATGATACTGCATCTCCAACGATCTAACGCCGTGAGATAAATTACGATTTTACTCGTAAAGAAGTACGAACGATAAGATAAACGTCGTTTCTCCACGATAAAAGACTTAATTGCTGCACAGTTGTTAGCCGTCTTTTGTAAGTGCCATTATCACTCGTCATATAGCGTATCTCTCAGTGCCATTGTTGTATAGAATTGCACTTGGTCATTGTGGCATTTCACAGTGCCAGTTCTAAAATCAAAAATGTTCGTTAATGTGATTATGTTATGCTTCTTGTTATAGATGGAAGTGATGATTCCAGTGCCTTATTTTCTTCACAAACTGTCCTAAATCGTAGAGTCGTTTGATTTTTGTATACCACATGTTACTTTACATATATTATTTGATGGTTGACGTTTCCAATTTATACTGCTCAACAAGTTGTTGATGTATCGTCGTTTTCAGCGATTGCCATTTCATTTCTATTGAGCATCATTGTTTTGCCAAGCTAGTTCGTGTGTTCATGCTTACGTGACTTGTTCTGACAGTGACGTAACTATGACATTTCATTAAAAGTTCCTATTGTCAATTGTCCACATGGATTCAATACAGTTTTTATTGAACCAACCATTCCGTGAAACTTACCAAGTGCCATTATCGTTATAAAAGTTGTTTGTTCACATTTTTCCACGTTGTAATGAAGTAGGCATTATTATTTTTTCTGACGCTGAGTTTTACTTTCTAAAACCTATAATTTTGTGCACACTTTTTTATAGCACCTCCTTTTCGAATTTTATAGTAGAAGTGCTCAGTTGGAAAAGGAATGACTCGAAAGAATTCATTCCTTTAAAGGAATAGTCACTGCTATTCGTTGAAAGACACATGGAAATCGACAGCTTTTATAATGGATCAGTCATCTAAAGAATCCACTGTCTTTAAAAAACGAAAACGTCAGAATGCATTCCTAAAAAAAAAAAAGACAATTCTTTTGCTTACCTCCATTCTATGGTATGAAATATAATTCCATATGGTATGAAAAATGTTACATTTTTCATACCATAGAGCATAAAATTGGTTTAACGATGTTTTATATGGAGCTGTGAAGGGCCCTAAGGGTTGCGCATTCGGAAGTTTAGGAAACGTTGTTCTAGTTGTAAGTTCTAATAATTGGGAAGTTCTGTTATTTATATATAACTTCAGAAAGCTGTAAATATATGGGAGATTATGTTTATGTATGTAGTCGAATTCTGTTATAATGACATTAAAAAATACATTAAAATTTCGACACTATATCCGATAAAGGATTTTATAAAAATTATTCGTGAAGGGATCAAAATTTTGACGTAATATCCTGGTCGTTTTTGTAGCAGGGTTCGACTGTACATATAAGGAGAGAGCACTCACCAGAGTATATATTTAAGCTGGTAGGTAGTCATAGATGTCAGCTGAAAATATAGTCATTAATCTTTATATAATCAAGTTTTAGAGAACAAGACTTACTTATGACTACCAATCTTACTGATGACTAGATTATGACAATCATCAAATTCTCAGAACCCTAGCAATAATGCATCATTCTTCACACTCAATACGAAATATCTACTAGATAGTTGTTTTTGAGGGGCATTTTCACTGACCCATCTATGCTTACAATAAGAGCCAATTGCATGTATTCCTTCACCCCTAGGTAGGACTACTATTTAGGCGCTTCTTTGCACATCTAAGGCTTAATTTGTATTTAAAAAATTCCTTTTCTTTAGCTTCCGACACTTCTGAAGGTTGCAATGATAGTTTATCTCCCCACCCTCGTAGTGCCATCAATTAAGTAATGCCTTTAAAAAGGTGCTTAAATTTGCAAATAAACGCTTGTATGAATATTAAATTTAGTGCAAATATATTGCTCTATCACTTAAACAAGGAAGGGGGGGATAGAAGAAACACTGAAGTTAAACTGTCCTATAATACGGTCTTTTGAATGATTAAATCTTATCAACCATGTCTTATTTCTACGTCATTTTCAACCCGATTAATTGAGGAAACTCACCACATTTTTTTCCTACAAAGTAATAGTATGTGGTAAAAGTTTGCATTTAATATATTGTTCAAGTCTGCTGCTTCAACTTTGAAAAGTATCGAAAATAGTCATGAAACAATGCCTTCTGTGGCGTTTGACTAAAAATATTTTCGCTATCAGCCTTTCTAATACAAAATCATTTAATTTCGCCTAATCATGCAATGTGCTTAACACGGTTTAGTCATATAAAACATTCTACCTTTATATGACACCGACTTGGGTATTTTCCGTTACACAAATCTCTAATAAAATAAAATTTAACGAAAACAAATTTCTAATAAAATTTTGTTAACTGAATTTGCTCGACTTCCAGACGCTTCCCTACTTTACGGTTATGTAGACGATTTGATTTGAATGTACTTGCACGTATAAAACTATCAAATTTAAACAATTAATGTTTGTCATTAAAATATTTAATAACTTGTATTTTTTTGTATGTGTGACGTCAGGGGTTTTAGCTTTTCTGTTCGAAAAAATAAATTTTAATTTACATTTTATGTATATAACAAGAATGGCATATAATTTTACTATATTTCTTTGCGCTAATTTCCTAACAAATTTAAAATAATTTTATAAAAATCGTTACGAAATGAGTTTAATCTCAAATTATATATATATAATGTTATATAATAAAATTTGTATATTTTACTATTTTATTTTTTTACATTTGGCAACGATGTAAATTTTGTGTTTTAAAAGCTGGTTTGAGTGAATTATTGGCTACTTCCTAATGACGTCAGAATGAGCTTTTAATGACGTCATAGGCTCCTTTTCTTACTTTTTCTATTCTAACCTTTTTTCCTGATTTATGTAAAATATTTTAACTTTTAATTTTTAGCTTACAAGTTACATATTTAGTTGGTCACTTTTTTTTTATGCTAATTTTTTCGAATAAGGACCACATTTAGTAATAAATACGGTATAGAAACTGCTAAAAACTTATCATTTTCACCCTTTTATCACGGTCTCCTTCTAAAACGACCGAATTTGCTGGGTCAGTCAAAATTTAAGACTAAGTTTGATATATAAATAATTGATAATGATTTCCTTTGTTGAAGGACCACTTCTCGAAATATATGTTTTTCAAAAGAACTATAAACGATTATACAAAAAGCATTTTTTTTCCACGATGCTATTAATAGAATATATTCGTATATTAGTTTTAACTTCGTATTTTCTTTTAAAATCATTCACGGAATTTCACATTCTATAATAATATATTCAGGTTTGATCTATGAAATGATGTCTATATGTGAAATAATTACAGTAAAATCTCTCATTAGTGGGCACTTAATGGACAGAAACATTTGTCCATAAAGTAGGGGGTGACGGTATCTGAAGATTGTCCGTTAAAAGAGGTTTTGCTGAATATGCACATCTTTTTACGCAGAAAAATATGCACATGGATGGTTAAGAGAGTTTGGCGTCCCCTCCCACGTTGTTCAAATTTAAAAATATGCATAATGGATTTCTAATTGGGTTTCTTATATTAAATCTTTTTCTGTAATCCCCTTTTGTACTCTACTATCACTAGATCCTGCATACGCCACTGATTTATTGTTTATTTTCCTATTGTATACACTGTAAATATGGTTTATTTTAATGCTTGCAGGTGCCTGGTACTTGTACTGTGCTTTGAAAAATTTATGCTACAAATAGGTATTTTTTACGTACCGTATATTTTCATGGTGTTTTATGGCAGTTAAATAAAGATTGATTTGATACTTTATTGATTTTGTGTCGATTATTTCTGAATGATTTTTAAAGACACCTTTTTAACTTTCTACAAGTTTAAACGTTGCCTGAATACTTTATGCATACATGCACGCGCGCGCACACACACACACACATATATACATACAGGTGTTGGACAAAAGTGTGGAAACACCTTGATTAATTCGTGCCTTAATTTACATATGTGCTATAATAGCAGTGTTTGTAGGTGGCGCTGTCTGTTTATCATAATACAACTACCTATATAAACTCATCTACATGTTGCAAGCGTCTTTTGTTGTCAAGACAGAGTTCTGTGCAGTTGTGAGTCAATTACGTCAGAGCTGACGGAATTCCAACGCGGCCAAATTTTTGGGGCTCGAATGGTGGGTGCTTCTGTAACCAAAGTAGCGGAAGTTTTCTGTATATCACGAGGCACAGTATCCATGATAACGACTCCATACAGTAAGACTGGGAAAACCGCATCTGATAAACACCAGAAGGGATGGAAGCGTGTGTTGAATAACAGAGATAGACAACCGTTGCATAGTGTTGTGACGAAAAATCGAAAGTCTACAGCTGCGGAAGTAACTGCTGAGCTGAATACCGTGCTCTCACACCCTATCAACGTCAAAACAGTACGAA
Organism: Dysdera silvatica; assembly: GCA_006491805.2. NCBI lineage: Eukaryota > Metazoa > Arthropoda > Arachnida > Araneae > Dysderidae > Dysdera > Dysdera silvatica. The sequence continues at coordinate 72,167,440 of QLNU02014176.1, forward strand.
GGGAACTGAAAAAGCAAGGTTTTCATAGACGAGCTGCCATTCCAAAACCACTCATCAGTGATCAAAATGCCACTAAGAGGAGACAGTGGTGCCACAATCATAAAATCTGGACAATGGAGCAATAGACAAAGGTCATTTGGTCAGATAAGTCGAGCTTTAAACTGTTTCCGACTTCTGGCTGAATTTACATCTGAAGAACATCATCCCAAGCTTGCAATTTAAATTGTTTGCTTCCAAGAATGAAACATGGCGGGGGTTCTGACATGAAATGGACATCCATATTATGGTATTTTGCCGATCCCATCAATACCCTGCAAGGTAGCGTCACTGCCAATGACTACGTGATCATTTTCAGTGACCAACCAGATCGCCCCCATGGTGCAAAGTTCGTTTCTTAATGGTGATGCTGTTTATCAAGATGACAAAGCCCCTGTTCACGCAACTCACATCGTCCAGGACTAGTTTTCTGAGCACTAAGATGAAGTTTCACATCTGCCATGGCCTCCAAAATAACCCGATCTCAATATTATTGAGCCCTTATGGTCAGTGTTAGAAACAAATGTTCGAGCACTTTATCCACCTCCATCATCATTATTAGGGGAGATTACCAATATTTTGCAGGAAGAATGGTACAAGATTCCCCTGAAAAATATACAGGACCTCTATTTATCCATTCCAAGAAGATTGCAAGCAGTTTTAAATACCAAAGGTGTTTTACGCCATATTAATCAAGGTAATATGTTTTTTTGCAAGCTCTTTCCATACGGTACATTTATAAGACAATAACTGGTTCATATGTACTCATGGTAAGTTACTCTAGATTAGGAGTTCCCAACCCTTTTCTGGGAACCGACCATTGGCGTACGAATGGCAATGAAATTTGGTATATTCGACATAGGAATATGTGAGTTGTGGCTTTGTAACCCCCGCCATTGAGCCTATGACCCTCCCTTAGGAGCTTTCTACATACATCTATGGAACCGACCAACCGCCCCTGGAAAATGTTTGATTAGTGCTCAACCCCCCGCCGCCCCCCAAAAAAAATGGAAATCAAGGTTGAAGATGAAGTCTAGTTTTTTTTAAACGACATAACGATACTAAATGATTAACACACAAAGCCTCAGGGACACTTTTTTTTTATGGGGAATTTTTTTTATAGATAATAATTTTTGCTACCCACACTAGCCATAAATTACTCTCTATAAAAAAATTCCCCACGAAAAATTACAAAAAATACATTCTTCGGTGGCTTTGTGTGTTGACCCTTTGGGAGTTGTGTTAACCGTGAGAAGGGTAATAATATCTTGGAAAAACCTTATATCCTTAGAAGGGGCTTGCGCCATAAAAAATCCAAACAAACAAACTTTAGAAGGGGAGTATCGTTCTTGTGCCTTGATGGCCTAGCGGTTAGGTGCACTCCGGATCTAATGGAAGGACCCTTGTTCGACTCTAGGTCTGTGGCGATGTCTCTCCCGACGATGAAAGTTATAGTTTAAGTTCGAGCGGGATGTCAGAAATTTCTACCTACACACACGCAATACCGTGGTTAAACAAATTGGACTTAAAAAATAAGTTTTTAACTGAGTGCCTAAAACGCAAATATAAGTAGAGCAATTAGATTCTAATTTAGTCATACAAAACTATAAGCAGTAAATTGAGTGATAACTCGTCGTCAGGACTATAGACAGATTTTAATGGGGTCAAAAATTTTGCAGCATGTATCGATACTATCACATCATGGAATGCCGTACCCCATTCCCATTAAAAATGCAGTTTCGGGGGGGACCGATCCTTAAGACCCCCCATCTGGATAAGGGCATGCTTGTCGTTCAAAGACACAATCCATTCTTTGTCGCATCACCTTAAATTCCATCTTACATCCTAAATTGGGAACTCCTGCTTTAGAACATGTCGACAAGGAAAGCAAATCTAAGACAATTCTTTCTAAGCAGCACAGAAATCGCAAAAAAATGAAGGAAGTATAGAGAGATAGTTGGGGAAGCAGGTGGATAAGGGAATGAAAGATTTCAGTGTTGAAGTGGAGAATCTTAAATAACAATGAGTCTGGTTTGTAAACAGGGTGCCTACCGATATCAGGAAGTTTTTTCCGACTGGAAAAATCGAGGTAAATTTGAAATGCAAAGTCTTGAGGGAAATTCGAAATTCATTGTTATAATAAACATAATAATTATATAAATATAATAATAAATAGCCTATTAAAGTAATTTTCCTGAACTGTACTGTTCATAGTGCATTCATTACATACTGAAAATTTTAAAAAACTTATACACTTAACTAAACTTAGTACAAAAATTGCCTCTTTGCATTTTTGCTGAATTAATGTAATTTGTATAAAATTATTAAGCATATCTATTTCTTATGCAAGATATAACCAAAACTCTGGGGAAAAAGAGTTTTCAGCTAAATTATCTAATTTGTTCACAGACTACCAAAGCTTCAATGAACACCAGAAGTCATTGTGCAAGTGTCTTTCTTCTAAATCTGATCTCAAGCCTCGAAAATAAACAGTCACTTGAATGATAATACAGTTAAACCCCGCTATAGCAAGCCTCAAGAGCCCGAACGTTTGGTTCGCTATATCCGATTCCATAACAATAATGAATGATTAGACGGGGCCAAAACATTCGTTCGTTATAAGCGGTGATTGACTGTACATCCATTTTTTAAACTATTACAAATATAAAATGAACGCTTTTGAGTATATGCAGAACTTACTTTCTTCTCTGCTATCAGATTTATAGGTTTCCTTTCCTTTTTTACGTGAAGATTTATATATATATATCTGTGTGTATGTACAGGCCTGCAAAAGGGTTGCTGGTATCTAACTGGAAGGAGACCCACACGCTGAACGTATGTGACGATGTGTGGAACCGGCCAGGCCAGTAACCTAGTGTCCTACCCCGCCTTCAAGTGGTGCAGGCTGAGCTTTCTATTTATGTGGCAAATTAATATTTGCTACACGGATAGAAAGGCGGAAGGGGAGGGCTAATTCACCAACCCGTCTAGCCAGCGTGGTGAAATTATGGCTAATTCCTCCATTATGTTGACACACCAGAAACCATGGCCCCTAGTCTCCAGGTGCTGGAGTGCTCCTGATCAAGGCAGCGGTCAGTGTGGCATGAAAGCAGGGGGTGCTAAGAATCACTGGAATGGCCCAGGCTGCCGTTTGTTATTGACCTTGGCTACGTTTAATGGACGATCCCTTGCTTCTGAAGCAAAACTTCAGGAATTGGAAGAAGAACTTGACAAGATCAAATGGGACATTGTAGGACTCAGTGAAGTTAGAAGAAAAGGTGAAGAGTTGGTGGAACTTAAAAGTGGACATTTGTTTTATTATAGAGGAACGGAAACTGGAAGAACAAGTGGTGTTGGCTTCTTAATCAACAAAAGAATTAAAGACTACCTTCTTGAAGTCGAAAGCACGTCAGATCGAGCAGCGAGGCTCGTTGTTCAACTAACCCAGCGATACCAACTTCAAATAGTACAGGTATATGCACCAACATCAAGCCATACCGACGAAGAGGTTGAAGAATTTTATGAAGAAATCAAAGAGTTACACACCAAAGGGAAACAACATATCAAGCTCATCATGGGGGATTTCAATGCAAGAATTGGACAACAGGAACAAGGAGAGACATCGGTTGGTAAATACGGATATGGGGAAAGGAATGAACGTGGCGATCAACTCATCGAATTTGCAGAAGCTGAAAATCTTAGCATCATGAATTCATTTTTTAAGAAGAAACCGCAAAGAAAATGGACATGGAAACACCCAAATGGGGGAACTAGTGAAATTGACTATATCCTGGCAAACAAGAAATCAATTATTGAAGATTGCAGTGTACTGAACAGATTTAATACTGGAAGTGATCATCGAATGGTGAGATGTAAAGTGCACTTAAATACTAAATTAGAACGACAGAAGCTCATTAGGAAACAAGTAAGTAAGAGGGTGGATTTAAAGAAATTAAAAGAAAATACCGAGGCATTCAAGTTGGAATTAAAAAATCGCTTTTCTGCACTGGAAGGACTTATTGATGAAAGTGATATCTCAGAAGCAAATGAAAACATTGTTAAGACAATAGTTGAAACTGCTGGGGAAATTGGTGGTGTAACCTGTAAAAAGCACAATAGCAAATTATCTGAGAAGACGAAACAGCTCATGAAAAGGCGAAGAGATATGAAGGTGGACAATCAAAATACCAGTTCCAGGATTGAGTACATAGAACTTTGTAAAACTCTGCGCAAAAGCATGAAAGAAGACATAAGAAAATTCAACTGTGAGCTAGTAAGGAAAGCCATTGAAAATAACAAGAGCCTTAGGGTTGTTAAAGGAAGTTTATCTGTTGGGAAGAAACACATCATTGCATTAAAAGGAGAGGATGGCACCGTAACAAGAAATAGGGAAGAAATACTTAGAAGAGTTGAAGAATTCTACAAAAATCTATACGAAAGTAACAGTGGATTAAACGAAGACATTGAAATAGTCGAAGGAACAGCTCCTAAAATCTTAAAAGAAGAAGTTTCATTTGCAATAAAAAGTATGAAGAAAGGAAGAGCCCCTGGTGATGATGGTATTACATTAGATATCCTAAAAGAAGCTGGAGAATATGTAGAAGACATACTTGCAAAATTCTTTACCAAATGTCTTAACAGCGGTAACATACCAAACCAATGGGATTCTGCAACAGTAATTCTTTTGCATAAAAAAGGTGATAAAGAGGATTTGAAAAATTACCGACCAATTAGCTTGTTACCTGCTATTTATAAAATCTTCACAAAAGTGCTAACACATCGCCTGCAGAAAAAATTAGATGCAGCTCAACCAAGAGAACAAGCTGGATTTCGAAGTGGATTCAGTACAGTGGACCATATTCAAGTATTAAGAGAATTAATTGAAAGAACACATGAATATGAACTTCCATTGTGTGTGGCATTTATTGACTATGAGAAGGCCTTTGACTCTATTAAAACATCAGCAGTCATCAACTCTTTAAGATCAACAGACATTGAGGATGTGTACATTGACATGGTGAAACGTGTGTATAAAAATGCAAGTGCAAAATTTCGGTTACATAAAGATACCAAAACTATCAAACTTGGCAAAGGGGTGAGGCAGGGAGATACCATTTCTCCAAAACTTTTTACTTCAGCTTTACAGATGATTTTTCAGCAGATAAATTGGAATAACAAGGGAATAAAAATAAATGGTGAATATTTAAATCATTTGCGGTTTGCTGATGACATTGTTATTTTTTCAACGAACCCATTAGAACTCCAAGACATGGTACAGGAGCTCTCAACTAGAAGTAAAGAAGTTGGACTCAAGATGAACCTACAAAAAACTAAGATCATGTTCAATAATTTCGTAGAGGAAACAAAAATACAAGTTGACAACATTGAGCTAGAAATTGCTGATTCATATATTTACCTTGGCCAGCTGATTTCAATGGATGGCAACATTATGAAAGAACTCAACAGACGTATTAAACTTGGCTGGAGTGCATTTGGAAGAAACAGTTTTATCCTGAAGGGGAAATTGCCTTTGTGTCTAAAAAGAAAGGTCTTCAACCAGTGTGTATTGCCAGTCCTCTCTTATGGATCAGAGACATGGAGTCTAACAGTTGGAGCAATACGAAAGTTACAGACAACGCAAAGGAGCATGGAGAGGTGCATGCTTGGAATAACTAGGAGAGATCGAAAAAGAAACACTTGGGTGAGAGAGCAAACTAGAGTAGAGGACATCATTGTTAAAGTAAAAGGGCTGAAATGGCGATGGGCTGGGCATATTGCAAGAAGAACTGATCAACGATGGACAACAGAAATTCTGAACTGGATTCCAAGAGACCACCGAAGACCTAGAAAACGTCCTCAAACTAGATGGGTGGATGAAATAAGAAAACAGGTTGGGGTGACGTGGAAGCGAATTGCTCAGGATAGACTTGTGTGGAAAGCATTTGGAGAGACCTTCATCCAGCAGTGGATAGATAATGGTTGAATATGATGATATATGTACAGTCGAATCTCGCTATAACGAATCTCAGGGAATCGAACTTTTGGTTTGCTATATACGAGGTTCGTTATATCCCATAACATTATAGGTATAAGAAATTGGACGGGACCAAAAATTCGTTCGTTATAAGCCTGGTTAGGCTATAGCGAGTTTTCACTGTATTGTGACATTAAATTTTATGATGTTATTAAATTTCGTCATTGGGGAAGTAATATTAGTTACATATCGACCCTCCAGGGTAATGATTCGTTACAACGCAGTATTTAAATGAAATTTATTTTTAAAAAGTGACACACATAACTTTATTATAAAGAACTCATAAAATATCTCAAAAGCGGCCCATATTATAGAAAACGTAAATCAACGAATACGTTCTACATACACGCTCTGTTCGCATTACATTTCCGAGTACAGTAAATTATTCCCAACGTTAAAATACACGATGGTCTGGTGGAGGTCATGCCCGTAGCTGGACATTTGTTGCAGGGGGTGGACTTAAAATTTGTTAATGTTTTGATGTATTTTATTAATATATTTAATAATACTAAATATGTACCTAAGTAGACTAACATATTTATCATTAAGGAATAAATTTCCTGACGTAAATTTTTCATTAAGACTTGCAGAGGTATTCTAAAATTTATAATTTCCCTTGTCCATATTTATAAAGTAAATGAAGGCTCAAACTTCTCTAAAAAACACGATGTATACAAGATCTACCTCAAAAATCTATTTTGAATACATTTTTAACGTTAAGAACAATTTCCATTTTCATGTACAATTTTATACAAAACACAACATTTTAAATTAAGTTCTAAAAAATCATTTTGAAAAAAAAATTCCAGGGGGTGAGGGGCTAGGCTCCCCTAGCCCCAGACTGGCTACGGCTGTGGTGGAGATGGGAACCAGACTAGGAAAATTATATAGAAATTAACTCCTATTCACATATTTCTGGTAACTGTGTAACTAATGTCTTCTGCATTTTAGGCTATAGCCTTTATATGTAGGTGCCTCTTCCTCCGACGTCTTCATCCTCATAGTGCACAGTCAAACCTCGTTAAGACGGACGTGCTTAAGACGAATTACTTTTAATAACTCCTTTCTGAAGTCCCGTCAGATTGTATAGCATACTATGCTTTCTGGATAAGACGAATTACTGTTAATACGAACAGATTTTCTGTTCCCCTTGGTGTTCGTCTTAACGAGGTTCGACTATACCACTATGAGGATGAAGGCATCGAAAGAAGAGGCACCTACATATAAAGGCTGTAGCCTACAATGCAGAAGACGAGGCGCAAACAATGCAATACTTCCTAGTACCTTGCTAGTACTTGCTAGTTCCTAGTACTTGCTAGTACCATGATGAATCACATTCAACTCAAAACACTTCTAGTCTCCCTCGGGGGGACTACAGAATGCTAAGAATCCGCAAAAGGACTTACCTGGTTTGGAAACTCTACAAATGTAAAAAAAAAAATCATTATGTAATAAATGACTTTATACACCTAATGTTTTAAGGTTTATACTACGACATAGTTTTTTAGCTCATTATAACAGGAAAAAAAGATGTAATTCACTCGGACTGGAGTGGAACAAAAGGACCTTACATTTTTATTGCAATATTTTGTCTACAAAGCTATTGGGAACAGTTCAGTACCACCCCCTCTTTATTTTGTGTATATGCTTACCAAAGGGGAGTCCTCTAGTGATTAAGAATGTTATGGGGGCATTAATGATACATTTAATATGGGCCTAATAGGATACACCTTAAGGTTTACATTGGATATTATGGTTTGGTTAACTTATAATAGATGCAAAAATAAAAATCTTCCACGTACTCGCACTGGTTTTGAATCACCGATCATGGATTAATCCAAAAGTATCTTATAATAATAAATATTACTTCTTTATTCGAATAATATTTTTTGACATAGTTAACGCTTCCACATAAATTATGAATAGAATGAATTTAGGGTTTTTAAAAAACAAGCAACCGATTTCGTTAAAGATAATAAGGGATGCATTATAGTCATTTCACTAACATCTTATTGGCAAAGAGGCCGAAGCTTTATGGCAGTTTCCCGATCTCGGATTTAAAGCTGGAATTTCAGCAAGCTTGGTATTCTCTAAATATATTATTTTAAATAATATTTATAATAAATTGTCATAAATGTGTAAGCTTATCGTCAATAAGAAGGAGATCAAGCAATTCATGGTGCAGTTTTTCTTCTCTTCAAAAATAGTTTTCTTTTATATGTGCAGCATTAGCAATAACAGCAAATCGAGTCAGAAGTAGTGAAAACTATTTCAAACCTTCTCTTATTTTTAAAAAAATGCCCCCAAAATTCTTGCCACACGGAACTCATATTTTAGAGAGGTGCTCGCTATACATTTCTATCAGAAACTTTGGCAACAGCAGCGTTCGATCATCCCGAAGAAGCGGACGTCACACTCCACAAAACGTTACAAAATTTCTCTTGATGAAGAAGATTCTCCACCTCCGGCATTCCTTTAATTTCACCCTTCTCCATCACGCGCACGTGAACAAACGTGGGTCCAATTGGCGATGTTTTGACACCACCATTGCTAACACGCAACCCTGCACGGACAGCCCTTTTAATGAGGTGATGCCCTTGTCCATCACTCTCCATCTCTCCATCTTTTTCAGAACGCCAGGAACTTCCGAAGGGAAAATATTCTATTTTCCAGAGACTTGCCAGGGTGAACGAACCGATTTCCAAACCACCTCATCAAAATAAACAGTAAGAAGAAGAAGAACACACTCGACGTCATGTCTACCAGAAAAATATTCGTTTTTTGGATGCATATATGAAGTTTTCCTCCTGTTGTTTCAGAAACAACATCTATTTTTGTTGTCTTCCATACTTACAACAACGCCACAGCAAAATACCTGAACAATGACTCCCAAATTCAAATCGTTGGTGGCCATTTTCCTCGGCAAGAAGTAGAAACACTCATTACAGATTTGTTTAGTGTACTTTTGTTTTTAAATTTTTGTTTTGGAAATGGGGAGATGTTTATAATGTCGTCATATACCGTTAAAATGACTCCTTCCTCGTTCTTCCTTCTGACCCCAGGGAGATATTGACCTTTCAAACGAGGCCTGTGTTTCAGTTTTTTGCCGCTCTCTTGGTCTTTCAGCGTATTTTGTCATCTTTTAATTTCGTTTTCCACAGCTTCCTCCCATGTGTTTTTTAGTCGGCCATTTATTTATTTTTTTTAATTTTTTCGGGAGTTCCGATTCTAAAGTTTGCTTACAAACACTTTAAAATTTATTCCTGCATGCTTGTCTTTCTTAGCTATACTGTGTGTGCTTTAATACTTTTGACACAGTCTTTTGGACGCAAATCATTGGTGAAGGCAGGGGAAGGGGTTGATAGGTTTGTAATCCCTCATTTTACCCTAGTAACGGACATATTTTCCAGTGCGAGTTATTTCATCCGATTTTATTCCCTTTCTCTTCTGCGCCCCTGAAAGGGCCATCTTCGTCACCCCTTAGCTACTCAAGGGCAGATCCAGGATGTTGTTACGGGGGCGGTTTCGGGGCCCTCACCAGGAAAATTTTTAGTTTTGGACTGTTAAATAGTTTAGGTAAATGTTGTTATATTACTAGCCTTCCTTTATACTAGGGTTGTCCAACATACGGCCCGCAGGTCACAATTCAGCATGAGAGCAATGTTAATCTGGCCCGTCTACAACCGTTTCGAATAAAGAAAATTTTCAAACAAAAATTTTAGATATTTTTTTTCAGAAATAAGGAAAAATTTTGGGGACAGGAGAGGTGACCCCTTTCTACATCGCAAGAGCACAAATAACTGGAAGAAACTCTAAAGGGAGGCTGTTAAGTGTAATTTTTTTTGCCTTTTTTTTAAGAAACCGCTGGCCCACGGGATCCGTGAAAATTCTTTAAGTGGCCCGCTACCCAAAAAGGTTGGACAACCCTGCTTTATACTCACCAAAATATTTAATTTACGACAATGAATTAAAGCTGGGCTTTTCTTTAATTAAACTATATGGTTTAGGGTAGATTATAGTCAAGTATGACAGAAGGATAACCTAGTAAAGGAGACATATACAATAACCAAAAACGATAATTTACAATGTAATTAATAGAACAAGTTTAAATTTAAACTACAAAAACATCGTAATTATTTTACTTTTTTTATAATAAGCGACTTTTTAAAAAACTTGAAGTTTATAGTGCAAAGTCGAGCCATCTTGGTTTCTTTGAAAATTTGTCAATCACTTTATTTACATCAATATGAATGTCTCTGTGGGTGTGTATTAAAAGTCTCTTCTGTCATCCGCGTTCGAAGCCAAGTTTGACGGCGCTTCAAGGATAAAAAACTACGTTCTGCTGAAGTAACCCTTACTGAAAACGTAGTTTGAAAGACGAGTAGCTTATAGATTCGTGGAAAAACGTCTGGATCGCATTTCTCCAAGATTTGGAGACTTTAGTGTAAGACTTTTATTTATTACAGTTGTAACAAACAACATATAAAATATTCTTCATCGTCTTTAATTTTTTTTCTTATTTAAGCCTGACGGGGGAGGGGGGCGAACGCCCCTTCCGCCCCTCGCTGGATCCGTCAGTGTCTGTCAGGTGTAAGGTTCCAATTCGCGAGAGAAACGGTTGTGTGGGGTGGAGCAGAATCTCTATGTCCAAGCTCAAATGATCCCTGGATGTTTAAAAACATAATTTTGAGGTTACGATGAGCCATTGGTCCTGTCCCGGTAGTTCTATGAACACCCACCGTCTTGTCCGTTCTGTCTGGGATTACAGCGCCGCCTCCGGCGGCCACCCTTCCCAATGAAACCCTTGCAAAAAAGAAGAAGAAGAAGACCCACCGTCTCGTCAAGTAGTATTTAAAATACCACCTACTGACAATTTTGGGTTGAAATTAAAAAGACCGATCAAGTTAATGAATTCAAATTTACAAGGGATACTAAATGTGATCAGAACTGTTCGGGATCTGACTCTGCCCATTTGCGGTTGATGGGCAAGATCTATTATTGATTTGGTCAATGAATTATTTTGCACAGCTCTGAGAAATATACCAACCGTAGGCCACGGCTTTAAGACCACATGGCAAATACTACATATGCGTAGTATTTAAATTCAAAATAGCCACATTTTTAAGCAAGGAAAAGAAAATGTCAGCACGTACATAACCTCAATTTTAATATGTTTATTTGGATAAGGCCATGTTTGTCCGCAAAATGTATATGCAGGTATTTTTCGCCAAAATACACACATACTTTAAGTAGGTTTTATTATAATCTACTTTCCGAGATTGAATAGAATAGAATCTTTTAATGGGTTTCAATAGATATTAAACCCGCCATTGCTTTTGGTTTTTCTTTCTTTCTTTCTTTCTGTATGTTCTCAATAAAAAGGGTAAGGTAAAGGTCTTCCGTAAATGCAATAATGATGGCTATTGTTAACGTTGAAAACCTACCGAGTTACTTGAGAATTAGAGAGTTGGGCGATTCGAGAGTGGGTGATTCGAGAGTTGGGAGATTCGAAAGAGTAGGAATTAATGTTAATTGAAACCCGCTAAATTTAAATGTCGATAATTAGGTGATTTGCTTTCACCTGTTTGTTTCAAAATAGAATAGAATATTTATTTTTTAGAATAGAATAAATCTTACTCAATCTTAGAATATCTCATTCACCCTTAGAATATCTTATTCAAACTTAGAATATCTTATTCAAACTCAGAATATCTTATTCCACCTTAGAATATCTTATTCAAACTTAGAATATCTTATTCAAACTTAGAATATCTTATTCAAACTTAGAATATCTTATTCCACCTTAGAATAGAATAAATTTTATTGAACCTAATTACAGTTTTAGTGATACATTCTTCCGTGCAATATTCTTGACGTTACGTCGATATTTTTGACTTTAAAGTTAAAGGTGTTGACTGGAGATTAGGTTAGATTATCGTATATGGCTTCTCTGTAAAGCTTCTTCAAAATTAATTTCATAAGGGGCACATTGCATTAAAATAATTGTATTATATAATGTACGTTGTATTAAAAGTATTGTATTTCACAATTTTTTATTCATACTTTAGTATTGTTTTAATATAGTTCGTTAAATTTGTGTTTTATTGTACGTTAATGATATTACGCACGTATCAGATAAGAGTGAATTAACATTAAGGTGTATCTCAAAAGTTTAATCAAACATGTTGTTCAGCTTTTAAGAAAAAATTACAATATTAACAAAATATTAAATACATTAATTTTATTATTCAACACATGCTATTGCATACATAAATTTAAAACCTCTGATATTTGTTTAATAATTTAATTAAAAATTAAAAAATACCTAAATGTTTAGAAATAAATTGATTGTTTATTTGTTAAGTGGAATTTGTGCGCCAGTGGATTAATTGGGTCCTCGGCCGGTTAAATTTTATGATTTTCACTGACGACCCGTAAAGGAGATGTGAAATTTTTATTGTCTTGCATGTACTTTGCAAAATTTTGTATTAAATAATTATCGTTTGAAGTTTAAGATTATGTGCATGTGATAAATAAACATTAAATTGTTGTTATTAACCATCGGCAGTACATAAGTAAAAAGAATAAAAAAAATATTACTATTATTATTATTATGAAAGGATTGTTTACTGCAAAAGTAATATTCGATATTGAAATAAAGAAATTCCTTTTTACGAAATAGCGAAAAATGTAGGCTATATTGTTTATGAACTAACGAGAATCGTTTTTTACAAAATAACAAAAAAGAATTTTTTTTTCGGTCCTCTTTATTTCATTATTTTATGGTTCATTTCATTCATAGTTTACTTTCACAAATACAGCGTTATCTGATTCATATTTATTTTTTTATACGCTTAAAGAACACTTTTTATATATCGTGGATGTTTCATGAAGATCAACAAACGTTTCCTGATATTGTCAAGTTTTTCTCTAAATCTCAAATGGTGTCGTCTTTTTCTAACTGAAGTCCTCTTAAAGAAGGAGAGGAATATGATATGCCCCATTCCTGGTTAAGCCCCCTAAATATCTCTATAACCGTATCCTTGTACAGCTGCATGCTATAACCGTATCCTTGTACAGCTGCATGCAGGATCGCAAGGCGCAAATAGAAAAGCCTCTTCTTTTTAGGGGCAATGTACCCCTATTCCAGTCAGGACGCTGCACGTGCAATAAACACGTGTGTATGATTGGTCCACAAGAGACAAAACCAGTGGCGCACCCAAGTAGGAGGTCGAGGGTCCCTCCCCGCCCGGACTTAAAAAGCGAAAAATTATTGAGCCAATAGATACTGAAATTATTTTTTTAAAAGTACGTAGTAAAATTGAAAGTGACGACGATTCCAATGATATTTCCTTGAACTCTTGTGATATTGATGAGACTGCCGTAGAGGCAAGCAACAGCAGTGGCTGTCTTTAAATGCTTTTCAGGAGGTAAAGGCAGACAGACCACAATATCAAACACAGTTTGAAATTCTAACTGCAGATATTTTTAATTATATCAAGAAATCTAACCTTACTGATGGAGATGAGATAACAGTGCTAAAAAATCTTTGGGAGACATATGAAAATTGCAATTTTCCCACGACCGTCACAAGTGCTGTATAAAGTCAAGGAAAATCTCACCACAGTCGGAAGTTCTGCTCTTCTGAACTGAGTAAGCACAACTACCTAGCTTACACAAGTGCTTATAACAAATTTTGTGTGTTCTATTTTCAAAGTACGAAGATTTGGGAGAGTTTAAGTACAGTGAAAATCGTTTATAACGACGCCGATTATAACGACCAACCGCATATAACGACGGAATTTTTATAAGAAGTTTGGTTTGCTATTCTACTCTATATTAAATATATCGGTTATAACGATATCCATCGTATATAACGACGAAACTTGCTATAATGACGGCGATTTTGTAGTCTACGTAGATTCTAAGTAGGGAAATTAGTATCGGATATAACGACGCGACTTAACAGTCATAAAGCAGAACCACGTGGGATTGTTATTAAAATTTAAAGTTAGTTACCAAAATGTGTTATTCTAATCTTGTTTATTTACAAATCTAAGAGAAATTTTTATTACTGCTAAACCTGAATATTAAAGATAATGAACTTAAAAGAAAGTGATTTATTAATTGAATATCACGGTCATATTTGTAAGGTAGGACCCATTCTATTGTTCAATGTAGGGCCCATAAAATTCTTAAACCGGCACTGTTCTGAAGTCATTAGTATAATATAATAAATAGTATTCATCACATTTGTTTTCCACATTATGTACTTTAGTAGCATTTTCTACAAGTTTTCAATTTGAAAAACTAAGAAAGTACATATTGTGTATTTAGTGTTGCTATAATAATATAAACGGAAATTAAATTCAATATAATTGCTACTACTTTTTATTTAATTTTGAAACCAGAAAGTTGAATAATTTTTACTATCAAAATAATTTATAAAACTCTAGAGTACATTGCTATAGGCTACTATGATTTTAAAAAGATATCGTTTATAACGACTATCGGTTATAACGACCGAATTTTCACGGTCCCTTGGAGGTCGTTATAAACGATTTTCACTATATTAATTTTTAATTAACGTATAAAGTTTTCAAAATTGGCACAAATTTTAGCCGTTTGGCGAAGTCCTTGTAGGAATTGGAGTAATTATGACGATAATCGAGGTATTGGCGAGAATTTTTTGTTGTCAGTTGGTATGCTTTTAACTTGGTTTAATCAGAAGTTTATTTAATGCCAGACTGAAATTATTAGTTGTTCGTTTTCTGGCAAAGCAGTAAAATATTAAAACCGTCCGTATTTCACTTTTGATTTTCTATTAAAAAAAAAAAAAAAGAATTTCGTGAACATCATTCAATCTATCTTAAATTTATCAATAAAAAAATACAACATACGTACAACCTGCAATAATTGCAGCTGCGGAATTAGACGAAAGAAACGTTTGTTTGCAATAATTGAAGAGTTGTTTTTTATTAATAATGTGACTGAAGATGTTACTTCGGATTTTCATGACTTTAATGAAAATCGAACCGATTATGGTAATTATGCGTATGAATCTGATTATAGTAACGATGATATTTTGGTAAACGAATTTACTTTGACAAATATGAAAAAAAATCATTATTATGATTCTTGTAAAAAACGAAAATTTCTTCAAACCAAAGCCCATTATCCTAAAATTAAACATCCTAGTTACATATTTGAATTAAAAAACTTCATTAGGGTCGAATAATCGAAAAAAAATTAAATAATTAAGGCTTTGATATTTAAAAAAATTTGAGAATGGCAGAAATTGTCATTTGAAAAGTTCATGACGTGGATTTAAACCGCAGGGCTTTCAGTAAAGCTAAAGAATTAAATTTAATAAATTTGAAAAGCAGTTATCGTTTCATCCAAAATTAAAAAAAAATGGAATTGTTTTCCGAAAAACACAAAATACTCGACCACATCACATAGGGGGTGTTAAATATTGTGTAAGCACCTTTAAAGTAAAATATCCAAATATTGCTTATGTAATACTTGATTATCCTCATATCCATAGTAATTGAAAATACTGCTGTGGAATTTATATTAAAAATTGGAAATTTGACATTAACTCTTAAACCTGGTCCAATACGGAATTCCGATTAGAGTGGATTTCATTATTTCATAGCAAATGAAAGATTGTCTTTAAAGGGGGAAAAGCAAACTATTTCGACAATTCCATCAGAATTTTCATTAACACATTCATGTACAATTATGCCAATGCTGTTAATGAGTAGAGAAATTAAAAGGCAAGTTATTAATATGCTTAAAAGAAAAGAGTGGAAATTTCGGTCTTTAAATTTATATATCACTTCTTCAAAATCAGGAAAAACGGACAAACTACAAACGAAAAAATGGCTGAATAATTACATTATTCCCATTTCGAAACCACCCCTTTTTGTATCATGTTAGATTCCTAGACAGGGTGCACAGGCTCCAAGCATGTACAAAGATTTTCCTAGCGACTACATTACTTTACAAATACTCCTTAAAACAACATTCCTTATTTAACCACTCCATGTATGATTTTTCAGGCAGTTTAAAAAGTTCGTTAAAAAAGTTACAAACTAAATCGCCCTTGCTGATATATGAAAATTGATATAAAAAATAGAAATGAAATACTAAAAATGCACTCTTTAATAATATATAACCAACTTCAATCTGAACAATATCGCCCAATGTTACAATATTCCTGGTATAAGTGCAATTATTCAGATAACGTTCCTAAAACATTTAATAATGTAGAAACCCTTTACTTCGATAATATTTATTGTAATATTTTATTATATGTAAGAGTCACTCGTTTTTAAAATGCACTCACTGTAACCAAATGTTATGTTTTGAATATTTTTTCGTTTAATACCATTTTCATGATAGTCT
>QLNU02014176.1:72184019-72205505 GCA_006491805.2 Dysdera silvatica
CATTTCATAGCACATGTAGTTTCTTCTACTTAGCCCCCGCCTCAAAATCGTTTTCCAAGTTCGCGCCCTAGATATGAAATTAGATGTAGTATGGAAAAATAATTAAAATAGGGTAAAGAAGATATTTTCAAACTATGCGTCCTGGCACCTTGGGATGTCCCGAAAAGAAGTCCGATGGAACAGTTAGAAATAACGGGAGGTGACGTCACAAACGGCCTATCCCATTACAGCAGAGGAGGACTCCAATTTCAGAACTTGATTTTGGCGCCGACAAACGTTCACCAAAAAACAGTTATGAAATTGTAGTCCTCCTTTGTTGTAATGAACTAACCCGTTTGTGACGTCACCTCCCGTTATTTCTAACTGTTCCATCCAACGTCTTTTCGTGAACGAACAATACGTTTGTTCGGAAAGAAGCGTATATTAATTTAGCCAAAACATAGGCCAACGATCAATTTACTTTTCCCTTTAAACAATTTTTTTAACACGTTAAACGCCATGCCGGTTTTACGTGCCGTTCCGTTCACGCCACAGGTAGCCTTCAAGCAGGCCACTCGGGCCGTCGGGACCGGCGTGGCGTTTAACGTGCTAACTGATCTCCCATATTTTATCCTTTGCTATACATACAGAATTGTTAAAATTAAAGATAATTAGAGACAGTAACGTAAAATTTTCAAAATTATTGAAGTAGCGTGGGCCACATATTATATGTATTTATACATCGCAAATCTTAACGACGTACACAGGATGATGAGTTGATGAGGATGATGATGAGATAACGATGAGTCGATGGGGGTCATAATTCTTGTTTCCATACAATTTTTTAATATGCATATAAGTATAGGGAGTTGTAATCCTCTTCCTGTGAACTTTCTGCGTGCGCTAATAATTACAGTATATGTAAAATTGCAATTTATTTTAACTTATTAAATGGGAGGTGGTTTTTGCCCACGAAATCCTACGTCTTCGGTTAGAGGGCTCTGAATGCTCGCGATGAAGTGATATTTAGAAAATAAATACTTCGAATACTACTTGTCTTTTTTTTCTATCATTGTTATGTATTATGTTAATACATATTCATATTATTTGGTAAGGCTTTATAACCAATTTATACATATTTATTCCCACTATAGAATAATACATTATAACATAGTATAAGCAAAATTTATGTAGCATTTCTGCGATACTCAGAGTTATTGAAAATACACTTCACGGACACTTCGATGGATGGGCTCGCCATTTACAGGGGAAAAAATTACAAAATTTGTCATCAGAGCGCTGTGGTAATAACTTAACGTTATTTGCACAATACATATTTTTTTTAAAGAAGTAACACGTACGCGGTTCTACACCTATTCCATCAATTGACAAAAGTATTACGAAATGTTGGCAAATTTCACAAAATTAGAGCTGCAAAAATGCAGGTTATTATAGAGTATAATATTCATGCAAAATGGCGCCCCACCCTACATCTACCGTTGTGTGCAAAGATTGCTAAGACAGCAATTTGTAGACGAACATTTTTTAGACGAACCATTGTTTCAAGACGCCTTATTATTCAGCCCCGATGACTGGACCTCACCTGGGCCTAGAGCAGGAGCTACGGGCCCCTAGGCAGTTTGGCTGATCGCCCCCAAACCAATTATATTTGTTAAATTATTAAAGTTTCGCCTTAGACCCTTCAGCACTTCCTCCCTTTTTTCTCACTGTCATCATCCCTGACCCTCACGGCAATGCGACCTCTGATTGTAGAGTTTTCTAAGGAACCAGACTCATATTGAGAACAATGTCAAACTCCACCAGATCTGAATGAATGACAGCATTAGATACTGGCCATTCCAATTGGCATGTTATGTTCTGCTCCATAACGTGTGGTTTTCATACTGGTGTCCACCATAGATGTCGACCTGGGCATTTATTGCATACATTTATACATTACAATATAAGTAAAATTGCAATGTTTTTAATTATTGGGGGCGGGACCCATATAACTTTACGCCTGTGGTTCCTCTGTAGATAATGTTCTTCGAATAGAAATTGCTGTTGATCTCATTGGACAATTGTAGCACTTTATTATACCATATACTTCATACTATAATCTTTTTTCTCAATAAAGACAACATCGGGAAGTTGGAGGTTTTTGCCTTTCGTGAGACATCGCTTCGTCCTTGGCTAAACCCCTTTCCACAATTTTTGGCCTTCCAGAAATTTCAACCGTGCTACGCTGTGGATGGGGATTAGAGGTCATGCTCCACACTGGATTTCGTTCACCAGAACTCAACTTGGGTTCTTCCACCACATCTCGTTAAGAGCTCTGATCCCCAAATGGAGATTCTACCTCTTCTTTCTTTCCTCCTTTTTTGGACTCTACGTCCCTCCCTCTTCTGGAAACACAGTGTCGCTTGCTCGACCAACATTTCCAGATTATTTATTAGGTTTTACATACAAACAAACACCACTGTGTTATATCAGTGCAGTCTGGTTTCGGATTTTAGAACTAATTGTTTTTTTGTTTTTTTTCCAATAGAAGGCGAGCGTATCTTTCGATGTAGCTATTGTCCAAAATTCGTTTTATTACGGGCCTTAGAACTCGTCCCAGAGCGTTCGAAGTAGGGATACAGTAATTTTAACAACTTGCAATATAACGGGAGAAAAACTCCACTTTTGAGCTGCATTTCCTTCGCTGATTCACAACTCCGTTCACATATAAACGAGCCTCAAAAAATTTATCGTGTAAATCAAAACGAGACACCAACGCGTGGTAATATTAATAAAAATTTGTATGTCGAGCAGATGAGAACACACGAGAAATAGAGATGAACAAGTCGCGATTTTAATCTATTTTGGAGTAAAATACACGGCAACGAGAAAAAATAATCTTTCGGTGAAACCAGAAGAATGTAGACTCTGTGGCTACGAAGTAAAAAAGGATGACAAGCTGCAGCCAGATACTAATCATATTAAGAAACAGCACACGAATTTCTGTCTTGACGAAAACGTTGGTGAGTGCCAGTACGATGTTTCCTATCTAGAAAGTGGCCAATTAATTTGATAACAAAATCAACGACAACAGTGTTTTGTATAGAAGGTAGTCAAGGTCGTGCGTATGGGGTGCTGATGAAGGGGTTAAACCCTCATTTGAACAATATTGCTACAACTCCCCTATGAGAGGGAATTTTTTTTCATCAAAATCCCCAAATTTTCAGCAAAAATCCCTTCCATTTTGGAATCCTATGCACGCACCTGATGGTAGTTATAATTAAAGTTTTTCCCTATTCAGAGTTTTCTAAAATTCTAAATAATAAGCGGAACAGCGCTAATATTTTTACCTTGTAGTATTTAAGGGATAGGGAGAAGAATGTGATGAAAAAATTTTCACTTAAAAGTGTTGCCGAATGAGACAAATGTGATGCTCTATTACTCTTTAATAGGAAATAAATAAATAAATAAATTTAAATCAAATTTATATATCGAATGCAATTTCGGCCACAAAAAACCAACGGCAATAATGTCTACGCTCAACTGCGGCATCACTAACGACTTCTGATATTACGAAAAGTGATGAAAGCATGAGCGCCCATACGAGTACTTCTAGTGGTAGTGGGGGGGCTGAGAAAAAGCATTACTTCTTTTTCAAAGCTGTCGAGAATTTTAGTGAATGTATAAGATACCAAAACTACAAAATAATCGATACTGTTAACAGTAATGAACTAAAAAGTATCTTATTTTTTTGTAAAACTTTTGAAATGTAAATGTATAGCGAGTTCAAGCAAATTAAATTTTTAAACGACTAGTGGAGCTCTAGCACCCTTTTAACCCCAGACATGGGCGCCGATAGCTGAGGGACGACGAGAGGGACCGTCCCCAATGTTGGTATTAGGTTCCATATCTCTCTCAATTTCAAGCAAAATTCCTTCTACTGGTATATTTCCCCATTTTTTATGCCATCGGCGCCAATACCCCGTATAGCGCCCAATACACATTAGCGCACATATACTGGAGCAATACTGGCACTTTTATGGATGAATGAGTTTGGAAATTGTGAAACTATTTATTTACAACAAGCAGAAATATGACTAGAATTTCATTTTCATATTTTAAATTACCCTTCCCCTTCCTCATGTGTCTTATCCTTGCAACAATGTGTTTTATATCAGAAGAGTTGGAACTAAAATTTTCACAGGGTTGTCAATCCTTCACCCATTCTTTCCATTCCTTGAATATATAATATATATATACAAATTTTCTCCATGAATTATTTAGTCTTAATAGAAAGATTTTAGTTGCAGATCTACTGCCTTGGATATATAAATAATATAATAAATACATTAAAAAAAATGGAACAACATTTTTTCCTCAATACGAAATATTAAAATTCTTGGTTCGCTCTCCGTTTTTAGCCCTGTATCTATCTTTCTTTAACGTATTATTTCAAATTTTAGAAATGTTTTTCAATAATTATGTTCATGTAATTTGTATAATTTTCGCACATTTAGAATTTTAGTTGTCTAAAACGCAGTTCATCGCGCATCTCTTAAGTATAATAATCTTTTATCTTCAGTGACAACAATTTACATTTTCAAAACCAATGCTGCTGGATATTGTTTGCTGGTTTTGACAGCTTCAGCTTGTCCCCCTGTCAAAAGAGCTTTCAAGAATTTTGAAAATCACTTCATCATATTTCCAGCATGATTTACCAGTTCTTGGCCGGGTTTTTTTTTTCCACCTAGACATGTGTGTTTGGCATTTCGTAAGATTGTTTTTAAAGGTGTCATGGAGTTCTCAGCCAAGGCTCCATCGAGAAGAAGTAACGCTTGGTTACTCTCGAAGTTGTAACAACAAATAACCTCTTCTGCATGGAGCTGGTGATGCAGACGACTTCATTTCTGGGAGTGCGTTACCGTCTTATCCCCATTCGCCCAACAAGATCCTGACATCTCGTTTGCAGGACCACCCATCGCAAGAACTCGTTATTGGTACATTCGCTCAGCAGGACTTTTAGAATGACAGATGAAGAGGTAAACGTAGAAGATTCATCCATCCTGGCCAACATCCCTGTTCATCAAACCAGGTATCGGATAACTGAGGCGTATTTATGATCATCGAAGGGGTGTTGGATGATCGGGATGTTGCTACCTGATGGTGTCATCCAACCACTGTGGAAGATGAACTCTCCCCACAAAGCTGAAACTCTATTCGTGGTACCTTGTCAGACAAAGGTCAAAGTCACATCTGCATATTATTAAGATGTTCAAGTAGTGTCTTGTGCTACCTAGATAATAACCGCAACGTATCCACGGTGGTATTTTTTGAACCGCAGCAGCATTTTAGTTCTTTAGAGCTGTCAATGTAATTTTTGTGGCGAGGGTCAGAAACTCCAAGATTGGGTGCGACT
Organism: Dysdera silvatica; assembly: GCA_006491805.2. NCBI lineage: Eukaryota > Metazoa > Arthropoda > Arachnida > Araneae > Dysderidae > Dysdera > Dysdera silvatica. The sequence continues at coordinate 72,189,415 of QLNU02014176.1, forward strand.
CTCATTTCATGGTGCGTGTTTCACAAAATGTTTGTCTGGAAGGGCAATAAAGCTGAAAGAGTGAAAAAAAAAACATTTTATAATTAAGACGGGGTTAAACTATATTATATTAAAAGTAAAATTAATACTTTAATTTAATTTGTTGTAGTTTTACGTTTCAAGGCTACACTATGGGTATCTATCTGTAACGTCACCATGGGCCGAAGATACTTTTCCCCATCATTCACAATACTGCGAATAAGTAACATAGTGTGACTTCAAAAGTGTGCCATCTCCAACTGTTCACCATGTTCCCCTCCCCTCGGATAAGAAAGTCACACTTCCTACGTATATTATTATGTTGATGATAACATATCTGAACTGTGACTTTTTTTTAGGGGTGGGAGGCATAGCGAGTGATTGGAGATGGCTCACTTTTGAAGTCACATTATGCCATGGCTGAGAATTGAACCTGTTAGTGAGAAGTTGGTGAGGCCAAAGGTCATACCCATAGCCAATGTCCTAAAGAGGGAACAACAATAATGGCTTCTCTCATTTAAAGGGTAAATTAATTACTTTTCCTCGCAATTATGAGAGGCTGCAGACTTTTTACATTTCCTTAAAAGTTTCCACACGACTAACCAACGATGCGTAATTGAAATTCTCAACTGGATTCCAAAAGATCGCAACAGACCTAGGAAACGTCGTCTGACTGTAAAAGTGGCTGAAGTAAGAAAATAGGCTGTGGTGATATGGAAACGGATTGCTCAGGATATATGCATATTTAAATGAAAACTTTCACTGCTTTTACAGTGCAAGTTTTTTACCAGGAAATTATTAAGATTAAATTTTCAATCGTTCATGTTCTATTGCTTTCATAAGAGCCCTTTTGATCCATTATTACCTCATATTAGTCCACATATTTTTGACTTTTTCAGGGACGACACAATTGTTATGAAATTGGTTGACTAACAAATTTGAAAATTTGAGGAATAGAATAAGACGTGAATCGGGATCAGTGGCGTAGCAACTCACGGGAGGGGGCACAAATGCCTTTAAAGAAGATTTTGTGATGCGGACTATGAGAAAATGATGTGTTTTGATATCCAACGGGGAAGGGGGCTTGAGCCCCTCCCTTTACTACGCCACCGATCGGGATCTATTGTGCGTTCGCGCAGACCTGACGCCTGATACCGTTAGCAGACGGGTTAGTCCATTGCAGTTTAGGGAAGGGCGTCTTGCCGAAACTGGTTTTCCGCGAGGGAAAAACCAGTTCCTCCAAGACGGCCTTCCCTAAACTGCAATGGACTAACCCGTCTGCTAACGGTATCACGCGCCAACTGAGCGCGAGTGCATAGTATGTATTTTGTGAAGCATCTGCTTGGGCCGCAAAATATCGTCTTTAAACGGAAATAATCGTTAATTAGAACACCTTTATTGAGTAGAACCTAGAAAAGTGACTACCTTTGCAAATTGACTACCTGAATAAAGTTACCACTTTCTATAAGAGAGAACTAGCAGGGGGCTTAGATATATCTATATCAAAGTCCGTTATGTATATTGACCACCTGTCTATGGTAACCATCGTAATCCAGTCCCAGAGGTGGTCACTTCATGCAGGTTCTACTCTATGATGAAGTTGTAAACAAAATTATATGCGAAGTTGTAAACAGATTCAGGCAGTGTTATAAACAAAATTAGGTAAAGCTGCAATCAAGCTGTTGGCGTACGCAGGGGGGTGTTGATGGGGTTGTAACCCCCCATTGCAATGAAATTTTGTATATTTAACATAGGAATATGTGAGTTGTAGCTCTGTACCCCCCATTGAGCCTATATCCCCCCCACTTGAGAACTTTTTGCGTACGCTTATGAATCAAGCTTATAAATTATAAAGGCATATGATTATAGGTACTTGCCTTATTTTTTAATCTAAATTTGTATTTTGTCTTTTCACATTTCGTGGTTGTATAGCATCTTGTTGTCCTCTGTCTTCAACGGGATATTGCGGGAGGTTTAGTTATTCTCACAATTCTTGAAAGATAACTTTTGAAATTGCACGTATTCTCGAGGGCAGATATAAAGGGAACGCGTAGGGGGCGCCACCCGGGAATAACGAGTTTATACTTTTATTACTTATTACTTAATTTATACTTATTATTACTTACTCAAACTCTGCAATAATATCCACTGAATTGGTTATATTTTCTGGATTCGCCTCTGTACATGTCAGCACAATAGACAGAATACATTACAGTTAATTATCACCTTCATCTCATCGCATTTATTCGTACAATCTATGAATATAAAATGACTAGTGCCATTTTTTTTACATGAACACGTTTGATTTCGATAGACTAATAAATTAAAAAGTTTGTAAATTAATGACATTCTACTGGAATCGCATTTTTGGAACATCAGTATAATTTCCAATTACTGTTGGAAATTATTTAGCTAAGTCATCAGTGTTTTCCAAACTGAAGCAGTTGTACTTCGGTGAGAACAACAAAAGAGTACTTAAAAATGTCTAGAATTGTGCACCAGTATAAAGATTATAAGTGACTGCCTGTATTATTGAGAGTAGTGCGCTGAAACTGGGGAAAAAGTTTGTAAATTAATGACATTCTACTGGAATCGCATTTTTGGAACTTCAGTATAATTTCAAATTACTGTTGGAAATTGTTTAGCTAAGTCATCAGTGTTTTCCAAACTGAAGCAGTGGTATTTCGGTGAAAAAAACAAAAGAGTACTTAAAAATGTCTAGAACTGTGCACCAGTATAAAGATTACAAGTGGCTGCCTGTATTATTGAGAGTAGTGCGCTGAAACTAGGGAAAAAGAATTCGCGATAATTCTAGATTTGGAAAAAAATGTATTTTATGTTTCTCATTTCCAAAATTTTCTCATAAAAAAAAGAAATTGCCTCTGATTTCAGGATAGACTAGCTTTTACTTAGTTTTCACGGTTCTTTGAGTACGTTGCCTGCCATTTTATTCAGCAAAAACTTTGACATTGTCGAAGATAAAATGCGTGAACATGGAACTTTGTGGCTTTTGCGCGGGGTCGTATGGTCGGGAAAAACTGCTCCAGGCTCTTCGAAGTTCTTCACCTGCATAGAAAACTATATAAGAGGTCCACAAATCACCTAAACTTGAAAACATGAGACAATTGGTCGCCATTCGACAGCATTCAAGATCACTCTGGACAGTTGACCTCAGGGTCTAGGAAGTCCTGGTGATGGGGTTGAAGATATATTGGGCTGATAGAATTCCACACTTCATCACCAGTTCAACCGGAACAAATTTCCGAGAAATACGCTATTTTTTCCCCAATCGTTTCTGCTGATTCTGCTTCAACCGTGTCTTATCTTCAAAGAAGTACATACGCTGTTTCCTTCTTTTTGTATTGCAAAGTAATGTAGTGGGTGGATGTTTGGGATATGTGGGAAATTGTTTAGACAATTGTATTCGGCAATAAAAATGGGAACTTCGAGAAAACTTTCGGAATTGCTAGGTAGTTACCGTTCATAAGCATATTTACGTCATGTACCGTATCTCGGGGTTACTTAAACCGCTTTTCAATTTAAGACATCTGCGAATTCAGGAGCATTTACTTTAGAGATTAATTAATTGTTGTAAAACTTGTGTCTAAAGTTACGCTCTATATTTACATGTATGAAAGTTAACAATCAAACTCAAAACAGTGTTGCCAGAATTAGTGTCCGAAATTTACCCAGCATAATGGCTTAAGTAGCCCGGAGGTACGGTACTTAATTTAACTATTTAGCGTAGTGTAAGGTTTCAGAAATGGAATGCACGAATTTAAATCATTAATTTACGAATTTAAGTTATTCATTTGCGAGGTCAAATCATTCATTAAGGATCTGAATCATTAATTTATGGATTAGTAGCATTAATTTGTAAAATTAAATCATATTAATCTGTGAAATTAAATCATGTTAATCTGCAGTGGCGGATTTCTAAGTACACACAAAAGGCACAGGCCCAGGGGCGGCGCATCTCCCGGGTCGAAATCAAAGAGGTTAAAAATAAAATTTTCCAAACTGAAGAGCGTTAAAGTAACGTTTCGTTTTAATTATTGCCCTGTTTCCCCCAACAGCGATTATATAGGAGCCTACTTTAACTTGCCGGCAAATGCAAACTACAGAATCGAAAGACAAAGAGATATGACCATATGATCATATTGTTTACATTACAATATCCGATACTTCCCACCAGAAGCGGATGTATCTGGTATCAACACGTGGGAATTGCCAGTAGTTGTTGATGTTAACTTTCTGACTTTGAGAAAAGCCAGAACGGAAACTTTTTGCAGGCGCCATTAAAAGTAAACAAAACGAACGTCGATGTTGGTAATGGGCTTTCTGCGCAACGTGAGCTGTATTTCACACATATCACAGTTCCTGTGCGGTTTCGGGCTTCTACATATTTTGGTAACACCGCTCTTTCATTACAATTTTATATTTGTGATTGTGTTTGCTTCTTTGTCTTTTCTTTTACCAACCAGATCAAATCAGAGGTTCCAAGAATCCATACTAAAATTATTGTGGATTCAAAAAGTGTCCCGAATCCACAAAGTTGGCGAATATGATAGCAATAATTTTTAGTTATATCTTATTAGTTTGAATAATTATATGAAAAATATGCCTTTATATACAAAACGTTCAGAGTATGATTTATTTTTTATTTTTTGTACAAATATTCCTTTCTTTGTAAAGGAGGGAGGGGGCGGCAGTACAGGCTGTGCCTAAGGGCGGCAATTTTATAAATCCTCTACTGTTAATCTGTAAACTTAAATTACATTAATCTGTGAAATAAAAGCGTATTAATCTATGAAATTAACTCGGCAATTTGTAAATATAAATTGTTCGTTTATTTATTATAATCGTTATTTAAGAAGTTTTAAGAAACTTAAAGTACTCTGTATTTTTTTTAAATAGTAAAAGGTTTAGACAAAAAAAATCGTCCTTTTTTTTTCTTTTCTCTCATGCAACAGTTCGAATCTGTAACCAGAACTTTCTTATCTTACAAGCAGGCTTATGCACACAATTTTAAAAATGGAAGATTTCATACTGAAAATGGGGGAGTTGACAAATTTTTCATCTCTCATGAGGAATTTGTAATGGTGTTATTTAAATAGGGTAGTTAACCCGAGCCCCTCCCCACCCTTATGCACGGCCTTGTCCATGAGCACATGTTTGTTTGTTTGGATTTTTTATGGCGCAAGAGCATCTGGGCTATACTGCTCCAAAAAACCACGAAGCGACAGGCTGACAACTTACCAACTAAGCTACCGACAGGCTTGATGAGCACCTGAGAAGAAAGAAACCCAGTTTGGACTTGAATCAGAGAACTTTGAGAGTTTCGTCCCAATCACCCAATCATCAACAAATCAAAACAAGCATCACTCTACTGTCACCTGGTAATCAAATAATTGCGGTGTAAATCAAGCGATCGCCGGTTTAAGTCCAGTTTGATTTCTCGAATGTTTTTTTTGCTTTCAGGCTTTTATATGTAAAAAAATATTCTAGATTGAACAGTTAAAAAGTGAAGAATCAAATTAATTTACACTTTTACCTAAAAAGAGATTGTCTTTATATAATTCATGAGAGGGGAAGCGAACGTATTCAGCTTATGAGAGAGGAAGGAACTATTCAATTTAAATTGCGAGATAACGAATAATTATTGTTCTTGGGAGAGAAGCTGCTTTACTCCTTGGCTTGAGTTCCACCAGATGGACATCCGTTCACTCTCGTTACAGGACAGGTCCCCCACTGTCCATTCGAAAATGACTCACAAGGAGAACCCACAGTGAGTGCTCCGTCGATTTTGATGAAAGTAGAGCCAAAATAAGGAAATACGTGTCTCGGCATTCGTGCCAATGCGCATTATTTTCGAAGATATGCATTTTTAAAGATTTTGCATCCGATATATAAGCTTAAAATACGACATCCTCCGCAAGCCAATCGGTAGCCTAGTTGGTAAGTTACCGGCCTAGCGCTTCGTGTTTTTGCGTTCGATGCCCGTGGAAATCGGTTGTTAATATATATCCTTTTTACATGTTCATTTATGTATTTTTATTAGTAAAAATACTTCGCTTACAATCGGATTTTGTTCATAAACTTACTTTAATAAAATTCATATTTATGTAGTTATGTTAATTGTATGCTTATTGGCAGTGATAATTTCTACTCGAATTTTAATTGTTGATTATTAAAAAGTTGAAAAGTAGAAAAAGTTTTGGTGTAGCCATCCAGCCTGTTATGTAGTTAAGTAGATCCAGCACACTTTAATAATGTTTTTACAAATGACGACGGCACCTCTTCTTCTACTGTTGAAGTAATTCCACCTCATTGTACCCCATACTGTCAACCTCGTGATGTGTACTTCTTCCGTCAAGTAAAAAATTTCATTAAAAGGTTACAAAATTGTGTTGAAATCTTACAAGAAAATAGTCATTTAAACACGCGAGCAGATAGATGCTTTGAATATCCATTCACTTATTTATAATCAACTTTCGGCGCCGAATTTTAAGAATACGTTACTGTACTCTTGGTTCGTTGCAAAGTTAACAAACGAAAGAAGAGTCTTTGAAAATGTAGATGGTATTTGTTTTCCAGATGATATTAGACAAAGAAAATCAGTTGTTCGAACAATTCATTTATAAAATGCTCACGTTGTAGAATTTTTTTATGTTTTTATTGTTTTTATGATAATTATCATCCATAATCGTTTATCAATAAACAATTCCGACACCTCCGATAGTGATACACAAAAAATATGTTCACGTCAGTCAGTTTTAAAATAAAATTGATTGCATTTTATAAAATAAAATGTTTCTATATAAAGGAAATGCATATAAATGAGATACACATAAAATGTTTATATGTTATAAAATAAAATTATGTTTATATGTTATAAAACAAAATGATGTTTATATGTTATAAAATAAAATATTACATACTAAAAATGCATTTGACAATAGATAAATATATTTTAAAAAAATATTATGCATAATAGATACTAATAGAGGATGACTGCAAAGGCTAATAATGACAAAATAAGACGAATTAACGCAGTTTTCTTTTTTATTTAATGGAATTGTTAAAAGTTTTCAGAAAAAATCTTTCAATCCTTAAATAAAACAAAACTGCATTATTGGTGTAATTTCATCCCTTCACAGGTTGACAATGAGTACGCAAATTTTATAAAAGTTATATTCACATAAAAACTTACAGCTAACTCCTAAACTTTTTGTACCTTTACAACTATTCAATAAAATATTAAAATTCGTGTAAAAATTATAACTGCGAAAAATAGTATCACAGAATTAAATATGTAAATATGAATTTTATTAAAGTAAGTTTATGAACAAAATCCGATTGTAAGCAAAGTATTTTTACTAATAAAAATACATAAATAAATATGTTAAAAGAATACATATTAAAAAATTAAAGAAGTGACCGATTTCCGCGGGCATCGAACGCAAAAACACGAAGCGCTAGACCGGTAACTTACCAACTAAGCTACCGATTGGCTTGCGGAGGATGTCGTATTTTAAGCTCATATATGGGATGAAAAATCTTTAAATCTTTAAAAATTCCCGTCTCCAAAAACAAGCCGCATTGGCACGAATGCCGTGAGACGCATTTCCTTATTTTGGCTCTACTTCCATCAAAACATTTCATCAAAATCGGCGGGGCACTGTGGGTTCCCTTTGTCAGTTTAAACGACTGCTCGTACAATTCGTCTATGGTAGAGCTCCCACTGCGGTATTCAATTTGTCTTTCACGATGAACTCAGGCCATCAGCGCAGAAAGGGTTAACGAAGGTTCTGTACCTCCCTGTTCGGAAATAAAGAATAGCAGAATGAAGAATAAATCCGGGTACCTTGAATTATTGGGGGCATCCCGTTGTGAAAGTGATGGTATTTTGAGTTCCTAATGGAAGTCGTCTTAAATAACGAATTTTTCTTCTTCCAAAGATTTCACCTATACGGAAAGCAATATGTACACGGCAGACGATAATTGACGTAATAGACGCAAAATTTAATTAACAGAAAAAGTGATAAAATGAATTTAATGTATGTGTTACGGTATGGTATGGTACATGTAAATGGGAGTAATATATGTACAACAGTATGTGACAGTGATTGGGGAAACAAAAAGAGACAGAATGTACTACTGTCTGTGTCGGGTATCGGCAACCTTTTTGGAGTATTGTGCTAAAGTAATATTGCAGATTTATTTGGTGTGCCAGCAGAACTACTTTCATATCAAATTGTGCCACGTATCACCCAGATTGTTTATGTTACTATCCATTTATTAATACAATTTAAATAAAATTTTTTGTATGTTCGTAACTCATTAAAAGAATTGTGCTTTTCTTAAATTAAACATGCTTGGTTGGTTGGATTTTATGGAGCAAGGACAAAAAGAGCCATTCTACGTCAGACAAGGTTGTTTTCTTGAAAATGCTCTTGCACACTTGATATGCGATTTATTATATTTTAAGAATACAGCCCCATCCTTTTGCTGTATGAAACCATATTTTCTAATTTTAGGGTTCTGAAAACAGTATGGATATTTTTTCATAACGTTTTGACAATTTCAGTTACTCATAATCCTAATCTGATAAAGAACAAACGTGAGTGATAGTAGACATTTTGAAACGGGGGAAAAAATAAAGTTTTAGGTGAAAATAAAAGACTCTTTAAAGTTCAAGAAGTTAGTCAGTCTGACTTCAAATTTACAGCTTTATACTCCTATTCCATGAATATCTAAAAATATTCTTCTTTAAAAGGTATAAAAACAGAAATGGATTTTAACTGAAAACTTTTTTTGAATTTTAACAATTATACTTGTACCACTACAAATTTGCCCACGTGCCACATGTATAGTGGCACAAATGCCATAGATTGCCGACCTTGATCCTGTGTGTTTGAAAGTTTTAAATCATCATTAACACGAAATATTCAGACCCGCGTAACGCTACCGCACATAGGGCCTATTTATTCTACAGAACGTGATAAAAATTAAATTTTTCTTTTATATATAATAAAAAAATCTTTTTTAAATATTATTGAGTCTTCTTAAGAGCGATTGGCGCACGCACAGACACACACACACACACACTCTCTCTCTCTCTACAATGAGCTTTCAGCCAATCAATGAGAGCAGTTGGAGTAGAAAAGGCGGGGCTTATGGACTCAATCCCTTTCCATTGAACATCAAGGCACATTGTTCTTTTAACGCTGAACCATATGATATCCTTTACAGATACGTGAGCCCACCCCCATCATTTTTGTATTGTTACACTCCTGAATGAGAAAGTTCTGTATACGCTCTATGGATATTATAATGGCGTATTATAATCCATCATGATCTATTAAGTATAATGATCCATCATATTTTATTATGTATAACGATAAAGTATAGCTATGACTCTTACAGCGTTCTATTTCCAAAAAACTTACCTCCAGTGCTGAACTGGGTTTGGGAGTATACTCAGTTTGCGTTACTATAGCAAGCGTGAGATTGCAAACAATGGAAAATTAAAGTTCCTCCTTGTATGATAAAAAATACCTCAAAGAGCATGAATGGAGGAAATAAAAAAAAAATCGCTATAGCATGAAGGAGGGATCTGATGATTGGTTGTTTTTTATGGCGCAAGGACAACAAGGGTTATTCTGCGTCAATCAAGGTCAATCAGTGGTACGGTATAAAGGAGGGATCCGAGGATCCAGCATTTAATAAAGAAGAAGAAAGGAAGGAAAGAAGGAAGGATAATGGTCAAAATTATATGAATGGATAAAACACATTGAAGCTTCCCATTTTCAAAACATCACTAAAGATAAAAAAAAAATTGTCCTATAAATTTATACATTAATTATAATTAAATGTATTTTCACTCTTCAAATAATACATCTTGTTAACTTCATCAAGATCCGCAAGATGTTCAAGATCAAAACGTATTAAACTAAGTTCGTAAATCATAGGTCAGAATATAAAAATTATTTTGTTCCCCTATATATTATATCCTGATGATTTTACCAAGATCCAAATAGAATTAATGTGTTTTAATTGACATGATAATATGTGGCTGTAATTACGAGCTCACAACTGTTTTTTGCATGATTAGTTTCTATGAAAGCTAAGACTGAATACCACGAATGATCTACGCATCTTCGTCTGTAAACACTCCGTTCAGCTCGCACGCACTCCCCGATACTCGCCAATTACTGCCCACTCACAACTCTTTTCCTCATCTTGAACCGGTACCATAAAGACTTTGTGATTGGGATCTAGATCAGAACGTCTTTATGATCCTCCATTTGAAGTTGGTGTCACGCGAAGGCATCGGGTCCTTGTACTCGACTTGTACCTAGCCACAAAGGCGTCTTGTATGCTTATTTATGTGTCTCCCGTACGCTCTGGCATGGATGGTAAAAGACGGAAACCGAAGAGGTAAAGTCAAAGGTTAGAGGGCGCGTTTACGAAATGATGAACCGCACACGTCCAGCAAGACGTGAGGTCGAATTTAATTTAGGATGCACCCTAAAGGAGTTTCTTCTTTATTTCTATTCACGATATTAGGTTATTGCCTTCAATAGGCGCAGGTAAATCCCATTTGAACTTTGTAAACATCTTGCAGGGTTCCATGGAAATCTGAGATTTTTTCTCAATCGTTTAACGTCATTGGTTATCCAAAGAAGGAAGGGTGCAGACAGCGATTAGGTTGTGCCTGCCTCATAGCGAGATTGGTTATAAGTATATTGGTGTTTAAAAATTCGTCTTAAAACCCCAATATAAGTCAAACAACTTCAGTACTAAAGACAGTATATTTGTATTTATAAACAGTTTCAACTTATAACATTATCTTTTCTTCGCATCGGTCTAAACTATACTAGCTTTTGTATATAATCTCTTATTTTTTAGCATCCATTGGACCTCCGAAATTGAGTATATTTTTTATAGGGACTGGCTAATTAGTTGGAATTCCCATGCTTATTGCGTGTGCAGGAAGCCTTTAGGCATTGACATTTACTATTCAAAATACAAGTTATAGAGTTTGTTGTTACTAATAGTAAATTATGATCGTTAATTATTTCTGATAAAGTATCTGTTCTTCATTAGCCTCCAGGGAAAAAGAAGCTGTTTCTGCCACAGTGAAAAGCAGGTTAGTTTTCGGATAAGCCACTTCTGTAATTATGATCTTTATCATTATCAAATATATCGATTGACAGATAAAATCGAAGGGCAAGAAAATTGGCAGAAAAAAACGAAAATCATTCCTATAGTGATTAGGAGCAGTGGGTGCAAAATTCCAACAAACCTTCAAATCACTTAAATACAATAGAAATAGACAAAATATCGCTACACTGACTCTTAAATATATTTGTAATCCCTTCGTTATTTTTAGGATCGTAACTGCCATGAGATGATTTTTAGGATCTAGTCTGCCATGAGATGATTCTTAGGATTTAGTCTGCCATAAGATGATTTTTAGGATCTAGTCTGCCACGATATGATTCTTAGGAACTAGTCTGCCATGAGATGATTTTTGTTTGTTTGTTTTTTGGTTTTACGGCTCAAAGACTACAGTGGTCATGCTGCGCCGGGACCTACTGTTTTCCGAGGAATCCGAACCTCTTAAGGCCTAGGGAACCAAACCCCGGACTACAGTGAGCAGTGCGATCTTTATGAGATCTCTGAGTAAGCGTTCTTTTTGCACTGCTGGGAGTCGAACCCGGATTAGCCGCGCAATAGGAGAACGCGTTACCACACTGCGCCACCGCAGGGAACCGAGATGATTTTAGGATCAGTCTCTGCCATGAGATGATTTTGGGATCCAGTCTGCCATGAGGATGATATTTTGCAGATATAGTCTGCCACAGGCGTCGTTAGTGGGGGACAGAACCGTCCTCTAATGTTAGTAAAGGTTCCATCTCCCCCCTCCAATTTCAAACAAAATGCCTTCTACTACAGTGCTTGTCCCCCCTAATATTTTTATGCCGTCGGCGCCAATGGTTTGCCATAAGATGATCTTAAGGATATAGTCGACTATGAGATGATTTTTAGTATATAGTCTGCCATGAGATGATTTTTAGGATATAGTCTGCCATGTGTAATTTTTGTTTTTAATTTTTACATGCCAAGTGGTATCGGTAGGTTTTGGATTCAGTTTATTCATCAGCATCATTCCTAGAGGCATTAAGTAGTGTAGCAATTCAAAATTCACGGAGCAGGTTCAAGTGGCTGTGGGGGTGGGGGGTTAAATGGCCGTAAAGAAGAATATCTGATTCAGCCTTAGAGAAAATAATGTGTTTTGATAACAAGTGGGGGCTTGAGCCCCCTGAGCCCACCCTTTTCCTACGCCACTGGAGACCTTATCTTTAATTTTCCAGCATTATCCACTTTTGTTTTGCACTGCAGCGCAGTTTTAGTGGAAGGCAGAAATGCCCTGTTATAATTCGAAAATAATTAGTTTTCAAACAAGGACAAGCACAACAATTACGGTAACGACAGTCACTAGCCCCGGGCGGTAAAATATCTGGCTACGCCGCTGGTTGCCATAATATAGATTTTTATTATAAAGTATTTACATACACACAAAAATAAACGTAAATTGCCATATACAGTGAAAATCGGTTATAACGACCTTCAAGGGACCGTGCAAATTCGGTCGTTATAACCGATAGTCGTTATAAACGATATCTTTTTAAAATCATAGTAGCCTACTGTAGTCCGGGGTTTGGTTCCCCAGGCCTTAAGAGGTTCGGATTCCTCGGAAAACAGTAGGTCCCGGCGCAGCATGACCACTGTAGTCTTTGAGCCGTAAAACCAAAACAAACAAACAAACAAACATAGTAGCCTATATTAATGTACTCCAGAGTTTTATAAATTATTTTGACAGTAAAAAGCAATAAACTGGTTTCAAAATTAAATAAACATATACTTAATTATAATGAATTTAATTTCCGTTTATATTATGTTATAGCTATACTAAATACATAGTACTTCCTCAGTTTTTTAAATTGAAAAAATTGTAGAAAATACTACTAAAGTATATAATGTAGAAAACAAATGTAATAAATAGTATTTATTATATTATACTAATGACTTCCGAACAGTGCCGGTTTAAGAGATTTATGGGCTCTACGCTGAAAAAATAAAATAGGCCCCTTAAGAATATGACCCTCGTGATATTCAATTAATAAATCACTTTTTAAGTTCACTATCTTTAATATTCAGGTTTAGCAGTAATAAAAATTTCTCAGACATTTGTAAATAAACAAGATTAGAATAACACTTAAATTTTGATAACTAACTTTAAATTTTAATAACTAACCCACATGGTTCTGCTTTATGACTGTCAAGTCGCGTCGTTATATCCGATACGAATTTCCCTAGTTAGAATCTACGTAGACTACAAAATCGCCGTCGTTATAGCAGGTTTCGTCGTTATATACGATGTCGTTATAACCGATATATTTAGTATGGAGTAGAATAGCAAACCAAACTTCTTGTAAAAATTCCGTCGTTATATGCGGTTGGTCGTTATAACCGGCGTCGTTATAAACGATTTTCACTGTACTTAATACTAAAAGAAGGTAAAAACTTCACTCATTCTTTGAAAGGGAACGAGAGTACAGTTGAGAAAGGCAAGATAATACTAAAACGTAAATTTATTCAGTCTAATTATTAAACAATAATTCTGGAAATAAAATTAATTGATTTTATTTTCACATATACATGGTATATTAAAGACATGTGCTCAGATTCCACACATCAGAGGAAAGCCGCGTCCAATCTCGCCATCACCTGTCGCCAACTCTGCGCCAAGCGATATTATTTGGCGGTAACAATAGCCGGCAGATCCCAATCGCTTTTATTTTTGAAAAGCATTAAGGGAGACTTAACTCTTTAAGTATAAACTTCCGCATGAGAAAGTTCGAATCACCTATGCCCCGCACGCATTCGCGATAGCGAAAATGGCTTTGCAGAATCCGCGGGGAGCAATGCCGATCGAATTACGAGCGTTCGTCGAATGGGAAATCAGAGCGGCCAGGAACCCGATTCACTCTCGAATTATGCCTTGCAAACTCCTATCAAAAAATGCGTTTACGATTACCAATCTCCATAGCTAAATGTCAGATAATTGAACGAATCTTGGGTCAATAAGAACCAGCCTACCGGAAAAGCACGACCTGCATTTATAAGAGGGCAAAAAATATAATGCATAATTGACTATTGAAACTATATCTGGCAACAGTCTCAATACATTAAGATAATCGTAGCCGTAATCGTGTTATTCACCCGAATAATATATAAACGAAACAGACGTGTAAAAATACCCCCAAGGGATTATTTGCAACGCTGCATCTTATTTGCAAGTTTTCAAAGTTAATTTTGTTTACTTTTGAAAATTTGGAATGGGCGAGTTTGTTTTTACTCTAAACGAGCTGGCAACAACCTTCTGAACCCAATTTGATAGAAAGGGACCTACAGCTTTGAGAGGAAAATTTGAAACGCGATCGACTTGTTTCACCCCGAGGAATCGAACCCGAGACTACATAATATATACAGTAGAATTTCGTTAATCCGAAAATCCGGTGAAGCTGAATTTTTTTGACATGATGAAGATGTAAACGAACAGCTCAGCAGCGTGTCTTGCCAACTAATTGAAATTTCGAATAGTACACATATCAAAGTACACATATCAAACAATTATAGTTTACAGTAAATTCTGTAGTTCAGAGTTCGGTTAATCCAAACCCGGTCCCAATTAGTTCGGGTTAACGAGACTTTACACTATATAGAGAGAAGTAGACAGACAAACGCCTGAATTTTCTGCCTAGGCCCCTAGGGCGTTTGCCTAGCACAACAGTTCCCAACCTTATAGATCGTGACCCACAAAGGGGTCGCGAACTGATTTCTTGGGGTCGCCGCGACTATTTTTAAGTGCAATTATTTTTATAGGGAATTTCACACCAAATGTTTCCAACGTTTTTATATTTCCAAATGGCTACATTGCAATGTTCTATTAATGGTTGTTAACTTTATATTTATAATACACTCTTTTGCAAAAAAACAAAAACAAAAAAAAAACACCCCTAAAAAATTATCCGATCATCTCAAAATTTCGCATGCAAATTCCTTTAGACCAAGTATGCAAATGATTAAATTTTCAAAGCCAATGAGTGTTAACTTCGATCATAGCGCGCATTTCTACTGCGCAACTGGCATCGTATAAAAGAGGTAAAAATTGCGAACGGTTTATTTTTTTTCGTTATCGGCGTTGCAGTTCCCTGGAGACGCAACCAGTAATGACGTTGGGACGTTGTCGAAGATACCAAGTCAACATAAATACAAAATATTCATCTTTTTTTAACCACGTTCTTTGTTTTTTACCAAAAAGTTACCTGAAAAAGAAGACCTAACGCGTTTATGTTTTCGGTATTGAATACTTTATAGGTAAACGCTGTTGCCAAAGCACAAAAGTGCAAAGGGACAAAATTCATAACCATGGTTTTGGCATTGTACCATGCCTGTATCCAGAGGGAGGGGGATCTCAGGGACTAGTCCCCCCCCCCAAACAAAATTCGTAATAGAACCACAAAAATACGTATATGTACAGTATCCACTTGTCAAACGTAAAAAGGGGAGAAAAAAATCTTAAAACTTGAATTATCAAAATTCTGACCACAAAATCTCGTTTTGCAGACCATTAATTTGAGAATACTTTAAAGAAAGAAAATAATAAAAACCATTTTCTTTAAAAAGGGAGCATTCTGAAAAATTAAATTTTGATGGCAAAACTACAAGTAAAAATTTACAATGATGTCTGAAGGCAAAATTGGTATTTCCTCATTTATTTTTGTACGATGTATTTCAGTAGCGTAGCGAGTAAAATCTCATGGAGGGGCTCAAGTGGCTTCAGAGAAGGTTATGTGATGCGGTGTTTTGATATCTAATGGGGGGAGGGCTTGAGCACCCTGAGCCCCCCTTTCTTACGCCACTGATCTGTGTACATTTCCTCTTTACGATAAAGGTGACACATCTTTATTCGTTATTTTGTAAAATTTTTTGAATTC
>QLNU02014176.1:72209317-72226681 GCA_006491805.2 Dysdera silvatica
TAATAAATAAAATTATGGTTGATATCGGGCTCTTTATATGCGTTCGTAACAGATTAAACGTTATCGTTCGTAGTTCAGTAGGTAGAGCCTCCTCTGTGGAAGGTCGTGGGTTCAGCTCCCACCAAGAGCAGAAACATTTCTTGTTTTTTTTCGAACGTTTCACCACCTGGTACTGGTATCACTACGCCAATAAACGTTGATTGATATTGTTGTTTGATTTAATCTGCGTAGTGTTCGATTTATATAAATACCTAATTATGATACTACATTGAGATTTTTGGACAATATCTGTGGAATCGTCTACTTGTATAGAAAAAAATGCAATCCTTTATTTCTTTTTCGATATGTCCAGCAATATATTGCAAAGTGCAATCATTTCATTCTGAATAGTCTTAGAATTGCCGGCAAACATGGGTGTGATTTTTCAAAAGTGCTCATGAATGTCCACAGGGCTTATCGAAATGCAGTTTTCTAACAATTCTTTAAAATTACCATGATTAGTGGAGGTTACATCTTTGTGATGACCATGAAATGCTAATTCTTGCTTCCCCAAGTAAAGAACAGCACGAATGGGCGGGCAATTGAATGAAACGTCTATTAAGCTGCACATTCTCGTTGAAGCGTTTAATATATATTGCCTAAAGTATTCTTTTAAAGCATCCTCGGTACCACTTAAATTTTTTTTTAAGTTTGAAAAACATAATGTACAATCCACATGGTAAAAAAACCTTCATGTTTGTGAAGAGCACGGGTAACGTTACCAAAATCATTGAAACCACTCTTATTCCACACATTTGATTTAACACCAATGATTAAACATGGCATACAAAAAAGTTTATTTAAATAATAACTCCCACACAGCCATTCAAACTCCGAATATCACGAAATCTTAAAATGCCGATTATATACTTTGTCCTTTTTTTTTTACAACTTTAGTTAAATTTAACATAGGCATGGGCTTTTCCTTACTTAAAAAATCTTTTTTATCATCGTTATTCCAACTGGAGAATGGGGTTTCTAATAAAATACATACCTGATAATTTAAGGGAAACGTCATATCCATGGGTATCGGAGGAATTTTTTGTAGGGGTGAGGAAAGATAGTTTCAGTAGAGATAAAAAATCTTCATTCAAAAATACCACAATTAAATTATTTAATTAAATAATTATTTAAATTATTTAAATAGGTATTTAATTTCTTTAATTAAATAATGAGAATATTTAATTCAAATAGAATAGAGAGGTTGCATATTTTTGCTGTAGAGAAAAAATGGTTTTTAAATCCAAGGGAGGGAAAGTGCCCACTCTTGCCCCATGCTGCCAACGCCCATGGTCACATTATAAATGACTCTATTAGGTTTAACCCAACGAATCAAGTAACGGAAATATTTTTCTAGGCAGTTTGAGAACTTGTAACATAGTGCCCATATCTGAACTTTAGATCATATAAAGGATAGGCACACGACTGCTCTTCGAGCGGCTTCGCATCACGTGACGTTAATTACGTTATTGGTCACGTGAGGTTTAGCAAGCTTTTCCATATTCTTCTGGTGTGTTAAAACGATCATGGTGCGGTACAGTGTAGCATATAATTGCAAGGAAAGGGGTGGGGAAGTAAGGCGGAATTTACTCTTTTCACAGGTTTATTAATGTGTATATATCTTCTGTTCACATTGTAAATGATACGGTTCCCATTATCACGCATAAACATTTCATTCACACATAAACACACACAAATTACCAAGAAAGGTACCAGCTTTAACCCAATACCAGAAAATATGGACAAAATAAGTCATTAAAATGTATAAAAAATAATATATAGCAATTATATAAAAAAATCGACATATTTTAAATATCGTACTTTTTTTAAATTATTGAAAATATATTTTTACTTTGTCAGTTGGCTTTAAAATATAGGTATTTATGATATAAAAGCATATTAAAAATTTCAGAACTCTAGTGCGCATAGATCTGAAGATAATCTCTGCGCAATATAGAAAAAGTGATTTTGAGAAAAAAAGTGTTCAAGTTGGAACTTGGTAACATGTAATAGTTATTTTTATTTTATACAATAGTGCAAGAAGTAATTGAAGAATTTTGATGCGGTTTGTTTTAAAACACTGCCAAAAATCGATATTATTTTTTAAACTAATAAATAAAAAATCGATTTTTTAAAGATTTAAAGGTCCTGTGTCCCCTTAAGAAACAAAAACACAACGAAATTACACGCTTCTACTGTTACCACTCAACGTGCCTCGAAATACTTCAGGGTAATTAAATAATTCTAACAGATATAACACTAAACTGTTTGTAGTTTGAATCAAAGTTTTATTCAATTCTTTGATTTAATTTTTTTTCTTTGACCAGTAACACCCCCACAGAAAATTTTTTACCTCTATAAACCTCTGTGGTAATCAAAAATCTCAATTTTTATTTCTGATCAAGCCATACCTGTGTTCTGCGGTAATCAAAAATCTCAATTTTTATTTCTGATCAAGCCATACCTCTGTTTCGGTAATTTTTTACCTTTTTCCCATGCAAAACCTTTAGATTCAGAGGTAAAACCTCTGATCTGGCAATACTAGCTGACATGATGATGCGATAAAAATTTCTCTTCTCTGACAATACTTGCTTTCGCCGTAAATATTCCATCGCCATGGTAACCATGTTCGCAAAACATTTCCGTTTTGAAGCGAAGCTCTGAATTTCTATTGTCGCTTCATTCGGCCCTTTTTCTCGGCTGGCAACATTTCGTTGATGCGTTTAACGCGTTTAAAGCGCTGACCTAAAAACATAGTCTTCTGTTCCTGAATGTAATTCCAATTATATTAAAGGAATTAAATTAAAAAAAAATTGTGCTCGTAAATTTCAAATTTTAAATTTGACAAAAAAGTAAAAGGAATTTGAAAGTTAAATAAAAAAAAAAAGGAAAAAAAGAAAAATTAAAAAAGAAAAACTGTTCAACCGTCCAATTTTTGTAGGTGAAGTGCCGCTTCACTGGCGTTACCCGACGAGCTGCCACTGAATTCCGGTTTCATTTACCTTGGCGATAAAGGTTTTCCGCATTGGCGCAATGATCGCTATTTTGGCATAAAAATAATGAATGAACAATCCGCGAATATCCGACTATTGTAAACATTGGCGCAACTTTCAAAATGTCGCCAATAAATGCAATTTGCAACCACGATCACGTGATACAATGGCAACAAACTGGCGGATATGCGCCAGCTCCCCCCGCTTTTTTTAGGAGCCTTGGGTTGTAAGAATCAATGAATTTTGGTTCTAATTATATTTTTTTTATCGCAAGTAGTATAAAAACAATATGACCGAGGTGTTCCGTTGCATATGACTTTTTTTTAATTGATTATATAAATTAGAAAAAATATGTCTGTTTTTTTTTATTCCAAGTGAAATCTTTTTACTTATAAATTAACTGTTAACTCAAACTGACAATATTGATGAGATATGTATTAGTTATTTATAAATATTGTTCTCTGTGTCATAAGCTTCTTCTTATGAAACCCAAATTATAGAATTAGAAACAGTTGTATTACTAAAAACAGTTTCTATGTCTGTAGGCTGTTTAAATCCACAAATATCTTGTGAAAATTAATCATCTGAAAAGAAAACTAGGAGCTGAAGCAACCTCTATATCCTCAAAGATTTATGAATTTATGACATATCCATCAAATACTGTAATACATAAATATAACGTAATACTGTTAGTTTATTTCATGATGGCTTGGTAATCTTTTCCTAGAACTATGCAAATTTATCAGCCAATCAAAATCCCGCACTTAAACTCGTTTAATTCGCTCTGTTGGCTAAAGATGGCCGAGGGTTCGACCAATGAGAAAGGAGATGGATATACGCACGAATTAACACCGCATTATGACATCAAGGCATATTTAAATAGTAATTCATCCTCCACCGATACATGCAGAGTTATAAAAAAACCCATCTGTCGTCAGATCTTGAAATCATATATTGTAAAAAAAAATGAAACGTTTATCTATTCCCGAAATTTTGATACAGCATCGGATGTCGTTTGCATTTGCATTGACAATATGCGCATGAAGGAAGATGCTTATCACCGCCAGCTGCACACCACCCACGACTCGGCATCTAAGTTGCATATATCAAATAAATAACGATAACTGCGTCAAAATACGATATAATTCAACTTATCGCTTTCACAGGACTGACAGGAAATGTCGGCACTTCAGTCACTTTCACACCTTTTACATTAATCTCTGTTGAAACGTGTGGCAATCGGTGATAAAGCTCTGTATACGAGTCAAGGTCACAAGATTACATCAGTTTTATTTTTCGGTATTTTCATATATATTTCTTTAGGCTAGTGATATCATCTTTCTGATCTGTAAGAACCTGCGATATATTATTGTACATACACTATGCGGACAGAAGTGTTTGGTGCCCCTAGGTCCATGGGAAACGATAAAAGTTAGTAGCCAGAAAGGTGTTAATATGTGTTTTATGGTTTAGAAATAGCTAAGGTAATGCTGAGCTAGGACCAACAGTTTTTCCGGGAGGGTCCAAACCTTTTTCAACGAGGGTATTAAACTCTGGACTGCAGATACTTCTTTAAAAAGAAAAAAAGAAACGTTGTTTATCTGCTGAAATTAAACTCGAGCTATTCAAACGAGTCTAATAAAGAGGTTCCCAACCGCTTTTTCACTCCTGTGCCCAGGGGCGGACACAGATTTTTATTTTGGGGGGGGTCAAGGACAGAATTTGCCATGGTCTTGGAATAACACCCTTCATTTATCATGAAAGTTGGAATTTTTTACAGTGAAAAAATATATTTTTGGGAGCACGACCCCTGTGACCTTCCTTTATATCCGCTTTTGCCTGTACTCCTTGATTATACTTTTTATATGAGTACCTCTCCTCACACAATCCCCACCCCATCCATCCCCTCGCGCAAAAAGTTTATTTTTGTTAGGTAGTAATGGTCGGGTTAGCTAAAGAATCAATTGGCTCAAATTAATTACATTTATAGCCTTTTTTAAGAAAAATCGTTGAATTGATTTCAAATCTAATTATCTTCACCATTTTGCTTCGGAAAATACTGCCTGAACGATACATTGTAAGTCCTTTTAAATGAGCTGCTGCTGCTACTTTTTACGTCTTTTGACAATTTCAGCTCGTTCTCAGATAAGAACCTGTGAAGTGTCTCAAAAATTTCACACTGGTCTTTTTTGAAATAAGGTTCCCAAATATCCAACCTGTTGATCATAGACTCGATTTTGTCAGACGCCCTGAAGATGGTAATAGGATTTATTCTGAAATCCCAAGTTAAGTTGGTAATTTATTTCTGAAAAAATATCAGATAAGTATGCAAGCACTCGAAGCCGTTCTATCTCATGAAACTTGGAGCTCAAATCAAAAGGGTGGTCTTTAAAATAAGACTTGAACGTTATGTTTCTACTAATATTTTCCTTCGTCAAAGCCACCTCACTGCTATGTATAAAAGTAATGTAGTACAAAGGCTGTCCATCTCTTCGCACAAAAATTTAAGCAGTCTGGAGTAATTGTTGAATTGATCTTAATAAAATTAACAACTTTCACAGATTGATTGACCACTTCCTTCAACGAATATGGTCTTCGTTTCGCGAGTAGACTATTGCCCTTTCACATAAGTGTCTCTTTGTAAAACAAACTCTATATTTTTGTTTTTGTGTTTTCATTTGAACCTGATACCTTCTAGTGTTTTCCGCCATTATCAGTTTTATTTTCACGCATCCCCAACCGCCGTGTACCCCAGATTGAGAACCGCTGGTCTAATACGTTATCAATACGCCACCCCAGTGGCTCTATCTAAACTAGAACGTCTTCAAATCGCGTTTGGCTTTATTGCCCACAGCGATTTGTTGGGCAATGTTGACCACCGTGAAATATTCCGCCGGCAAATGTTTTTCAAAGTTACTAAGGGCAAGATCTTCCCAGCAGAGACAGAATGATGCATGGGCAGCCCATCGCACACGTAAATGCTCTATTATATATTCAACTTCATTCTATTTAATAGAATATTTGAAGGACGGGCTGAAACACTGCTTGGGGTATTGACTAGCAAGACCTCCTTCAATCGCAACTCGGGCACATTGTCTGCAAGGAAAAAGTTCTAGTGCACGGCCATATTGAAATGTTACGAAGCGCATGCGCAGGGGGAATCACCTAAATCTTTCTCTATATACAGTGGAACCTGATAAAGTGACCACCTGAATATAGCGACCACTTTTTATAAAAGTGAACTGGTAGAGACTTAGTCATACCTATACCAAAGTATGTCACGTGTAATGACCATCTGTCCATAGTGACCATTATAGTCCGGTCCCAAAGGTAGTCATTTTAGACAGGTTTTACTGTATATATGGTTTGTGTTTTACGGCGCAAGGACAACCAAAGTCATGTTGCGCCGGACTTACAGTTTCTCAGGGAATCTGAACTCCGGTTGCTTAGGGAATCGAATCAGGATTACGGTGTGCGGAAGAAATATTTTGCGCTCTACGCTATTACTGGAATCGAACTCGGTTCTGCGTCAATTCGACGCGAGACAATTCGTCGTGGGTTTGGATAAGCGAAGTTCGGATTAACGTGGTCCTAACGTATTTACAAGTAAAACGTTGAATGACTGGCCACTTAAAAAAAATACAAAAAAATAGTATTGCAGGACATTTCGGTTAAGCGAAGTTCGGATAATCGAGGTTCTACTATATTTACCAGTATAACGTTGAACGTGTGTCCACTTAAAAATAATTTAAAAAAAAATAGTATTGCAGGACATTTCGGTTGAGCGAAGTTCGTATTACCGGGGTTCTACTGTATTTACCAGTATAACGTTGAACGAGTGTCCACTTAAAAAATAATTTAAAAAAATAGTATTGCAGGACATTTCGGTTAAGCGAAGTTCGGATAATCGAGGTTCTACTATATTTACCAGTATAACGTTGAACGTGTGTCCACTTAAAAATAATTTAAAAAAAAATAGTATTGCAGGACATTTCGGTTGAGCGAAGTTCGTATTACCGGGGTTCTACTGTATTTACCAGTATAACGTTGAACGAGTGTCCACTTAAAAAATAATTTAAAAAAACAGTATTGCAGGACATTTCGGTTAAGCAAAGTTCAGATTACCGGAGTCCTATTGTATTTACCAGTAAAACGTTGGACGCGTGTGCCCTTTGGAAAACATTTAAAAAAAAAATAGATAGCGTGTCATTTCAGTTCAGCGAAGTCCGGACGACCGAAGTTCAACTATATTTACAACCAAAGAAACCTCCAATAATTAAATATATTGCAAATTATTACATAATAAGTATGACGCGACGAATTGTGCATGACAAATCGTTCCGCGACGCATTGACGCGACACCATCGAACTCGGGTTAACGGCACGATGGAAAACGCGTTACCTCTGTGCCATACATACAGTGTGTTTACAAAGTCCTCGCGGGTTTCTAAACAATAATGGCTTTTTCAAATAAAGGTCATACAATTTAAATGAATATAATATTCGACATATAGTATAAGCATTGCACTTAATCAGGTTTCCCACATACATGGAAAACCTGGAGAATCTTGAATTGTCAGGGATTTCAAATTGTCCCTAAAAGTTAGGGAAAAATGGAAAATCTGGAAACGTTAGAGGAAAATCTGGAAACATTAGAAGAAAATTTGGAAAAGTTAGGGAAAATCTGGAAAAGTTAGGGAAAATCTGGAAAAGTTAGGGAAGATCTGGAAAAGTCAGGGAAAATCTGGAAAAATCAGGGGGAAACCTAGAAAAGTTAGGGATTTTTTCCTCCAACGTGAGTGGGAACCCTATTGATATGAAGTTATAAGTTAAATTATATTCCACCTTGTCTTTCAGTTTTAACAATGAAATTTAGGGTGCCCTTTTAACATTAAATTATTGCACTTTCCAAATATTGTAGTTGAAATGTTTTATAAAGCCCCACTTCTTCTTAGTTATTCTACATTTAGGTAACGAAAACAAAGTCAAATTCTTCAGATAACCTGGTTTTTATTTATAACTAATAATGTACGTAAAGTGATTTATAACTTGCTTTATGTATACAACTGTGATTCAAATCAATAAATATTTTGATTGGTTGATTGGTGTATAGATGCAGAGAATAATGTAAGTTCTACTGAACATTTTAAGTAAATTAACGAAGATTTTATTGACGAAGATAGGGGGACATATGAAATAATTTTGATTTATAAATGCACATTAGATACAAATATAATGTCTAATCAGTCCACTGTCATGTTCTCTTTAACGTCGTGGCTTTTATTTAAAAAAAATTAGGAATCTTTAGAACTTCACGAAATATTATAAGTATCCCGTATGTCGTTGTTTGGGGTTGTTTTTGCTCAAGGTTTAACTTTACAACATTATGGAAGTATTACCCGCTGAGTGGTTGCATATTTTAACTCTCGAAACTGAGCTGTATTGATGGGACCTACGGCTCAACGCGACCCTTAACTAATATATATTTGAGCAAACCCAGCTTACTAAGACTCGAATTCGGCCCAATGACCCCGAAGGCGAGGACCACGACCACTTGACCACCAGGACACCGCACCATTATATAATAGTTACGTAATAGCTCGTAGCATAGACCATATTTCTGAAGCATTATTAACCGAATAATTAAATTTTTATGCGATTTTTTTTATATATATTTCTGCTTCAACGAATTGTTTGTTGTTTAGGAAACGTCTTAGTTCACCTGTTTTAGATTATATATATAATTTTATTTATTTTACAATAAATTCCACATAATATTTTGTTAATTTTTCTCCCATCTTTCTGCATCACAGGAAAAGTTCTCTTAAAGAGACACCCCTCAAATACGAGAACCCCATTTTTACGGTCCGGGAAAAATTCTTCGACAAGAAATTCCTCCACGGTAATATCCCTCTTTTACGGACAAAAATTTCTGTCCGTATTATAATTTTTATGTCCGGTAAGTGTCCGATAATGAAGGGTTTTGCTGTATCGGGCATTGCAGAATCCATGAGGCAATTTTTTCGCAAACGTTTTGAGGAAAGATTTCGTAATTTCATATCGCTTCATAATAATTTTTTTTTTCAGTTTCTCTTGTCAAAATCCATTAAAAGATTAAGAAATTCCCCTAGTTTTGCAATCGGTTTGCAGAAATAAGTAGGTTAGGGAAAAGAAAAAGTAAATTAAGTCTAAGTTTGTCTACTAGGTATTAAATGGAAGAGAATAAAAGGAAATACAATGAATTTTTTTACCGCCTTAAAAAAACTGACCTAAATAAAGACAATTTTGTACTGATATTTCGTAAACGTTTGCAAGAACAAAAAATCTTAAATAACAGATGTTAGCCTATAGAATGAAATCATATAAGCTAGTTTGATTGTGTTATATTGATAATTGAAATTAAACGAATATACAGTATTGCCCAAAAAGCATCATCCGATTTCAAAAATACATATCTTCAAAATTAAACAAAACAGAATAAACGGCGTGAAAATCTTTGTGAATGTAAAGAACGGTAAGTAATACATGAATGCAAAGGAAAAATACCTGACTTTTTTTTTTACAAATGTTCGATATAACTTCCTTTAATCGCACGTATAATGTTTAATGCGATGTGAAAATTTCTGCCAAACATAGTCTAATGTATAATAAACTTCCACCGACGACCACACAGTTGTGCCTTACTCAGTGGATGACAGCCAGTAGTAATGACTGTCTTTGTCGAATCCAGTTACAAAAGTGAAGGTAAACTTTACCGCACTAGGCGTATAAACACGTGAAGTTGATAGTTTACCTTCACTTTTGTAACTGGATTCGACAAAGGCAGTCATTCACTGCCGAAACGATCGTCATCCACCTAATTAAATAATTTTAACTGTGGTAGTCGTGTTTAAATGGTTTATTGTAGTTTCAGCACAGTGTTTCACGTTACTAATTAATATTCTAATGTGTCATTCGTAACTGCCTGATTGCCCTGAATTTTTCCTTTTACCAAGACATCTAGTCTCCTCGAATTAATGATACCACTTACAAATACTCTGACCCGTCGGTGGATTAATTTGTCACTTTCTACGAAATCGATTGACATGATCGCTGGCGTACGCAGAGGGGTGTTGATGGGGATTGTAACCCCTCATCGCAATGAAATTTTGTATATTTAACATAGGAATATATGAGTTGTAGCTCTGTAACCCCCATTGAGCCTATAACCCCCTTATGAACTTTCTGCGTACGCCTATGGACATCATGCAAACGAGAGTACACATAAAAGCCTTTTACTAACTAGACGCCATTTCCCTTCTTCTGCAACAGAGCTTCAGAAACAACCACCAGCGCCGTCGATTGTTTGTTCATAGTGTAAAACTCAGGCATTTTTCCTTTTTCATTCATGTGTTATTTATGATTCTGTATTGCTTATTTTTGAAATTATATAATTTTGCAATCGGATGATTTCAGGGCTGTCCTTTAAGAAAATTATTGAGAGTATTCAGTGCTTGCTGCCTCAATCAAAGAGTATTGGGTCAAAATTTCTAGAGAGTACGCTGCGCACACAACGCATACGTACCCTTTGGAGACTGTCCTGGATAGTTCTTGCTGAATAATCCTGTATTTTCAGTTATATCGGAAATCTTATGCGATCGTTAAAGCACTGGCGTACGCAGGGGGTGTTGATGGGGGTTGTAACCCCCGATTGCAATGAAATTTTGTATATTTAACATAGGAATATGTGAGTTGTAGCTCTGTAACCCCCCTCCCGCCATTGAGTTTATACTTTCCCTATGAACTTTCTGAGTACGTCTATGTGTCGAAGATAAATTTTCTCAAGTCAATTACGTTGTCTCCATTACGCTGTTATAAATATATCGTATTGTTTGTTTTGCTTTTTGGTTTTACGGCTCAAAGACTACAGTGGTCATGCTGCGCCGGGACCTACTGTTTTCCGAGGAATCCGAACCTCTTAAGGCCTAGGGAACCAAACCCCGGACTACAGTGAGCAGTGCGATCTTTATGAGATCTCTGAGTAAGCGTTCTTTTTGCACTGCTGGGAGTCGAACCCGGATTAGCCGCGCAATAGGAGAACGCGTTACCACACTGCGCCACCGCAGGGCCAAATATCGTATTGTTTTCGTTTTTAAAGCTTAAAAGAAAAATTAAGGGTCTTTTCATTATTTGCAAATAGAAAATTTCACTACGCGCAAGGGGCCGTTCCAGTATTACATAAGCATCTTTGGGAAGAGGGGGGGTTGAGATTTGTTTATTTTTTCTGACAACGAGGAGAGCTTGAACCAGGCTTACACAAGACACAGATAATA
This sequence comes from Dysdera silvatica, assembly GCA_006491805.2. Lineage (NCBI taxonomy): Eukaryota > Metazoa > Arthropoda > Arachnida > Araneae > Dysderidae > Dysdera > Dysdera silvatica. The sequence continues at coordinate 72,220,662 of QLNU02014176.1, forward strand.
ATAGAACTACACATTGCCACGAAGTGACAACTGCCCTGAGAGAACTGCCATACTCGGATGTACGACACACTAAAAGATATAAAATACACGTAATCGCAGTTGAATGGGACTACTCAATCTCACTGTTATCTACGAACAACGTATTTTAACTATAGAGAATCAGATCTAATACTTACTCAGATTTAGTACCACTAAGAACACACTTGCATAGATGTCCAATATCTCGACATACATATGCATTATGTTCCAACTTCATCTGCGATTGATTTGGGAAAAAGTCGATTCTCATCACTGGCACCAGTATTATGAAATAGACTACCCGAGGAAGTTAAACGCTTTTGTTCATTAAAGGTATTTAGGGTTAGATTGACTGCCTATTTGTTTGGCCGCTGATACTGTGCTTGAAAATTTTCAGTTTATTTAATTTGATGTATGACTCAATGGCAATGGCAGGGAACAACGCTCTCTTTCTCCGTATGTAAAGATGTTAAGGTATTATTACCCTCCGCAGGGATAACACAATTGCCAAATATGGTCAACACAAGAAAGCCTCCGGGGCGAGAATTTTGTGAGTTTTCGTGGGGGAAATTTATTATACTATAATTTTTGCCACCCACGTATTAATTACAGCTCAAACTAGAGCTTTTATTCGTTTTATTTGATATTTGGCAATTGTGTTATCCCTGCGGAGGGTAATATTACCTTAAAACCTTTAGTTTCTTTCCGCGTTACCTTGACAAGACGCATTTTATGTTTACTGTTAATTTTGTCTCTTACCCTGACGTGAGTGTTCTTGTCAAATTTGTTTTTTTGAAATAAAAATATTTAATGAACTCAATATTACAATTAAAACGTAAATGAGCATTTGCATCACATAAATTGCATTCTTATTTTAAAAAATTATGCCAAAAAATTAGAGAACCGAAATCTTACGTAAGCATGAAGGGAGACGGGCAGACACTTGCTTATTTTTCGTTATAAGTAGGCGAGGTGTATAAAATGGCCAGAAATGTGTTTATATAATATTTAAACGGCCCCTAAGGTCCGGACAGAAAAAAGAAAAAAAAATGTTTCACACGTAATTCCAATATAAAATATCCAAATTTAATCTTACAATTACCGAATTATTTTTAAAACATAATTACTAAATAAATCTAATTATGTCAGAAAATTTTGACATTACAAATCGTTTCCGTTGCCAGCAAAAAGAAACTGTTGAGTAAACTCCAGTTATTAACAAGCTACATTAAAATATAAAATGCGCATCAGAAATAAAATTTGAAAAAAAAAAAAAAAAGGAAAGAAATTAGTTCCAATTACGAAACAGACGATCGCAGCGTCAGTTTCAATTCGATGCATGCGGTTGTTTCGCAAATCTGATTGGCCAGTCGTTATGTCTATCCACCTACGCACATGGTCCATAAAGGGCTGCTCGCATCATTTCGTCGGTATTTTTGCAGGATCATCCTTACCTGTTACCCCCCACACCACACTCCCATTTGCGGTCATATATATTCTTCCGGTTGCACCGATAACAGCGTTGTTCTATCTGAGTCAGCTCTGTTTTGTTGCTGGATTCTTACATTTTCGCCGTTTTTATGGCCGATTTTACGATAACTGACTATCGTCGCCTCTTCTCTAACGAATGCTGTTGTTTCGTCGGTCGTAAATCTCATTCGTTTCGAGTCGTTCGTTCGGTATCAATAATGTAAATTTGCGAAACCAAAACGTGATCTTCGATGTTTTATGATTGCACCACCTTCCCTGCATCCCAACGACGACGACAGCAGACGATCTCTAAAGGGTCAGAAATATTTTACGTACCTAGTCATCAATTCATCCATTTGCCTTCTTTCTTTTTTTCTTTTTTTTTTTAGAAATACGATTTCTGTCAGTGAACGTCCTTTACACACACACACACATAGAGAGACAATGAAGCATATCAATAAAAAACAATAGTACCTTATTCATCGAAATTAACAAGGAATGAACCAGGTTTCGATAATCGAACATTTATATAAGTAAACACGTTTTTATTAAAATTATGCATGATTATGTGAGTCGATTACATTTGTTTAAAATATCAATATATTAGCCAAGCGCGGACGCAGGGGCATGGGCGTCTATATGAGTACTTCTAGGTGGGGGATGAAAAAAATTATTGCCTTCTTCTCAAGGCTGTCAAACATTTTAGTGAATGTACAAGATGCTAAAATGCTACAAAAATAATTGATACTGCCTGATAGTGTATTGAATTTAAAAGTATCTCATTTTAAAATGTCTTCGACTGTATATATTTTTGATATATATCAGAGATAGAACCCAAATCAAATTTTGAATGGTTGGGGGAGGGGTGGCTCGAGCCTCCTTCTTACACGGTAATGCATAGGGGGGGTGTAGAGTTGACCCCCAAAATATGTTTTTTCACTGTAAAGATTCCTTCCATGAAAAATGAAGGGTGATATTCCAAGACCATGGTAAATTTCGTCCTGAGCCCACCAAATGGAAGTCTGTGCCCGCCCCCTGATATTGTATTGTATATTTAACATAGGAATATATGAGTTGTAGCTCTGTAACCCCTCCCATTAAGCCTATAACCCTCCCCTTATGAACTTTCTGCCTACGCCACTGCACACTATCTCGAGCATGGGAGCCCATACGCGTACTTCTAGGTGGGGGGAGGGGAGCGGAGAAAAATTATTGGCTCCTTCTCAAAGCTGTCGAGAATTTTAGTGAATGTACAAGATACCAAAACGCTACAAAAATAATTGATACTGCTTGACAATTAGTAATGAGCTAAAAAGTACCTTATTTTAAAATGTGACTGTAAAACTTTTGAAAGTAAATGCATAGCAGGTTCGGGCAAATCAAAATTTTTAAACGGCTAGGGGAGGGGGAGGGTGCTTGAGGCTCCCTCTGCCCCCCCATATGGGCGTCCACGATCCCAGGAATTTTGATGAAATAAAATGAATTATAATATTTTTATTAAAGGATTTTTAATACAAAATGTAGTATCAAATCGCAAATGCACATACGCAGTTCAAAATCTCAAACTTTCAGGAATTTCGAGCAATCATTACCCCCTCCCCCCCCCTGTTATCGTTAGCATACACAGAAAAGTTAAATGGTGGGGCATCTAGAGCTACAACTGCGCATATCCATACGTATATAAAATTGTATCGCGATGTCATAACCTCTCATCAACCCTCCCACCCCGTGTAGGGCGAGATTATGGCAAGAGCTCGCGGGCCCCCGCGGAAGGACGGGCCCCCAAAAAAATTTATTTGACAATTTTATTTAACATAATAAAATAACAAATTAATGCAAAAAAAAAATATTTTTTGCTTCAGATTTAAAATCCGAAACAATTCAGAGAAGTCATAGCTGGTATCTAATTACAACTATTATGGCTATTACAACCACAGCTTTGAGAATTAGATAACACGCGTACAAGAGCAGAGTTTTTAAAAACCGTGAAATTGATGCGTCAATGCCGCACATTATTCTCTACTTTTACCAAAACTTTATCAACTTCAGCTCTGCAAGTTCATTCTTGGACATCCGACATTGACGTGAACGTGGGATTAAAAAGCACATTTTTACCTCCATTTTTAAATGGTAATAAGGGTGCGTACGTTTTTCAGATATATATCCAATACGTGCGTCAAGGGAAAGAGGGGCCCAAAATGCCAGTTGGGCCGGAGCCCTCAATATAGTCGGCCCCTGCCCCTTTGTACGACAGTGCCTATTATTTGAAGTCAACGAAACACTAAGCGGTAAGTTAGTACATTATAGACATGTAGTAAGAGGTAATAAATGTAGTTACCTCAATTAATATTAAAGCATGGGGGAAGAGACATAGAGGCCGATAAAGAAGAAGATAGATAGGATACTATAAAGACTTGGACAGAAAAATTGTCGATGCGAGTAGAGATAAGGAATTACGGATTCACATGTTAATGACCAACCGCTGAACCGGAGGAGGCTTTTGAAGAAGTAGATTAATTTAATGAAAATTATTTCCTATTAATTTGATTTAATTGGTTTTTATTAATTGCAATTACTTGCTTTTTATTAGTTAAATTTATTGATTTAACTAATCACTTTATATTGGTCTAATTGTCTATTTCTTAATAATTTATCTAATTACTTTCTATTATCTTATTTAATTATATTCTTGAAATTCGGCTAATTACATTCTATTAAATTAATTAATTATTTTCCATTAATACTTACATTTGGGTAGCGTCTAATCCTGGCAGAAGTGATTCCATTTTTAAGCAATTTTATTAAAAATGACAAATAATATATAATGAATAATAACAATAATTTCTTAAAATTTTATTAATTGCCCTTAAGTGTCATTGCAAAATTGAAGGTGCGTGTGTTTCAAATCCAACAAGAATTAGATATAAAATACATTACAGTATATAAAATACAGGATATAAAATACATTACAGTCAAACCTCGTTAAGACGAACACGCTTAAGACGAATTACTTTTAATACGAACCGTTTTCTGAAGTCCCGTCAGATTGTATAGCATACTATCCTTTCCGGATAAGACGAACTACTGTTAATACGAATAGATATTCTGTCCTCTTGGCGTTCGTTTTAACGAGATTCGACTGTACTCGCAAATAAAATAATTATTTCTCGATGCCTGGTAGGAACCGAATCCACAACACCTTGATAACCAGTTTAGTGCTCTTTTCCACTGCACTACAGGTGTACCACATCATCGGCCGTGATGAGAACTGCTTAACTTCAATAAATATCAAAGAGTAATATTAAACGATCGGATACTCGCAAAGAAAAAATGATTCATTCATTCCGTTGCGAGTATCCGATCATCTAATACAACTCACGATCGGCTTTTATGAGAATTATTACTCTAACCAGTGGCGGATTTCTAAATAGGCACGTAAGCCACAGGCCTAGGGGCGGCACTCACCGGCGGGCGGCATCAAAGCTTAAAAATGAAAATTTCAAAACTCGACGACGTTGAAAATAATGTTTCTTTTAATTATTGCGCTCTCTCTTTCTAATGGTGATGATATACATGGAGTCCCAGAAGGTCGTTTCCAAACTTCTAGGGGTTGTAGAGGACAAATGAAACGTATCGGCCAATGGAACCTATGTCCGAAACGGAACCGGTTTCGCAAGAAAGTGAATTTAATGTATACGCCCACCTCGCGGCTGCGTAACCAATTACATCAATTAAAATATTTTTTCCACATAGAATTTAAGTGATTCGTCTAATAATACAACGGGGGAAAAGTCATCCGGAATTCACTTTTCTGATCCGGATCTGCGTACCCCATAGTGAGAAATAATCATAAAACTGCCTTTTTTAGCACACTAGAAAAGAGTTGTGAACTGCCAAGTATATGCAGCAGGTAGAGGACATGAAAATAAACAATTTTTGTTCAGTCACTTTTTCCTAAAATTAGTCGTTTGGCCACTACAGTGAATTTAGTGTTCGCATCCAGCGCATTCAAGGTTACCACATATGGCAAAATGCGCCATTTAAAGAATTTCCAAAATTATTTAACGCCAACGGACGGCGGCCTGTCTCTGTTTGGCGACTTGGTATTGCCCCCCTAAGTGCTACTTCTCCTGTACACACATATGCACGCAGGAGAAGTAACGCCCCTAGATGATACTTGACCTACATGCATATCTATATAGAGGGAAAGTAGCACGTAGGGGCTCGAAAAATCTGTTGCTGGCCCGATGGAAGACTACATAAGTAATATTCCATTGCAGTAAACCATACCCCCCTCACCTAACGCCGATCCTGACTGAAATATGTATTATGAATTATACATAGATTGTAATTAATTTATGTCAGTTTATATGTATTTCAATAATATTAAATAACTTCGACATTTTTATCGACACAGCTGAGATTTCTTTGACATTGTCAATATCGTTTGACCCCAGTTTGGAATAATACAGTATGAGATATTCACTTATCAGTAATTACAACACTTCAACATTTACAAACTTTACTTTCTG
>QLNU02014176.1:72234275-72262520 GCA_006491805.2 Dysdera silvatica
TTTGGAATCCGAACCTCTTAAGGCCTAGGGAACCAAACCCCGGACTACAGTGAGCAGTGCGATCTTTATGAGATCTCTGAGTAAGCATTCTTTTGCACTTTATTTGTAAAGGAGGGAGGGGCAGTTTAGTACAGGCTATGCTTAAAAGGGCGGCAAATTTATAAAATCTCGGTTGTCTCTAACAAAAGGAATAGTAAATTCAATTGAGTTTTTTATACTGAATTAAAATTTTCAAAGATAAACTCGATGTATTTTATACAAAATACATGTATTTGCCTCCGATTTTGTGGTGATTTAGACTTTTGACTGTAGGTTTCCCGGTTTCAAATGTTAATTTCCGCGAATGTTGCGCATGTTTGTTTGGCTTTTTTATGGCGCAAGAGCATCTGGGCTATACTGCGCCAAAAGTGGGCGCATGAATCTGGTCTGAAGCTTGGGGTCACCATTCTTGTTTACAAGATGATAGTGACCTGCCCGAGTGGTATTGCCAGATGCTTATCAACCAAACCTGGCATCACCTTTGACACCCGCAGGTACCAAACGCACCCTCCACTATGATGCCATCCATTCCATCCTGTTGAAAATCTTAAACCGCACCCTATAATTAAAATGATTAAAGGATAAAATGTTAACCATAGTGGATGATATAGTAAGTAAACCTAGGAAAAATTAATCAAAGGGCTGTTCACCTGCTGTTAAGTGAATTCATCATTTGGAAATCCCGTCTCCACGCGTTTAAATGAGAGCTACATTAGCTTTCCATAAGGGGGTGTCTATCTAATTTTATGGTGCCATTTCGGCCTCCAGCTGACAGTTTTTGTACCTTTCACAAAAATAATGTAGAAAATAGAATTTTATATATTAAGTTATATGCTGGGGAATTTTGCGCTTTTTTGGACAGAGAGTTATTGATTTTACAATCTCGGAAGAAAAGGAGAAAAAGATTGCATAGAAATTAAAAAAGTATGAATTTTAAAGAAAAGAGCAATCCTTTAAACATTAGACATCAAGACACATTTTTATCATTAACATCCAGTTGCATAATTCCTTTTTTAAAGTTATATAAGCCCGCTGGCGTACACAGGGGGGGGGGGGTTGACGGGGTTCATACCCCCCACACTGTTTTAAACTTTTTACATACACTAATTCTTGACCCCTTCCCATAATTTGTGAAATTTTACGCCCCTAGTTTTTCTCCACGTTGTCTTTTCAAGTTTTTTATTACTATCACGACTTACTGAAGAAAATTAATTATATTACAATGGAGATATTGTTTATAGCGAAACAGCTAAAAGCTAACTAAATTATACGTATTCAACTTTTCGGACATCTTTTACTTTTCCTTAGAAAAAAAAATACGTTCAGTCCCAAAGCTTTGCTTTATGAACTCAGGAAAATACTAAACATTGTCAAAAAAATAAATTAATAAATAAAAAATAAATAAACAAAAAAAAATCCCGTAAGCGGAGAAACTAAATCATATACATCATAGATAAATTGGATGTTTTTTCATGTCGACACTTTGAAATTATTTCATTGAACGAGCAGGGATTGGATTTCAGCTGTCTCTGCAAAGTTGACATGCATCTGAAATATAGCCATAGGAAGCGACTTCTTTTGATGCGCAATTGCGATTGTCCTGAAGGAAGTAATAGCAGCAGCCCGTTCTTCTCAGTAAGGGAGTGAGGGCTATGTTTATCAAAGTGCTATGCATAGAACTCTCAATTCAGCCCCGTTTGTTTGGGGGAGGGAGACTCCCCTCGCCACTGTTCCATTATAAGGTTCTGTCTGATTTATTTGCCCCTGGTGTCCAAAGGGCGAACTACACAATGGCCGTCGCGGAAATCGACAAACTACAGTTGCCGCAATAAATTACGTTGCAGGAGAAGGTTGTTTGGGAATGACTGCGACAGAGGAAATAATATCATTCACGCCTTCTTTTCCGTTTTCCAACAAGGCTGGAGAACGAACGGCGGCCTACAAAATAGGAGGCCTGTTAAGCGAAACATATTGTGTAGGAGCAAATTGAAATTTTCATTTTTTTCCGGTATAACTTTAAGAGTAGGAGGTAGGAGGTAGGCACGTACTGTATGTAAACAGTGCCGTGTTTGATAATGGGCTATACTATACTATAGACCAGAGATGGGCAAAATACTTAGAAATGCAGATTTCCGATACAAAATACTCGAAAATTTGTATTTTCTATAGCAAATACAAATTACTTAAAAATTTGTAATGTCAGTGCAAAATACAAAATGTACTTTAAAATACTATTCGAAAAAACAAACTACATTTGTCAAAAGGTTTTTTTTATCTGCCCTTAATGAACTTGGGCATCCTAAGATAGGCTTAAAAATTTCATTAATTATATTATCATAATTTCATAGTAATATGTCACTAGAATTTCATGTCAACATAATTTCATATGTCACCATCATTTCATATTGTTTGTGAATCCACATTTACAATTGCAAAAATATTTGATAAGAAATGAAATCGATTTTTTTAGTTTTCGCCGCCACAAGAATAATTATATGCGCTATAAAGTATATAATTAATTCTATGACCAGATATATATCTCTGGTGGCGAATCTATGGTTATGAGCACTCTCAGAAGATACACTAACAGCAGGACGACTTCAGTTTGAAGGTGTGGTGGGGGGGGAGTGTAGAGGGCAGAGAGCCCCTTGATCTAACAAGGATTTAAAAGCAAAATGCCAAAGTTTTTGTCCCCGTTATAATAGTAAAAAGAAAATAATTAGAAAAAATAATTATTTAAAAATAAATTGAAAAAGCTCAGCAAAATATCGAATAAAGTGCAACTTTATCGTCAGCGATATTCATGTCAAAGTTAGCACTGTAGTGGCTTAGAAAAACTCTATATTATAGATAAATAGATTAAAACAAGCGCACAAAGTTATGAGGAACTCAACATTTTATAAGAAATGTGTCTTATATTTCAGAAAATGTAATATATATAAAAACTATAAAATTTTAATTTATTTTCCAACATTCCATTTCATTCCGGGTTGCATTTTATAAATACATATTAAATCTGAAGGTAACAGTAAGATGCAAATTATTCCTACGACGCTCACATGAAAATCCAATGAGAACAGTTAAAACATTGGTCTTCAACTTGCGGCCCACCGACACGTTTTATGCGGTCCGCCGGCTCATGTAAAAATACAAATTGTTTCATACAAAAATAACATCCCTTGATTCCTTTGAGCCTTAAAGCTGTGTATTTTATTCCGTTTACATTTTCACATTTCGTAATAAATATCTCAAAACGCTAGAAAACTGAAGCAGTATGCAGTCTTCCCTCAATTGTACTTTAGCGGCGTAGCACAGGTTGCCAATGCCAGGCAATTTAAGTATTGCGCCCCTTAAAATCCCGACAGCACACCCTTTAACAAGTCCAGAATTGAACACCCCCTTCCCAAGTACGTGCTCTGTATTTTAAGAAAATGTTGATATATTTAAAAAAAATTATATGTAAAATGTTTTTGAAGTAAGATGCATTTAATGTCAGTATATTCAAATGTATTTAAAATCGCCTTGTTTCAGTGCGCATTTTTTAATGACAGTATCGAAATCTATATTAAAATCTCTCTCAATCAGTAGAGTAGCAATACAAAACTCATGGGGGGCTCAAGTGGATTTAACGAAGATTATGTGATGTGGTCTTAGAGAAAATAGTGCGGTTTGATTACCAATGCGGGGCTTGAGCCCCCCCCTGAACCCCTCCTTCCTCTCATGTTCTACGTCACTGCTCTCAATTGATACTGTTGCCAGGTTACTTAGTATTTCTTGACTCATTGCACATCTTCGATAGGTTTTAATTAATTTCAGTTTTGAAAACCGGATAGAATTATTTTCGAATATGGGCATTTTATCAATTGAGAGAACTATTTGTAATAATCAAAATGCCAATATATTTATTAATTTTTTATAACTACTATAGGCAATTGGTAATCGATTAAAATGCACTAAATATAATATAATAATAATAATGCTATATCTATTGTCACAAGAATTAAGTATAAAATCGCAATTTTTCAGGGCGGCGCTTTTTTACCTTAGAAATTTTTTTGTATTTGTAAGTTTTGAAAAAACTAATTTGGTTGACATCAACGTAACTCAAATAACGTTCTAAATTTAATGGAGCATAATTAATAATGAAGCATAATTAATTTGCTGAAATCGTGCGCACTAAAACGACGGTGCAGTTATTTTTTCCATTTTTTGACTGAACCACTTATACCCTGTGATCACAGATATCGGACGGCATGTAAATATTGTTACAAAATATGAGAATTTTAGTGGCAACATGGTTTTCGCTTAGGTTATTATAGATATCGTTACAAAATGTAAGACTTTTGGTGGCAACAGTGGTTTTATTTATATTATTATAGATATAGTTACAAAGTATAAGCTTTTGCTGGCAAAATTTTTTTTTGTTTACGTTGTTGCCATGGCAACAAGAATGTGTGCGGAAAAAAAGTGAAAGAAGCTGAGGTGTATTTCGTCTGTTGTGAGAATAGTTTGAAATAAACATCAAAAACGTTTAATAAAATTATCCAACCAGTCGTCGATGACTTTGGTGAGTGCCACAGTGTGGCACACAGTATTCTGAATAATTTGCTTAGAACAATTTAAATTACGTTGTGGTTTAAATATTCCACCATTTTTTGTTCGTAGTTAAATTTTAATAAAATGCCTTAGAAAAACATGTTCAATTCTATGTATATTTATATGCGAATACGAAGTGCTTGGAGCCGACCTCTAAATATTATCCGATTTTAGTAATTTTTTTGATACAATATTTTTTCATAGATGGAACAACTGGGAGGGGGGGTGGGGGTCGACGGTTGAATTTCCATGTTTTAATTTTTCACCGCATGGTAAGAACTAGGCTAATATCCACGTTATTATATCACTGTCTTCGACAAATTTTTGTTCTTGAATTGTTGTATATGGTTAGATTTTACTCGTAAGATTCAAACAAGATTCGGACTGTTGTCGACGACCTGATATATCGACTATCGACTGTTGTATGAGTCGAACTGTTGTCGACGATGTCGATCGACTGTTGTTGAGTCGAACTGTTGTCGACTATGTAGTTTATCAACTGTCGTAAGATGTTCGAACTATTATTAACCATCAAAAGCGTAAGAGGGGCTGGGGTTTCAATATTATCTAACTGACTATCAAAAGCGTAAGAGGGGCTGGGGTTTCAATGAACTTAATAATAAAATTTGGAAATCTATGAATATGGAAAAAGAATATGGAAAGATGAAAGATGCACTGAGCAAAAATGCATTTAAATAAAGATTCACACAAATATAGTTTATTATGAGCTGGAACGACTTTCTCACGATTTTTTCGATAGGGAAGGTCCCACCTTCTTCAGAAACTTATCTAAACGTTTTGGAGTTCGGATAAATTTCTGAAGGAGGTAGAACTGTCCTACCAAAGCAATTGGGAAAAAAAAAAGGAAAGGAAAAAATCAATATTAATATTTTGTGTTATAAGTCTAAAGATCTTCGGTTTGATATGAATAGTCTGTTTAACACAACCTCTGAATATATAGTATATAGTATATATTATATATTCAGAGGTTAGTAGTTATATAGTATATTTAATACGTCCACTCAAATTAAAATATAAATCCGAATGTTTCTATCGTCACAGTACTTCAAATTCCACTGTTAAGCTAACATGATGAATAATCCATATTAAAGCACTACTTAATTCGTAGTTACTTATACATGCATGTTTTGCATTATATTTTAAATGTTGTTTTTTCCTTTACAAGTATTGGAAAACAAGACTGTCTAAGTATGTTTTTTTTTTCCATCCTGTATTGACTTGCTATTGCTTTCTATGTTGTTAGTGTAACAATAATTTTTATGTTGGGCCCTGACCTGCTCAGAGTTGACGCCATGGTTATTTGTCTGAGCTTGACACAGAAGAGAATGTCCATCCAAATTGAGGTATATCACGAAAGCAGCTTCTGTAAAAATCATTGTAAAAGAGGCAGACACGAAAACGCACTCCTTGAGCGATTTTCAACGTTGTATACAATCCCCATAACTTGCATACTCAAAATAACTCCGTAAAGCTTTCTTGATTTACAACAAGAATTCTGCACTTACTCTGAATGTGTATTTAGCTTGCAGTAGCGACTCGTCCGTAAGAGCTGAAGAATTGTAATTAGAGGAGCAGCCAGGATTTTCTACTGGAGGGCTTACTCACAGAAGGGCGTATTATATTTTTGTTTGAGTTCAGTTATCACACTTAGAAAACAACATAGACTATATAGACAGGGGCGGACTGGGTCTTCTCAAAGGGCGCATACCTTGGATTTTCGGAGGGCGCGAATACTTGATATACGCTCATTCGCAGGCGCGAGTCCTATTGCCTATGAGGGCGCTCCGGCCCTGAGGGGGGCGGTAGCCTAATGCGCCCCTGTATATAAAACGTGTAAAGAGCATGAACCACTTATTTTGGATTTTTCTTAAAATTTTATGAGAAATCCATTATTGGAATACGTTATTAGGATGTACGGACATTTTTCGTTTGTTCGTGGAGGCAATTTAAAGATTAGAGGTATGAAAAGCACTTCAAGAGACCTCTTGTAAGGGGGCACGGGCTCGAGCCTCTTAGCTGCACGCTTGGTTTTAGTACCACCTGTAATTTATTTCATAAACTATTATTTTATTTATCCATTGCTTTATACTATTTTCGCGCATGAAGTCTACAATGAATGCATCCAAATTTTTGAAGCCCCCAAAGTAAGTGGGAAATTGGATGTTTCGCCCCCAAAGTGTGTGAAACGCCATTTTTGAGACTGAGAAGTCTTAATGTGCATACGTAGAGTGGGTGCGAGTGACCACAGTTACTACGCCAACGGTGTGCTGCAAAGGAAACAGATCCTGCATACATTAGAACTGTTAAATAGCTTTTTCTACATTCAAGAATTGTTTAAATATTAAATGTGCCGTGAATTAATTTTTAAGAACTTGGACCATTGAATAATAATTTAAACTTAGACCAAAATGATTTTAACACATATAGTTAATTTTACCGTTTAATTTACGTTGTGCCGCATGTAAAATTACTGATTGGTAAACCAAAGTAGGGACAAAAGAACAAGAAAAACAGGAACCCTTTTTTTTTAAACATAACACAAACATTTAATAATTAACTAGGGGATTTGTATAAACATGTTAAAACCTGGCACTACAATGGCATACAATTATTTATGTATACATGCAACAATTATTTATAATGCACTGTGGCAAGGCACGAGGAATTAATAGAAGGGAAGGTAAAGGAAGGACTTGCGGAGTGAGGCATTAATTGTCCGGCGCTGAACACCATCGGCGATGAATGCCTCTATTTTCCAAACTCGTTCCCGAGTAGAGTCCCAGGAAGACAAATGAAGATATCGTCGGCTCCTTCTTCAAACCACGGATGGCCAGGATATCGGCCAGGCGCTCGGCAAGATCTTGGCTACAATTGGACACAAACGATTCCATATGAACACACGAATAAAAGGAGAGATTGCTTACTTGCAAATTGATCTTTAAGACTGACCTGGAGAATGCAATTCTCCTGTTTCAGCTTGGAATCTAATAGAAATTTTCAGGTTGCGACGTAGATCGATGACGGCGCTATCAGTACCAGCGACTCATGTCCCGGCACGAAAATTGTAAAAACTAATTTTTACATGGTTAGCTGCTTCAGTCCTTGCTAAACAAAATTCAGGAACCAACTGTCTTTGCAAAGCCCCCCACACTCTGCTCCACCAAAACACCAACACACAACTCCGTTTGATTTCAGTGGTTTACCTCGGTCTCGCGAGAGTTTCTTTTCTTTTTTCTGTTGGTTGAACCAAACTTTCTTCTCCACTTCACGTAGGGTTCACAGGTCATTGGTTGACGCCCACGTGATTGACCGGCGTCCAGGCTGTCCTTCTGATGACGTCAATCCACGCTTGCTGATAAGGACAACTTAAATTTTTAAATGGGTGGTGGAAAACTGCTATATTGTGAAAGAATTCTTTAGACCCCTGTCGTGCACATTTCTTTTTTGCTCGAGTCCCCTGTCTTGCCCTTTGCCCAGTTTGCTTAGAAAGAAGAGAGGAGGAGGATAAGCAATAAAGGACAAGCTCCAATTTACAGATTCCGTAATATGAGCCATATAGCTAACTAAATGCACTACATAAATAACTAAATTACATACAATAATTAAAATCCTCATTAAAATGATAAATAAACTGTTCATTCAAGCTGAAGATAAATAACGTTGAACGTCTGTCACCCCCTCCTGTCTTTTAGTGTCCGATGATCAATTAATCGTTAAGTTCATGTTTTATATTCCTTTCAAAAGTGACCCTTTGCTCTGCGTCATTATGGCCGATTGAACCGGATAATGGGTGGTTTACTGAAATACAAACAAACAAGGGGAGAAACAGCGAAACGGTATCTGTCACATATTGACCAACTCACATGATAGTTTCCATCTAGTATGGAGAGAGACCTTGTGTAATTTAGTTTTGAGCCCCAAGCTTTGAATTAATAATTAGTTACATAATGTAAGCCTATTTTGGTAAAGGTAATTTAATATAATTCTTAGCGGGCGATAAATCGCCCTGACAGAACGCAGTACTAATATCGGGTGTATTATTATTCTGTTTCTGTTAATTTTCAGTTGTTGAGTCAGAAACCGTTCGCTTATACTGCTTGTTTGCTTTTTTCGAAATAAACTACTATTTAACATTTGTTTGTTTAGTAAGGAATTAAGTGGTGGTGTATTGTATTTGCAGAAAATTTGGCCTTCCTTTACATTTATCTTCCCCAAAAGAAATGACATCAAGAGAAATACCTTATCCCAAGTATTCTCACCCTGGGCTGCTCATACACCCCAGGCAGGGCCGGCGCCAAGATGGGGCGAACAGGTCATTCGCCCTGAGCTGCATAACACAGCGTCGGCCTGGGGAGTGCGAGGTAGAATTTTAAAGTGTGTGACAAAGAATAACTTGCAGTGCCGGTTCTGGATTGTTGGCCGCCAGCGTGCCATAGATATTTCGCCCCCCCCACAACCTCCATCCTTTTTTTCATAAGTGAATATAATATTCTAGATACCTAAATCCACCCATGGAATGGGTCAGCCACTATATTTTTAAGACCGTTCTATTGAATGAGCAAAGGTGAAAATTAATCCGTGAAGAAATCTTTTATTTTAATTCTTAACAAAACTTTTTTGCTATAGAAGTACATAATCAAATACTGTCGCCCTAGAAATTGGTCGCCTGCATGCACGCACGCACTGCGCACCCAGAAGAACTCTGATAGCTTGCGTATTTGAATGACGATTCATTCTTCAGTTAACTGTTTACAATTGCTTTGAATAAATCAGGATCTAATTGCTCGATTTATGCAGTATACCTGCCTAAGCTGACCACCTTTGGGACTGGACTGCAATCATCACCATAGACAAATGGTCACTATATACGACAGACTTTCATATAGGCATGATTAAGTCCTTACCAGTTCTCTCTCTTATAGGTGATCACTCTATTCTGGTGATCAATTTACCAAGGTGGTCACCTTACCAGGTTCTACTGTATGGGGCCAGTGGCGTAGGAAAAGGGGGGATAGGGGCTCACCCCCATTGATAGCAAAATACACATTATTTTTTCTAAGACCTCATAACATAATCTTCTTTAAAGCCACATGAGCCTCCCCACAATAGCTATCTGAACCCCCCATGAGGTTTTAATTGCTACGTTACTGGTTTAGATGCGAATGCTAATCAACATTTCTCAAAGATGCCGGGCATACAAGATATTGTGAACTCCTGCCTTATCCCTACCAGAAACATCAGGATAAACACCGGAAGTAAAAGAGCGAAAACGCAATGAAAATCTAACCATTCTGATCAAAGAGATTAAATCAAATCAAAAAATAATTTATTTATGTATAACTACAACTGGTTATATATAGGATACAGGCCCAAACTATTGACGATATTTCTGCAACCAGTGGTAATTAGATCTGTGGCACCATTCGTTTCCAGACAAAAAGACAGTTTAATTCCGTGGTCACTTCTGGTGGAAAAATTGTTGTCGTCCGAACAATTTTCTAACGTTTAAAAGAATTTTATTCGGAAGGACTAGATGAAATCTCATTAGCATATCCATGGTTACCCATGTGTGGTTTTCAATAGGAACAGACTGTTTCCAAAACGCATTTCGCTTTTTTTCATAAAAATCAGCCTAAAGGAAATGGAAATATTGTAGATCAATAAGGGGAGAGGCTCGAGCCCCCCCATCCACGCTTCATTGTCTAATCCATATACCCAAGACCGTAGCCAGGCCTTAATTTCGGGGGATTCAAAAATGTTTGCAGCATATATCGATACAGTCACAGCATGCAAGTCCATAGCCAAGTCCCATTAAAAATTTAGTTTCGGAGGGGGCCATTCCCTAAGACCCCCCCTCTAGATACAGGCATGCTATAGGCGCCCATGAGCATATCTTATGCTGAAAAAGGCAAAACTAGGAACGGGGTTTTCTGTTATTTATATATGCAAGAAGAGAATTCAATGAAGATTTAAATTTTCATCAATTGATTGAAAGCAGCAGACTTAAAAATTTGCTTGCTGATTGCCTTTACAATGACCATGAATACTTTGAAAATTGTCTTTACAATGTCAATGCTAACGTCAGAGCTAGAATGATGTTTTTTCACGCGGAAGAGAATGAAGACCCTTTTTAAGAAATACGACTTCAGAAGGCCGCTTATCAGCAATAGTTATAGTAAGTACAAGGAAAAGCCTCGCAGACGAAATAAAAAACTCAATGAAATGCTACTGAAATCTTCTCTTTTCCAGAAGTTGGGAAAATATCTTCTATCTACAAAGGATTGGAACATCTAATCGGTATGGAATTTTTTTTATATTTTTGTTATGTTGTGTTAAATATACAATTTAGTTTAAGATATTGATTCTCGTTTACAGCACGCCCATATTTTCACTCCATGGACCCCCATTGGTGCTATAACATTTTAGCTCTATCCCTTATTTAGTGATTACTTTCCAATGAAGAATTCATTTGTATTCAGACCACTCAAAACTCAGTAAAGTGTATTTAAAAATAATATAATATATGCAGAACTTTTATTAAAATCCAAATAACAGAAGTAAACATTTTTTTTTGTATTTAAATTATTTTCAAGAACTTAGTGGAGAAAAGTTTTACGACCATTAGGCTTAGCGATGACTTTCAGCAAACAACTAAATGATTCAAGACAACAATAGTAATTTATTTTCATGGTGCACAAAAATACGAAAGCACGTGGTTTACAAAAGCCTTGACCCTAAACGCTCCTTATAGTAATTAATGTTTAAACAACAGTTAATTGAAAATATCATTCATGTAATGGTCACAAGATGGTTGGTTCCAGTATAGGCATAGGCACAACGATTAGATACTGCTTTAACTAATAGGTAGGTAGCATACAATCCAATCAGCGGACGGTGAATCTGAAAATATGAACAATATAAATATAATAATATCAAATTAAAAAAATATATACACAGCTTGATATATTAAACAGAGAATTATGTTAACAACGAGTTTAATATCGAGTATGTCAACTTAGAAAATTTCACGAACTGAACGATAACACACTCTTGGTGAAAATAGTTAACCTGCAGCGTAGCTATAACACAATCCTTGATAAAATCCAGCTAAAACGCGAACTGCGCTGTACAACAATTCTGATGCAAATACTGAAATTGTATACAGTAGAACCTGCCTAAGGAGACCACTCTTGAAACTGGACTGCAATGATCACTATAGATAGGTGGTCATTGTACAGGACAGACCTTCGGTATAGTTATGACTAAGCAAGTCTCTACCCGTTCTCTCTTATAAAAAGTGGTCACCATATCCAGGTGGTCACTTTAACAGGTTCCACTGTACATACACTTTTGAACCCAAGGCTGATAAAAATACTTAACATACGTAAAGCACACGCGTATTTTAATTAAAGCAGACGAAGAACCTGCACATGCGCAGTTCCGTATCTTCCAATGCGCTATACTGGGCTATAAACTAGGAAGGAAAAGTTTTGCGCATTGTGTCTGATA
Source organism: Dysdera silvatica (assembly GCA_006491805.2). NCBI lineage: Eukaryota > Metazoa > Arthropoda > Arachnida > Araneae > Dysderidae > Dysdera > Dysdera silvatica. The sequence goes on from QLNU02014176.1 coordinate 72,246,441, forward strand.
TAACAAAATCAATACCATATGATATAATCAGATGTTTTGCCGAGAAGAAAGCTAGACGTCATGCTTTCCATTTAAATACCAGTGTTCGATAGGCTTTTATTTTTTGCTAAAATTAAAATTTATTTCAATAAAATTGAATTTGATTTATTATATACCAAAAAGAGATAATACTTCAATATAAGTTAATATTGTTTAATGTTTATGTTTCAATTTATTTATTGTCAATACAAAAGTTTTTGGCATATATTGAATGTAGCAATTTTTATGTTCCTACCACTGATTGGAGGAGGGGCGGACGGATAGGAAAGAGCATCAGAAAAGTAGCCTTGGGATTGCAAAATAGCCTAGGGGCGGCAAAGTGGTAAATCCGCCCATGCACATGCACTGTATTGACAAAAATTTTTTACAGATACGATGCTTTAAAACGTCTTATACCGAATACTTTTAAGTCGCGACCACCCACGGAAAAGGCAAAATGTTTATTAAAAGAGCCGAAGCTCACAATAAGGAAAAACTAACATTGATTTGTCACTTTTAAAACCCACCGTTTTTTAGCGAGGCTATAAGTGTTCGCCATAAAAAAAAAGGTTTATCGTATTGTCAAAATAAGTAAGTTATTTATGTTTTATGACACAAAGGCAGGCAAGCTCGTGCTGGGCCAAGACTTAAAATTTAACGTCCAGGACGTCTCATCTGATGGATCAAGTCCTAGACTGTGAATGGAGCGGGGCTTCCCCCCCCCAAAAAAAATAAATAAATAAAGCGCTATAATCAATCTAGATGTTATCCAGATTCATACGATAGCGTTGGAATTTATGCCCCCTGCAGAGCTTCAGAATATGTAACATATATTGACAAACACGAGTTATTTATTTTGATTGTACAATGAAATTTCAAAATAAATAACTCCCACGACGAGGAAATCTTGCGAATGTTTAGTTAGCATGGCTCTGTCTGGTTTCCTGTTTGGGAGCGGTAAGGCATTTTTCACCGTTTAAAACGCCCTCGGCCCATTAAGACAAAAGCAAAATAAATGTTTTCAAAACTATTTTTGAACGTTTTAAGACTTGCGATATATCTGTATTTGCTTTCATTTTGAAGTACTCTTTTTTTGCGGAGTGAATGTAGATTTATATTTGAACTTAAATTAATAAATGATAATTGTTAAATTGGAAGTACAATCATTATTATTATGTCCGTTATACATTGTTGTGTTACACAGCGTCAAGGAGATAATCACTATCCTCTTGATCTGGAGTTCTTGGTTCAGTTCAAGTCTCACCCAGAAACCTGAGAACTGTCCATATATCTTCTTAAAATATAGGCGGTGCCCAGTAAGGCAGTTTTTTGTAGGTCTGTTGTCGTTATGTCAGTAATGTCCAGTTTTTCTAGGAAGTTCTTTAAATTAGGTGTGATGGCCCCCAGTGCACCTATCACAATCGGGATGGCTGTTACTTGTTTTTTCCAGAGTCTATTAATTTCTATTGCAAGGTCACGATATTTGGAGATTTTTTCGAATTCCTTCTCTTTAATTCTGCTGTCACCTGGTATTGCAATGTCGATGATAAATACCTGTTTTTCCTTCACCAATGTTATGTCTGGTATATTGTGTTTTAAATGTCTGTCTGTTTAAAGCCGAAAGTCCCACAGGATTTTTATTTAGTCGTTTTCTGTCACTTTTTTGCTTCATGTTCCCAGTAGTTCTTGGTTACCGTGATCTCATACTTTTTGCAGATATTCCAGTGAATCAGGAAGACCGCTCTGTCATGTCTTTTTTTATAGTCTGATTGAGCTATTTTACTACAGCCACTGATTAAGTGGTCGAGTGTCTCATCCTTTACTTTACACAGCCTGCATTTACTGCTCGTTTTGCCTTTGGATTTTTGATGTCATCACGTTTGTTTGCAGTGCTTGCTCTTGTGCAGCAAAGATCAGATTATTATTATTATTATTATTATTCAGATCAGAAGATTATTATTATTATAACATTAATAATAATTATTAAATAAATAATATGTTTATAGCGGTACTTAAAATTAATCTAATACATATAAACATTCATCCCCATTTCGTCTAGTTCACGCAAGTGTCTGCGCAGGCTAATAATTTGAATACATGGATATACATGTTGCATTTTGTGTACTGTACGTAGCAACGTAACGTTCTCGAAATTATCGAGGCCTCAAGCACACATTATATACATTACAATACAGTCGAACCTCGTTAAGACGAACACCAAGGGGAACAGAAAATATGTTTTCATTAAGAGTAATTCGCCTTTTCCAGAAAGCATAGTATGCTATACAATCTGACGGGACTTCAGAAAATGATTTGTATCAAAAATAATTCGTCTTAAGCGTGTTCGTCTTAACGAGATTGGAGTGTATATGTAAAAGTCCAATTTATTTCATGTTATTGGGGACTCGGGTCCTCTGCGCCCATACAACTCTACGCATATGACCGCACATATGTCTGGACATAAGTAGTGTCTAACGACATATTTAGTGTTCATTACGTTTATTGCTTATGAACCATTTTTCCTGTTATTTTAACTTTGAACATCATCTAGTTCATCGGTGTATCAACAAGCATAGTGACCCACTGAACTTGGACTATATTTTAAACTCTTTGCTTCCAACTGGATTTAAAAAAAAAACGCTTATCCCCCCCTGTACCACTCTCGACAGCTGCTAGTCGCTAACGCTTTGTTCTCCAAGCGTTTGGAACTCCGTGGAAGCCGTAAAATCCCTTCTAATCCTCCAGACGCTCTGCTGAGATCAAACGTAGTTCGCAAATCGCATTTCAAGGGGTCGGCTGGGTGTCAAAGGACAGTGCGGTCAGCAACGGGAATGTTTTGAGTGGATTATAGGATTGGGGGCCCCAGAATGAAAGAATGGCCGATCAATACCAGCTTCTCACAGCTTTTCATTCTTAGAAAGGCGCTCAGAATAATAGCGTAAGTAATCAGTCGAGGTCCCCGTCACAGCTCGAAAACATGGGGGCCCCCATATCTTAACTTGATGTACTATTGGGGTCCTCCTGACCTTCTTAACCCCTTCGCATTGTGTATGAGACCTCATACAAACCACTGGTTCTGAAGCGTATCTGCAATTTATTTGACATATCTATGGTAAATGTAGTTTCAGTTCCACAAAGTTCTGGAGTTTCGTTCCTCGTAAGTAGAGCCCGGAAGCAGTGGCGTAAAAAAGGGGCCCCCCCTCAAGCTCCCCCGTTGGATATCAAAACACATTATTTTTAATAATATCGTATCATATGACCTTCTTTAAAACTCCTTAAGCCCTTCCCTCAATAATTTTTGAATCGTTACGTCACTGCCCAGAAATTCATGCAAAATGACTTTTGTTTTTGCCTATTTTCAACAATTTTTCATGAAACGTTTTTCCCCCTTCCATAAATGTCTATTTTGGCAATGTTTTGTATTTTTGTATGCTTTTTTTTAGAATCCCTAAAAAAAAAACAAACAGTTTAACGGACACCATTTAGTTACGGACATCCGGTTTTTAGGGTCAGATAAAAATCTTCCCTTCCAGGCAAAAACTCATTCACAGTCATATATTTCGAACTACTGATAAGGAGTCACTAGTAGGATAGCAATTTAAAACTTATGGGGGGGGGGGGCACTTAAGTGTTTATGGGGCTCAGGTGGCTTTAATGAACATGATGTGATGCGGCCTTAAAAGAAATAATGTGTCTGATATCCAATGTGGGTGCTTGATCACCCCCCTTTTTTACATCACTGGTTGTCGCCTTCAAATATAGACTTTGTCTTCCAAGGAAATGCAATATATTAACACTCGTTCAATAAAAAAAAAAAACGAATAGTAAATTGAATTTCGCAATAAAATAGTTAAACAAATAAGTAACTAAAGTACTTAAACAAATAAGTAAATAAAATAGTTAAACAAATAAGTAAATAAAATACTTAAACAAATAAGTAAATAAAATGCTTAAGCAAATGGGTAAATAAAATGCTTAAGCAAATAAGTAAATAAATACGTAAACAAATAAATAAAATACTTAAACAAATAAATAAAATACTTAAACAAATAAATAAAATACTCAAACAAAAAGTACAGATAAACATTATTTCTACACTTAATTTCTAACGAATTTTAACTTTTAAAGATCACTATGAATTTGAAAAAAAAATACCAATTTCATCAATTTTGTTGTTAGAGTCCAAATACCGGCTATAAATAAACCATAGAAACTTAAATAGATAATATAAAATGCAGTGTTACTTTTGAAGCTACTTATATCATATTTTGATAACCAATTGCAAGTATAATCGGACAAATATTTAAATGAATTTTACAAGATTATTTTATTAATATTTGTTTTTTTTCATTCAAAATATTTAAAAGTACTTTGATTGTAAGAATATTGTAAATTGTTAGTTTCATATGTTCATACCGAATTAACGAATATTAAGGACGCGCCTCAATGATATCCGTACTTCCTGCAAAAAAAAAAAAAAAAAATCACGTACAGTTGTTCCGAAATCGTAAACAAATAAATCTCGGCAACACTGTACCAGTGACAATAACATGGAGACATGGGATTGACCGTTACACCACGCACACTCGATTAGCAAAATGAAGCATGAATCTGAAGTTTTGTGCTGTAGGCTGGCTACATGAGAAAATGAATGGATCTTTCTACGAAGGAGCGGCTTCCTTTTCGTTCCTCCTCAATTCGTTGGTTCTTTTTGACAGAACCAAATACTCTAAGTATGCGTGAACGGGTAAGATATGAGCGGGAACTTCAGTTGAGTGGTGTAGGGTGGTTTTCGTGGGAGTGTAGGGAATTGATTAGACAGGGGCATCACTGACAACAGTTGCACCTTTTTGTTACGAATTCTGGTAAAGGGATATTCTGTGCTTTTGTTATATAGTGTTTATATCATGTGTTATATAGTGTTTATATCATGTGTTATATAGTGTTCATATCATGTGTTATATAGTGTGTTTATATCAAGGTGTTATATAGTGTTTATACTGTGTTATATAGTGTTTATATCATGTGTTATATAGTATTTATATCATGTGTTATATAGTGTTTATATCATGTGCTATATAGTGTGTTTACTTTTTTATCTATATACTAGTATACATAGTTCCAAACAGTTATCATGCGCACTAGGAAATATTTTAATTTTATTTTCATAAAATAAAGCAAGCAAAGGTTCTTGATACTGCCTTTGATCCAAAGGACCGACACTGTAATAAACGGTCTGAAACCGCCGCTAGGTTTGGCCGCCCAGGTGTAGGGAAGGACACCTTTTGCATCCTCGTCAGAAACGGCCGTAACTATATTCCAGGCGTATATATTCTGTGTAATTCAATATTGTACTTTTACTTGACCACGCTTCTCTATCGATAAAATACGCTACTGTTTTCTGTTCTCTTCCATTTCTAGTCTAATCGTAATATCCTTTTTATTGTGGGTTAACTACAATAGAAAGGCTGTATTACCACTTAGAATAGCAAGATAATAAAATTTAGTGAGTGAAATTTCTAAAATTGGCAACATGCCAAATTATTTCTTTTTATACGATGTTTTCCAAATGTACACTTTCCGTATCTGGCAACACACATTGTATAATTATAATTTCACTTTTATATTTGGCAACAGTATGTTTAATTTTTTTCGAAATTCTAAAATTGAATCAGTCGTTCTTTTACCATCAACGTATATACAACATAATACACGCACCGCAAAGGTTCCGTCAAAAAGGCGTATTAAATTCTTTTAACGTTGTATCGTAATTATATTTATCTTTTGACATATTAGTTAACCATTTAAAACATTTAAATTTAAACCATTTAAAGCTTTTAATAAGCATTTTAACCGGAAGTGAATTTCTTCAATACCATATAGCTGCAGGTCCCATAACACGCTATTGTCTCTTCTCTCCTCCATTTCTAACATAATCGTGTCAATATCTACTAAATCTCGAAAATATCAATTGTAACATTCGAATTATATTGAAACAGATGTGTCGCAATGATTGTATACAGCTTGGATAAATTTATCTCGGAATGAGCAAATGACACAAAATGACCGATTTCTATTAAAGTGAATGACTTCCAAAGACCGAATAACGTTTAAAGAATGGAAATGGAGAACCGCCCTCCCAAAGGATAATTAACGGCTCTATCTTTGTCTATTTCATGATCTATTTAAAAAATTATTATTATTCTTTTAATCCATATTGGATTAGAAAAATACATCTTCAAATGGGTACTTAAAGCGGGTGTTTATGTGCAATTGATCAGGGGATATTCTTTCTCAAACGGTCGTACAATCGCTGCTAATTTCGAATTTATCGGGTGAGTGCAACTGACGCCCAAAAGCGCCCATGGGTGCACAGGGAACGAAAACACCTTGCAGTTGCGCCCACAAGTGTGCGGATAATATCTTTCCTGTCAACAACCACATCTTCCATTCTTTCCCTAGTTCCCTTGACTAGCCTCATCCTTGTCACTGAGATGCGGTCTCTATGTTTTGTTAGAATTCAGAAAAGGTGAAAAATGAATCCTTTGAGTGACACGCTTCTTTGTGTGTATACGGCACTGCGAGGAGGTGCAGCCCTTGGTGGTATTCAGCTTTTTTCACGTTAACCCTTTGACACCTGCTACTTCTCACCAAAGGCTTTACGAGCCAAGAAGGTCAAAGCCCTTCAGATGAAAAATATTCAGAAATGGACGACCTTAGAACACAGCTGTCTGCGTCACTTTCAATATTTTCTTTCTCTATTTGTTTTAATTACTTTTTTTTTAACGTCTCTGACGATGTAAATTTTTTTGGATTTCAACTTGGTATTGTTGCACGTAACCATCGTAATTAATATGTCATAATCAGAGTTAAATTTCTAACAAAAAAAAAAGTGCAGGAGCCCTAATATTATGATAAATCGATTAAAAAATCGAATGGCTGCAAAAGAATCGATAAATCATATTAATTGTTTATGTCCATTTTTCTGGACAACAAAATGCATGACTTTAATCACAAATTCATTACTTTTTCATGACAGCGTCTATTTAGGGGTTCTGGCTAATATTTAAATAATCGCCAAAAATGAAGAAGTGCAGGGGCCAGGCTTCGGCGGGCTCCCGCCAAATTTAAGCCCTGGTTATATTATGACTTATGACGATATTATGACCGATATTATGACTCATAATATCAAACATTAAATAGATTTGTTTTGTAAGAAATAGGTTGAATGAAGATACTGGAAACACACACATACAGAGAGAGGAGAGAAAGAGAGAGAGAACAAATTAAAGTACGAATTATTTTAGATATGTGATCCAGGATTGACAACGTGATAACGATATTTTAGTTCTCCCATCAAAACTCGGATGAATCCTAATCTATTGCAATTGATTGATTGTTTGCAACTGATTCAATGACATCACTGTTCGTGATTTAATGATTTATTCAGACATGTTCATTGCTGATTTTGTATTTTAATGATCACAGTCCTGATATATGAAGGACTATAAAAATTAATGATGCAAAGTCCCTATTGCAAGACGAGTCATATTTCATTTATGTAAATTTTCACGATGAAAAGTATCTGAAATTGGCAAGTCCATGTTTATCGCTTCTCGATATCCTTTTGCGGTCGCTAACCTTAGTTCTACCTCCTGGGTTCTCAAGCATGGCACCAATCCGTTATACACAGACAACATGTTCAAAACGGACATGTATCCACGTACAAAAAAAAAGAAGAAAAAGAAAAAGAATGAAAGAAAGCTATGGGAAGTACGGAATATCGGGACCATTTTTTGTTATTACTAATCTCACAATAAATCGGACTCCTGTAGCCACGAACCACGACGGAAGAGGGGAGAGGGGACCGTTGTGGACAAGGCTGAGTAAGGAATATGGGATCCAGTTTCAGGAAGCCACTTTTATGGATGGTAGAAAATTGGATTATATGCCTGTCTGAGAAACGGGGTTGAAGTGCACGACACATCACCGCCATACCTAAAGGGACAACAGAGGTGCTGAGACTGGAAGCAATGAAGAAAGCGCGGGAAGGAGGGGAAAGCAGACTGTGTGTCCAGCTAAAAAAAAGAAGGGAGAATGGAAAGAAGAGGAAAGAGAAATGGGAGGACATTATAAGACCGATTTCAATACTTGGAGAATGTGACAAATCGGAGAATGTCAGCACCAGTACAAAAATAAATTGAAGATAACAGCATGTAGTGCTTGTTTCAGTATCGAAGCATTTCGACAATCATTTTTCAGTTAATCTGGTAGTTTCAATCAGTCCTTTTCTTCATGGGCAGGGGCAGCTCCTTTTCCGTATAAAGAGCTCTTGGTGTTAATGAACTGTTGTTTGTTTATTCATGAGTTTTACCACTCAAGGGCAATGCACGCACATAAAAGTTGGAGATAGGATTAAGGAATAATTATTGTATATCAGCCTTTGTTTTTTCATTCCCATCTTTCCCAGAATGTACCCTCAGTGGGTATCCCAGTGCCTTCAATGAACGTTTGGAATCCAATTGAGAAAATCTCTTGTCCATCGTCAGGCAGTTTTCCTTGCAATACGTACAGTCTACTGCTATTTGAGACCTTGCTAACAATAACGACCTCAACACTTTTTTCTTCTATTTTTTCCATCCATTCTAGTTATTCCAAACGTTCTCATGTATACACAACACGTGAATTCTTAATGTAATATTTTCCAAATCGCAAGATCCTTCATCAGGGGCCTTCCAAAATTACCCCAACAAAATACACACGCACCTTATACCCGAAGTGGTTATAACTATAGAATTCCCCTACTCACATACAGCTATCTATAGTTGAAACTAATCAGCAGAATGGCACCAAAAATTGTATGTATATCAGTGACCTAGCGTGACTTCACAAGTAAGTCAACTCCAATCATTCATCGATACCACCTTGAACAAAAAAAGTTACAATTAATTCATATAGCATCATCATTATCATTGTCATGATGATATTAAAAAAAAAAGTTGACTTTTTTATGCGAGGAGGACATGGTGAACAATTGGAGGTGGGGCGTACTTTTGAAGACACACTACGCCACTGATTGTATATTATAAAAGTGGTAGAGAGGAGGATTCCGTGGATTCTTTTTAAGTCTAGAGTACAAGACCATAGCCAGGAAGGATTTAATTTCGGGGGGAGGGGGGGTAAAAAAAAATTCAGTATGTATCGATACAATTACAGCATGCAAGTCCGTAGCCAAGTCCCATTAAAAATTTAATTTCGGGGATGGACCAGTCCCTAAGACCCCTCCCCCACCACCGCTAGATACGGGAATGCTAGAGTATACCGATAGGGGAAAATATGTCGCTGTACAACAGGGAATACATTGAAAAATAACAAAATAAATAGATAAATCTCTGTGTTGAAAGAAATTTCTGGTCTGGAAGTACGGTAATCATATCGAAATCTTACCACGATGTCAGTGACGTCTTCAGACATCGTGAAAGAACGACGAATGGATTTGAAAATTGTCAAACCATATTCTGTGACGATTTATTTAAGTCTCTTTCTGTTTTTATAACGAGTAAATATAAAATTAAAAAAAAAGAGGTATTTTATATTTGTCTTACTCATTTATTACTTTTTTTTGTATTTTTTTCCATGTATGCCTGTTGTACAACAACATATTTTTCCATATCTGAATTCCCCTCCACCTTACAGAATCCTCTTCCCATCCTTTGAATAATAATATATAAATGGCATATATACAGATTTTGGCGATATTTTGGAATATACGGGGGGGGGAGGGGGGTATATTAAAAGCTCTAAAGGATCCTTAATATTATGCGAGAACTCTATCGGGATAATTGTTGTGAAAATTGAACACAGATCGAAATAATTAAAACAGGAAAAAGAGGGGCATCCACTGTTTTGTAAGCGCTATAACATCACATTAAACCCACAATTTTGATGCCTATAATCCATTACTACTGGAAACTCAGAAACGGAATATTTAAATACACGGCATTTTTAGCTTATTTATTTATTTATTTATTTATTTATTTATTTATTTATCTTTTATTGGAATATAATACTATATATTATTATTGTATATAATTAAAATGCAAGTTCTTATGTGCAATGACAATGTGCACGTTGTTGTAAATTTCCTTGATTGCGCAATTTTTCAAACAATATTTTCGCCCGTATTACTATCCTTTACGGACGTCACTTAAAAATTGCATGTCTGGAATATCTATTTATTTTCTTAAACAATTCAATTTTTTCCACTGAAGAATCTTCAACAGTGGCTTTTACCAAATGATACAAAATATTCATTAAATTTTTATACAAAATAAAACAACAAAAATTAAAATACATAGCTGATTGATAAATTGAATATATTTCAGTTTCTTTATTAAGGAACGGGAGCTTATACGATAAACAAATATTAGGAGAAAACTCATACGTTGATACATGTTTATGCCTTAGTGATATTCGATCAATTTTTTTGTAGTTACAGAAATAGAGTTAAAGAAAAAGGGGGAAATGCCCCCTAGGGAAATCCGTCCTAACGGAACCCTTTCAAAGAGTCAGGAAAAGGGTTAGGTTTTATCCCATGGGGGAACACAATAGCATGCTTTCTATGGCACTGGTCAACGGTAACTTGACCCGAATGAATGTCCTAAGTAACCCTATCTTTCCACGTTACCATAAAAAATAGCAACATATGGTAGCTTTTGTGGGACAAGAGTAGGAGACACAGGTTCAATTCTCCGAGCGCCCTCTTTTGGCTATTTTATAAAAGGAATATTTTTCCCCCTCCGCAACAACGAAAACAGAATTTTGAACCCTTTCCATCTTAACTCTTTTCTTTTCTTTTTTTTTTGAACGAGGCCTTGAAGTCCAAATTTATTTTCGACAATTGAACGAGACAAGTTCAGTGTCCGAAGAACTTCGCCCATGTCTTAGAGCAGAGATCTTCGACCTTACTTTTTTTTGGGTCGCGACCCAGAATCTTGGAGCACAGTATTATTATATATGAAGACTTGATGCACATAAGCTGAAGTAAGGGAAAAAGTAGGAAAACATGCATTATTATAAACAAATTTTATATGCATCTTTACCATTTGGAAACGAAATCAACTGTGATGTAGATCTGTATAGGGCCACACGGCCTAGGCAGATGACGTCAGCCATCTAGAACGCAAAGACCCCAGGAGCGCCGTTCAAAAAATTGTTTCTTAATCATTATGGCGACGTATCATTACCATGTTTGGCGCAGTATAGCCCAGATGCTCTTGCGCCATAAAAAAGCCAAACAAACAAACAAACGTATCATCACAGAATACAACGAGCACAATTTTTATCTCAACTACGGCGCAAAATATCCTTGAGCCGGCCCTAAGTGCTTAGATTAGATTTAAATCGAATTTTACCAATCGCCGTTCAAAAATTTTTTCTTAATCATTATGGCGACGTATCATTGCCATGTTTGGCGCAGTATAGCCCAGATGCTCTTGCGCCATAAAAAAGCCAAACAAACAAACAAATGTATCATTACAGAATACAACGAGCACAATTTTTATCTGAACTACGGCGCAAAATATCCTTGAGCCGGCACTAAGTCTTAGATTAGATTTTAATCGAATTTTACCAATCGCCGTTCAAAAATTTTTTATTAATCATTATGGCGACGTATCATTACCATGTTTGGTGCAGTATAGCCCATGCTCTTGCGCCATAAACATCCAAACAAAGAAACAAACGTATCATTGCAGAATACAACGAGCACAATTTTTATCTCAACTACGGCGCAAAATATCCTTGAGCCGGCCCTAAGTGCTTAGATTAGATTTAAATCGAATTTTACCAATTGCAGAAGAAGGTAATCGAATTTTGAAGTATCGATTGAACAGTAGGAGTGTATTCGAGTAAAAAAAAAATGTCTTAGATACGATTATTAATTCATTAAATCACTTTAAGATTGCGCCTCCAACAAATGCTGATCCCATTATGACTTAAAATGAGGTAAATAACTTATGTACGCACTGTAGATTAAAAATGACCACGACTTCAGCTGTCATTAAATTCGAATGTTTAAAATTTTAAACCGCGTCCTCCAGGTTTCGCTATGCACAGTAAAACCTCCATATAACGTACTTCCGTATAGCGAAATTCTCCATATAGTGAAGTTTTGGCAAATCCCCATGGTCGTTACATATGAAAGTGTTTCTATATAACGGAATAAATTTCTATATAACGAAATTTTTAACGACCAAAACAGAAAATCGAGTGATTACGAAAACGACATCGGGTTTCCTAATACCGTGGGAATACGCACACTTGAAAACGTCCATTTTTAAATGGTTGAATGTCATTTATGAGAAACAGTCGTTTACTGAAAAATAGGATTTTAATTGGCGTGTAATATTACCCTGCCTGCTTTATGGATACATCGTTTCCACCTAGCGAATTTTCTATATAAAGAATTTTTTTTTTATGGAACCGTCCATTTCGTTATATGGAGGTTCTACTGTACGTAGAAAGAGAGAGAGAGAGAGAAGGCTCACCCATCAGTGCCCGATTCAGGATCTCATGGAGCCCTAGGCTAGGGGTCCTAGAAAGTGTTGTCATCGCGTTATTCTGTAAATAAATCGTGAGTTTTTCTTTGAGGTTCATTATCTGTAATATTCAGGTTTATCAATAACCAAACTCGGACATTTACGAGTAAACATTATTAAACTAACTCTTAAATTTAAATAATATTAGACCCCATCAAGGTCCCTAGACTCGGGCTCATTTGGTCTATAACTAAACCCGGCACTGTCACATGTACTTCCTCCTGTCTCTAAAAGCTGTTCACAGGGAAATCTTGTGAGTTTTTTTCCTAGCAAAGTATTTAAGTTCTCCTTGTAACACATGTAAATGGGTTTTAAAATAGCCAAGTGAAAAATACATCAAAAATTTAGAAACTTTTTAAATCTTTCATGCCACTTTTCAACTGTAAATAGCTCTTCTTCTTCTCCTTAAGTGTGCGCTATTTTTCCCCTCCAGGATGCTATATGTATCACATTTCTTCTATTTAAAATGAGCCCCGAAGCCCCTTTTAAGCACTTCAGCATAAAATTTCACCCCTTTAACTTCATCTTCACCTTTCACAACCTGCCATTTCCCATCCACACTTTTCCTAGGTCTCCTCCACAAAGAATCTTGTCGGTTTTTTCTCGCAGCCAAGCTTAATGTGTCACTTAAAACTGTCTTGTTGAATTGAATAAGGCTATTAAAAAATATAATAGGTATATTTTTTAAATGTCATACATAGTGAGAAAAACGTTTCTTCCGACCCGAGAAATTTCCAAGTCGGTTACGTTTCTTCCGATATAGTGCAACTTCTTGAACTCTCGACCGAATTATCTTTTGAAAAATTTTACGAAACCTCTTTTTAAGAGACTACTTGTAGATAACCTGGAAATTTTGAATTGTGAGAGGTGATTGAAAAACGAGAGTTAACAAAAAATTAAAACTCAAATATCCTGCGTTTTATTAAATACTGAGCCATTAAATGAGCCAGGAATTGAGAAATTAAAAGAAAAAAAATTCTAATAAAAAAACAAAAACAAATAGACAGATAGAAACTATGAAGAGGTATTTTTTAGAAGTTGCTGAGAAGGAAATCGACAGAAATGTGGGGAGAGATTACATGAAATATATGAAAAGTGAGGTAATACAGACTTTTACATGGAAGAAATAAGTCAGGAAGAAATATTCAAAGAAATAAGGAAATTAAATGTAAGAAAGGGCCCTGGTATAGACGAAATTACTCCATTGGTCATTAAAGATTTTGCGGAATCGCTGGTAAATCCGGTTTGTCGGATATTTAACGATATTATTGAGAAATAAGTTATACCAAAAGAGCTAAAAATTGCGAAAATAATACCGGTTTTTAAAAAAGATAAAAAAGATTTAAAAGAAAATTATATACCAATTTCACAACTACAAATTTTTTCAAAGATTCTCGAAAAACTGATTTACAAGAGATTAATAAAATTCATAAATAAACATAATATTTTAAATAAATATTAATTTGGATTTAGAAAAGGAAAATCAACATAAACAACTCTGATGAGAACAGTGAAGCTTGTTAACATTTTACAAGAAAACAAAATATACGGGATAGAGATTTTTTTCGATTTAAGCAAAGCATTCGACATGATAAATAGGGATATATACTACTAGAAAAAATGAAAGTATATGGATTTAGAGGGAAAATAAACATTTATCAAGAGACTACTTAAATAATAGAATGCAAACAGTATTTAATAATGAACAAAAATCAGATTTTATAAGAAATAACTATGGCGTATCACGGGAGTCATGGGACGGCTATTATTTTGCCTTTATGTAAATGATACCTTTAATGCAACGTAGGAAGGGGAAATGACTTATCTTTGCGGATGACACAAGTACAATAATATGGGATAGAGATCAGGAAAGGTTGCTGGATGAGACAAGGGAAGAAGTTGGGAAAGAAGAATGGTTTGCAAATAATAAGTTAAAAGTACATGGTAAAAAACATACTTGTCGAGAAAATAACGTAACGTTTTTATTTTACAATTCTCGAGCTCAAATTATCATAAAATACGTGCCTGCGAGCTGTAAAAAAATAGTTTCCCCCTTTTTTTTTTTGAGCTCGGGGAAATTTTAGTTTTGGTTGACTCGTTCATTGAAAACGTTTCTTTTCTGTTTGACGTATTCTTAAACAAAACTTTTATGTTTATATCATATAGTTTCTTGGACCCATTACATCTAATTTAAAGGATCATAAGGGAATGAGTATCATTTCTTGTATAGATGAAGAGACGTCAAAAGCAGGAGAACTAAACAACAGAATCATCAGTCATTGAAGTTGTATCCCAAGAAATGTGAGTGAATATATATGCCTACAGATAAAATCTTAGATTTTATCTTGAAAGTTACGCTAAAAGGTAACAAAACTGATATTCAAAAATAAAAATATAGAAAATGGACGGAATATATCAATAAATGGTGAAATCGTAAGCATAATTGATAAAATAGATTTCTTGGGAGTAACAATAACAAGAGACTTAACATGGAACGAACATATAGGCAAAATATCTAAGAAAATATGTAGAGGTATGGGGTTAATTAAAAAAATTAGCAAAGATATTATCCAAAAATATAAAAATTTAATTATACCACGCATTTGTTAATTGTCATTTTGTGCACTGTAATGGTATTTGGGGAAATATGGAGAAAAGAAATCTAGAATTAATAGGAAAAATTCAGAGCAAATTCCTTGTAACACTGTATGTATGGTAACCAGGAGTGGGATTGGAGAGTCATATTGGAAGAAACTAGTATTATTCCAGTAAGCAAATTAAACGCATATTGCATACCGAAAAAAATGTACAAAAGGATCCA
Source organism: Dysdera silvatica (assembly GCA_006491805.2). NCBI lineage: Eukaryota > Metazoa > Arthropoda > Arachnida > Araneae > Dysderidae > Dysdera > Dysdera silvatica. The sequence continues at coordinate 72,261,879 of QLNU02014176.1, forward strand.
AAATAAAAGATTTAATGGAATAATAAATATAATATATATATATATATATATATATATACAATACTTGGATGAAGGATTAATGTTGACAGCAGACGAAATATTACATGTACCTAAAATAAGAACAGAAAAAAAGCAGAAATAACGTAAAATATAGAGGACCTAAATTGTGGAATGTCTTAAACGAGGAAACAAGAGAAATAAAGAGTTATAAAGAATTTAAAAATAATTTAAAAAGGGAACTGATTGAGGAAAAATTGTACGAACGAAGGCAAAATGGCTAAACAAGCTAATTTAAAATTTTATTGATAAGTCACTCGAACATTTATTTGGTTTCTGCAGGATCTTGAGCGTGTTTATACTGCAGCATTTACTCGGGACCTACTTAAATTTCTGTCACTGTGTACTGCCACTGTACACTGTTTATGTTGATTTTCCTTTTCTAAATCCAAATTGATATTTATTTAAAATATTATGTTTATTTATGAATCTTATTAATCTCTTGTACTATTTCACATCTGCCTGTCTGTCTGTCTGTCTGACCGTCCGTCCGTCAGTCAATCAATCAATCAATCAAATAAATAAAAGCGTTATTTTTTAATCCAAGAATCTGTAGTTTGGTTTTTCAATTATTCGGCGTCAGAC
>QLNU02014176.1:72272688-72291255 GCA_006491805.2 Dysdera silvatica
TATATACATTTATTTAATATACACTTTATATGCATTTACTTAATATACACTTTATACGCATTTATTTAATATACACTTTATATGCATGTATTTTATATGCATGTATTTTATATGCATGTATTTTATATACACTTTATATGAATATGTTTTATATGCATACACTTTAATGTGCACGCACTTTATATGCAAAATAAGCATTAAGAAAAGGCGGTGAAATATATCAGCCTACAAGCGGCAAAACAGTAAATTCGGCTCTGAAAACAAGCTACAGTTTTGCCGCGGATACGAAGTGATCTACTTAAATCAAGGATAATTGTTATTATTTTATTTCGTGTTTAATGTTAAGAGAGAGAGAGAGAGAGAAATTTATGAAACTAAATAAATTTTTAACAAAACTGACAGAACAACTTCTGATTTAATACCGAATATTATCTATAAATTTATGCTTTAGAAATTTCTGTCGACGTTTGAGTTAGTTGTGTTTTAAATTTTCAAAGCTCTGTACCTCCATTAAGAGAAGTAAATGTTTAATAAGTTGCAGAGCACAATCTGTAAATTTCTTTACGAGGACAAACTTTTACTTTTATTTTAATTTTTACAAATGACCTGTCACATTCAACGAACGCACGCGTATGTTCTTTATCTTAAACTTGTCTTATGTTCTTAACATACCTAATACTTACTTAATACGTAAGTTTCGAAATAAAGTATTTAAATTATTGAAATGTAATATTTCAGATACTTTAGAATGATGCCCCTCTCTTACTGTCACCCCTCCTTTACGGTCAAAATTTTCCGTCCTCAGAGTGATCGCTAATGAGGGGTTTCATTGTAATTCATACCAATTTACTTTTAACTTTTAAAATAGTGTGATGTTCCAATAATCAAAAAAATAGCAATATTTACGATTTTTACCAGTCATAGTAAAATTCGTAATTTTCCCACAAAGAGCACAGAACTTGTGTTTAGCGGACTTAAAACTATTTATCTTAATTAGGTATGGATTAATAAGTCTCCATTATTCTCATCAACTATGATTAGCGCGCAATGGTCAAATTGGTGATAATAAGCACATCTCATCATGTCCGCATTTTTCTTTTTCCTCTTCAGCAATGAAAAAGGTAACGAAACGACACTTGTTTGCAAGTTAAGTGCACATATGCATTGGCACAACATATCCTTCCCTCTTTAAAAAAAAACCTTTACTCTGTAAATTTTGGAAAACTATGTAGACATCAAGAGCAGCAGCTACAACAGTGACGTGCGGTTCATATAAGCAATGCTTACATTGCTTGCCTAATATCAATTTGAAACACATTTCCATTGCCAATTTAAATTAAGGAAAACTTAATTATAAAAGTTCAGCAAAATCTATGTTGCGTATGAGGTCAAACTAGCTACTTTGCAATCTTTTGTCACTGGATGGCGCCACATTCTGAGGGTGAGACTGACGTCGGATCATAAGCAATGCAATTTCTGCATTCCAGCCATAAATGTTTAACTGTAGATCTCAATGGGTATGGCTGCGGAAGCATTTCTCGTTATCGTATTTTCATTTCCTATTTTATCGTATTTTCAGCATGAAATCTGTGAGTTCGTCAAATTAAACATCAATTAAATTTATAAATACTAATTGTTTTAATTTTTTAAGCCGCGTAAGAGTGAAATAATTTTAATCTGATAAGCAATTTTCTAATAGCTTATGTTAACGATAATGCTGCCATCTAGTGGTATCGATAGTAATTTTTATTGCATTTGTCAAAGTTTTCCTTTAAAAATTCTCGCCCCAGATGCTTTTCTGTGTTGACCATTATTTGGCAATTGTGTTATCCCTGTGAAGGGTAATAATATCTTACACCCTAATATACGGAGAAAAATGCGTTTGTTCTTGTCCTCATTCGTCTAGTAGGTCAAGACACCGCGTGCTCAATGCGGGGACCCTGGTTCGAATCCAGGATGAGGTCCGCGCCTTTTTTTCTCCAAATATAAAAAAAGCTCTAGTTTGAGCTATATGAACGTGGGTGGCAAAAATTATTGTAAATAAATTCCCCACAAAAACTTTCACAAAATATCGCCCCGACTTTTCTGTGTTGACCATTGTTGCAGCGGTGTGTTGGCATCTCTGTGGAGGGTAATAATATCTTACATCCCAATATATGGAAAAATGTGTTTGTTCTTGTCATTCGTCTAGTTGGTCAAAGATACCGCGGGCTAAACGCGGGGACCCTGGTTCGAATCCAGAATGAGGACGGCGCCTCTTTTCTCCAAATATAAAAAGCTCTAGTTCGAGCTACTTAAAACGTGGGTGGCAAAATTGTGTATAAAGTTATCCAGCAACCCTCTATTGAAAAGAAACTTATTACAAATATGAAAAAGAACTTGGAAAGTTGTTTGTTAGTAAGACGGACAGGGCAACCTAAAAATAAAATTTAGTTTCTTGTCTACATATCCCAAAAATAAATGTATTTCTTGTCTAAAGGAAAATGTCACCGTACGCCATTGAGCTACACGTACAGATAATCAACAGCAAAATCGCAGTTGATGTTCATTTACTCTGATGGAAAAAAAAAGATGGGGGGGATGGGGGTCGTCAACCGTTCCTCAAAATCCACTTAAAAAACTGAGATACGCAGCTAACGAGCCCAGATATCAACTGCTTGAGAAGACGTATCGCTATCTTGTATCTAAGTGAACCACTGAGAAACATTTCAGGCGACAGTGACTCCAAGACATTCAGTATGTCTTTGAATCCGATACTAATATGGGAAAGAAACTGGACGAGATGAAGATGAATGCACGATGGATTTGAACAGAAATGGGTACAAGTTTTTATGCTTATTATCACATTACTTATTGCGCTTAATGAGGTTTCCATATATTGTATATGAAGACCAGAAGTTCCTTAAAAAATAAAGAGTTTCTTAAAAGACAAACTTGGTGACTTGCTGCTCAAAACACACTGCTTTTATAATTGACCTTTCACCACCTAGCTGGTGTATACAACACATATGACATCTAAGAGCTGAAGTTTCTATATTTGTATGCTTGTTTGTATATCTGTATTTGCTTTTAGTATGTTGTTTATTTGTAGTCTTGTATTTGCTTATTGAATGCTGGTGTCTTTTGTAGTGTTGTATTTGTTTGATTGTATAAATGTTTAACAAAATGCAAACACATTTGATTTTATACCTCAGTGTCGTCGATTAGCTACATATAAAACTTAACTTATTATTTTTTTTCGTGTAAAACAAGCCATTTAAGAAGGATAAGATTTAGTATAGGATTTAACACGGACGGACTTCGTTTCAATTGAAGAATTATTTTATGGTTCAAGGACACCTTGCGCCAATAACTACATTTCTTTCAGAGATCTGAGATTTTATCGCCCGGGGAATGAACCTTGAACTACGGGTCAGCAGAAGAAATGGCCACTGCTTAGCATCAACGGAAGTTAAACCCGAGTTTTCTGCATGGTAAACAAACACGTTCTCAGCGCCATCGTGCGACGTAAAAGTCAGAACGACAGAATGTTAGTACTTGTGGTAAAGCTGTTTAAATCTTTGAAAACTCACACGCCTACAATTAATCGCCGAATCTTGGTAGATCAAAGATCTCTTGGAACTATTAACGATTAATGAGAAATTAAATAGAGGGTTATTAATCGTAACAGATTAATCTGATTTATTTAACAAAATCCCATTTCAGAGAACCGTAAATTCAAATGATTAATGGAAACTGATTGAGAACTGTGGTAATACATACATATGCTGGAGTCGACACAGAACGAATAGGCTTAAACGGTGTTGTATTAGTTGGAAAAGAGATTGGGAAGTGTTTCCTTTGCTCCAAATCTGTAATGTATGGCAATTGAATATACATGAAGAGACATTACTGTCGAATTAACGTCGGGTCGGAGGTCACTGAAAGTTGTTAACCCTCTAATTCCGTTCCTAGAAAAGCGTAATGTATGCATGGTCCTTACATGAGTTCAAAGGGCAATGCGGCCTTCCCATGGTCTTCGTTGGCGATTTATCATCCAGAAATATTTCAATACAGATTAACTTGTCTTTATTTCATTCAGGTCTGCGGGTAATTCCTTGGAGACGGATGAAGACTCTTCTTGTACCATATTCGGCAATGATTTACGGTGTTAAGGCGATAGCATGACTTATTCCTGCTGTTGTCAGCTGATGTTGCAGATGATGGTAGCTCTCTCTGATTTCCCGTCACGCAGGTCAACGCGTGTAGCAGCTTTGAACTTCGACTAGATTCGTTTCAAGTAAGGTTGTTCATTCTTTTGGTTTGTCAAAGTCCGCGTCAAAACTGTTTTAATCAGAAGGGTTGTCCATTTTTCATTTTCGCGCTCATTGCATGGAATAGTTCCGTGCACGTTAAATGTCAAATATTAGAGGCAATGTCACTATGGGATTTTGGGGTCGAGAGTTAAGAATTAATGGTAAGAGCAAGAATATTAAAAGGAACGAGTCTTTGTTATGATGTCAGTTATGTATTCATTGGGCTCGAATGGCAGCTGAGCCGTGTTCCTGTGAACATATATACAGGTCAACCAAATATACATAATGAATACATTAAATATACATAACATCATTAGTCACCCGAAGATCATGGGGTAATGATGTGTTAAACATTACTCCATGATGGTCTTTATGGCAACAATTCGTTTTAAAGGAAGTATTGTATGTAAATAAGATCCCATCACACAGAGAAACTCAGACCCCTTTTAACTTGTACTGCGGACTTCATGATTCCGCCTTGCTTGGTGCAACAATTTTTGATACCCTTGCCCCATACAAATTCGACTGACCTTACTTTACGTTCGTTTGGAAGCAAATTGTGAATTTCGCAGTGGAAGGGTTTTGGACAACATTAAATTTTCAAACGTAGCAAAAACCACGCTTCTTAATTTTCAATAAAAAATCAACCTTTTTTACGTGCAATAAGATTTTTTAAGTGAAAATTATCAAAAGGCTATTTTGTAGAGCATAAGATTATAATATAAGGATCTTAAATTTAAAAAATAAGTAACAGAGGAGCTCATAAACTATGGTCATAAAATTATCAAAATAGTAAGATAAACCACTATAGAATAATAAGGTAAGAGTACTATAAGAATACGAAGGTTATAATATAAAAATTATCAGGATAATAAACATTAGCTAAAGAGTTATAGGAAGAGACAGTGATGAGCACCGCCCTCTATGACTGAAATAAGGAAATTTAAGTGTACGAGAACAGAAAGATTAAAGGATGATGATAATAATAATAATAATAATGAGGAGGAGGAAAATTCTTTGGGACTTTCGGCTTCGAACGGACAGGTATTTAGAGCTTAATACATCAGACATAACAATAGTGACGGAAAAAACAGGTGTTTATCATCGACAGCGCAATAACGGGGGGGAGGGGGACAACCGATTCAAAGAGAAGGAATTTGAAAAAATCTGCAAATATCATGACTTTGTAATAGAACTTAATAAACTCCGGAAATAACAAGTAACAGTCATCCCAATTGTGATAGGTGCACTGGGGGCCATCACACTTAATTTAAAGAATTTCCTAAAAAAACTGGACATTACTGACATAACGACAACAGGCCTGCAAAAAACCGCTTTACTGGGCACCGCCTACATATTAAGAAGATACATGGACAGTTCTCAGGTTTTCGGATGATACGTGAATTGAACCAAGAATTCCAGATCAAGAAGATAGTGCTTATCTCCTTGATGCTGTGTAATACAACGATATGTAATGGACATAATACTAATAACTGTATTTTAGATGAAACATTTACATTTACAACACGTTTGAATCAGCCTGGGCATCAATGGAAAAATATATTCACAGACTTACAAAGCTTCTAGGCGAGTAGAATTATACACAATGTGAAGATATTAATTAATTCATGTGTAAATAGATTTTACCTGTATATGAAAAGTGATACAAATAAACTTTGTAAGATATTATTAACCTTCACACAATGGCCACATAATGGTCAACACCGGAAAGCCTCCGGGGTGAATTTTTTGTGTTTTTTCGTGGGGAATAATTCTACATGAAAATTCCGACACCCACGTTTATTGGCTCAAACTACAGCTTTTTGTTTTAAGAGAAAAGGAGGCTTCCCTGAGAAGAGTAATAATATCTTACACCCTTACATAAGGAGAAAAAGAGCGTTGTTCCTATCCTCGTTCGTCTAGTAGTCAAGACACTCCCGGCCTAACGGAGGGACCCTGGTTCGAATCCAGGATGAGGACGGCGTCTCTTTTTCTCCTAAAACAAAAAGCTCTAGTTTGAGCTAATAAACGTATGTATCGGAATTTCCATCTATGGATGAACTTTATGAAGAATACAGTTACTCAGAAATCTTTTTTTTTTTTTAAAGGAAGCGATTTCCCAAATTTTGTAGACTATTGGGAAACACATATTATACATATAACTCGCGACGTACTCTGGGAAAGCTACCCTGGGCCGAAAAACTAGAATGGGTGTAAATCGAAACTACAACTATTATGTAATGAAAGTAAATCAAAAATCAACGACATCCATTCTCGGTGTCCAAACATTAACAAGTAATATAATTTTTTAATAACATTTCTTTTCTTTCGAACGTTTCACCATCTCGCCATAACATCGGCGCTGGTATCACTACGCCAATAAACGTTGATTTATATTGTTGTTTGAAATAATATAATGTTATTGAATTTAAAGCTTTGAAATGACATAAATATGATAAAGAAATTTTACAAAATATATTTCGAAATGATGTTAGCTTTTGAGGAGATCATCCCGCAATTACGTAGCAATGTGTGGATGCGCACGCAATTCGTTCGTCTTCACGATAGGCTGCACATTCTTTGCGTGATTGAGGTTAACGATCATTTCTGGTATAACGATGGTTTCTGCCATTACGCAATAGCTGCTTTTATGTAAAATGCCGACCATTGAAAAACTGTGTAATAAAAACATTCTCGAGATCTCCTCGGAGATAAAATATCTCTCTTTTGATAGGTTGAAATGTTGAGGATGAAATCGCGTAAGAGCGAACTTGCAAACATATGCAAAGCATATACAAAGATATATATGCAAAACATATACAAATACATATATGCAAAACATATACAAATACATATATGCAAAACATATACAAGCCACATATATATACAAAACATACAAATACGTATATACAAAACATATACAAATACATATATACCAAAACTCTAAATACATAACAAAACATATAAAAAATATATACAAATACAGCAAAACGTATACAAAAACTTAACCACAAATACATATATTTAAAACATATGCAAAATTTGCATTTTACGTGCGCAACTTTTACCAATTATCCTAATCATTTTCCTTCAGGACAAATCCATATTAACAAAACAAACGCGTATTTACAGTGGCAGTATTCCTGACTTTCATTCAACTGACCGTATTCCTGACTTTTATTCAATTGACCGTATTCATAACTTTTATTCAATTGACCGTATTCGTGACTTTTATTCAATCGACCATATTCGTGCCTTTTATTCAATTGACCATATTCATGACTTTTATTCAATTGACGGTATTCGTGACTTTTATTAATTGACCGCATTCATGACTTTTATTCAATTGACCGTATTCATAACTTTATTTCAACATCAGCATTAACCGTATTCATAACTTTATTTCAACATCAGCATTGACCGTATTCATAATTTTATTTCAACATCAGCATTAACCGTATTCATAACTTTTATTCAGAATCAGCAAAAAAATGTAAGAAATATAATTTTGTACAAGACGAAGTGCGAGAAAAATTATAACAGGTTATAAATAGTAGTAAAATACAGTAAACCCTCCTTGACAGATATTCCCAAATAGTGGGCATCTCTGTTTAACGGACACCTTTAAAATTCCCAGTCTCAATACTGGTTATCCACTAACTTTTCAAAATAGCGGACAGATACTCAAATCCCAAATGGAACGGTGTTTATGGCGTTAACGGCCGTGAGAGAAACATATTTTAGCACCTCAAAAATGTATGTTTTAACATAGCACAACGATAAAAAAGACTGACCAGGACTTAGCATTACAAAATAAAGTTCTTCACTGGTTTAAACTCCAAAGGTAACAAGAAGATAATAAAGTCAAATTAAAAATAGGCATTTCAAAACAAAATTAACTAGGAATATATTAGCACCTCTTTTTTTCCACGTCGTTGTTGTTGACAAAGAAAAGGATTTCATTGAAGTCCACGGTCGCATTACAAACACAAATCAAAATCAGGGCAATATAATTATAAATTTCTGCTTCTCAAAACTTTGCTGTAAGTTCTCGTTCGTCGGAAACCGGGAATCTCTCTAATAGCTACTATGGCTACCACAATAAGCGTGACAATGTGCATGGTCTTTAGATGCTAATGCGTTAAACTAGTAACACGTGTTTTTATTTTGACTACCCAGGAGCAGCCTTACGGCGTTAGCGGCCCTCAAAAATGTTTTCACGCAACACAACGATAAAAAAAGACCGGTGTTTACCATTACAAAATCAAGGATGTAAGATATTATTACCCTTCACAGGGATAACACAATTGCCAAATAATGGTCAACACAGAAAAGCCTCCGGGGCGAGATTTTTGTGAGTTTATCGTGGGGGAATTTATTATACAATAATTTTTGCCACCCACGTATTAATTACAGCTCAAACTAGAGCTTATGTAATTTTGGAGAAAAAGAGACGCTTTCCCCATCCTGGATTCGAACCAGGGTCCCTCCGTTTAGCCCGGAGTGTCTTGGACCGCTAGACGAATGAGGACAGGAAACAACGCTCTCTTTCTCCGTATGTAAAGATGTTAAGGTATTATTACCCTCCGCAGGGATAACACAATTGCCAAATATGGTCAACACAGAAAAGCCTCCGGGGCGAGATTTTTGTGAGTTTTTCGTGGGGGAATTTATTATACAATAATTTCTGCCACCCACGTATAGCTTATAGCTCAAACTAGAGCTTTTATCGTTTTTGAGAAAAAGAGACGCTTTCCCCATCCTGGATTCGGACCAGGGTCCCTTCGTTTAGCCCTGAGTGTCTAAAGACATAATCCAGGACGAGGAAAGCATCTCTTTTTTTCTCCAAAAAGAAAAAGAGACGCTTTCCCCATCCTGGATTCGAACCAGGGTCCCTCCGTTTAGCCCGGAGTATCCAAAGACAGAATCCAGGACGGGGAAAGCATCTCTTTTTCCCCAAAAAGAAAAAAGCTGCAGTTGGAGCTATAATATATATACGTGGGTGGCAAAAATTATTGTATAATTACAAAATCAAGTTCTTCACTGGTCCAAACGCCAAAGATAAAGAGAAGTTATTGCAGTTAACTTAAAAATAGACGCTTTTAAATGAAGTTAGCTAGGGATGTATCAATCATTTGGCATTTCTTACTTAACTTCGATGTTGTGGATAAATGAAAGGATTTTATTTAGTCCTACTGCCACATTATAAACACAAAGAAAAACCAGTACAATGTAATTATAAATTTATGCTTCTCAGAACTTTGCAATGTTCCTTTTTTGTGAGAAACTGGGGTGTCTGCAGTGGCACTACAGTAAACATGACAGTGTGCATAGTTTACTGATGCTAACGCATTTGACTAATAACGTGTATATTTATTTTGACCACCATTTAGAAGTTTCATCAACGTCATGGGAAATATAACGTCACACACAAAAGGTCAATTGATGAAATACTCTGGGAAGGTATATAAAGGCCGCTAAAAACTTATTTCTTGATGCTTGTACTGCATTTTTTTAGCGGCCCTGGGCCACCCGCAAAGCCACCCACAAAGCACGGCCTTGTGACCACCATCTTGAAGCTTCATGAGCATTGTGAGAGATATAACGTCAAAAGTGAAAAGTCAGTTGACCGCATACTCTGCTAAAAGTATATAATAGCCGTTAAAAGCTGATTTCTTGGTGCTGACACTACAAGTTTTCAGTGGCCATACATTTTAGCGGCCCTGAGCGGCCGCACAGCTCATCCCACTAAGCACGGCCTTGGTCCCAACGTATCCGCTATTCATGGATACTTTACTATACGAGCTTCTGTCACTTTTTGAGCTCGTTATTTAAAAAACGCCGTTATTCTGAATCGACGTAAATTAAGGGCTAATGTATTAATTAATATTAATTTTTATGCAGTCAAGTTATTAGCATTTCGGATATTATGATCGTGAATTGAAAACTCCAGGGCTATGGGGATTAGTATGTGGGCACCTGAACTCGCGCATTTTACGCTTTTCAGCATGAAGATAGCAATTTTTTAATTGATAAGGTCATTTATTGATATGATGTGAGGTTTCCAACGAATTTGGTGGTAGAAACAGGAGGCACCAGGCTGGACACAGGACACCAAACTGTCTGTTTTGAAGCAAAACTATTCGGCGAAGATTGAATTTAGTTGTGGAACCCCAAAAACAAATAGATAACAGTAATTACGTAAGATTAGGGAATAATAAAGGTCGACCATGTTATTAAGTATGAGAAATAAAAACCATTGACATTAAACCTACACGTTTCTTCTTAATTTAAGACGTATGGTATTAACATGAGTGTTTCATTGTAGATTTAATTGTGAAGTGACTGAGGAAATCAGTGTCAGCTGAAAATGAAATAATAATATCGTTTCCGAAATAAGTCATTTATAAAATCGCCTAAATTCTCGTCTTATTTTTCCTGAAGGGAGAGGTAATTGAATTAAGGAGACGTTGATGAGTTGGAAGAGCTCTAATCCAACTTTCCACGCTCTTTCAATTACTGAATAAGATCCTCGTTTGTTAATAGCATTAGATAACGAAATATAAAAGTCGCTAGGTTTATGAAACAAAGATGGCAAGATATGGATCGTAAATTTTAAATCGAATCGTTTAATCTTTTATTAAATTATATATAATATATAATCTTTTATTAAATAAGGATTAATAATCTCACGGTAAAGAATTGCAGATCACAAGGTAAAACTGAAGGCGCTTATACATTAACGTGTTTCGTTGATTTTCGCAAATCTTTTAATGAGATAAAAGTTTCTCACAAGGGTTTGCACTCAACACATTTCTCCTCCACTTTCTGTTGATCTCGGTTTATTCTTCGGCCATTTTCCACCCCAAAGCGTCAATAGAGGAATTTTTAAGGGCGGTTAGGCCTTGTCCACAATAGACATCGTCTATGTTATAAAGATTTCGTCACAATACGTGAGTTTGAAACTTTGATAATTGTACAATTGTGGACGTTGTTCACACCTATATTTTTTCAATGCTAAACGTAATGTTTGTGCAGTATTTCGAAATAGTCTTCTTTGATTTCAAATTCACGCTTCCAAGTTATGTGAGCTTGCGTGTTCATACAAAAATGATCTGTCTTCAAACAAGAGCAGGTTCTTGTAAAAGCTTTTGATTTTTTTTCCTTGTCATTCAGTTTGAAAAAAAATTACACATGTAATGAGGAAAAAGCGTGGGAGGGGGCGTTCCTCATGGTAAATGTAACGGGGCCACCAATGTCATAAAGCGTAGTACAAGGCTAGAAATAACTCACATGACATATCCTTTTTTTTAATCTCTTTCAATCGGTTCAAGCCAAACAAATTTCTACTTGTCTTTTTCAATGATGTTAGCATTAGCGTAGAGCTCTCAAAATTATTTGGGGAGGGGGGGCAAGCACATTTTATGTACGTTTATACATTACAATATATGTAAAATCGCAATTTATTTCAGATTATTGGGGAGCTCAGGTCCCACGGTCCCATATAATTCTACGCCTATGGATATTAGTAAAGGAAGGTGATAATTAAGCGAATTTTTAGATGACTGACACGTGATTAACAAAGAACAAAGGAAAACTATATATATATATATACGTATGTTTGTGTGTATGTGTATGCATCTGGTCCGTGAATAGGGTTTTAAAAACGGGGTTGACGAAAAAGGGGGGGTTGATAAAAAAAATTATGTGGAATTTGATTTTATAGTCTATAGTATTGTTCCAATGCGAGGTTTAATCCCCCAACCCCACTCTTTGTTCATTGATATATTGATCATCCAAGAAAAAACTAAAAAAATCTCGATCTTAAAATTCACCATAGTCAAAACTCGAATACTGAAACACTTTCCATCGCCAGAATTCAAAAGTGCCTAATTTTTTTTTCAAAACTAAAGAAATGATTTTCCTAACATGTCAGCGTAAACAGTTCCTTTTTATCATGAATTTTCTATCAGTCCAGTAGCGATTCGACATGTTGAAAGAAGACAATAGGAATTTTTCACGAGAATTATCACTAATGACATCTTATAAACTGGGCATAGAAAGAGGTAATTCTCGGTCAATAAATCAAGTTCACACAAGGGCATGCAGAGATTAGTCAAAACAATGAATTAGTCAATACAATGAATTAGTCAATACAACGAATTAGTCAAAATAATGAATTAGTCAAAACAATAAATTAGTCAAAACAATTAGCATATGGGAATGATGTTACAAGCAGTCTAAACCAATTTTCGTTGGAAGTTTTTCTGGTATAAGATATTTTAGAAGACAATTGCAGTTATTATTAATTTATAATGTTAAAATTTTCGGTTGCGTATAACAGAGTTTGAAATTCATTTTTGTAAATACATAATTAAACTGACACTTTTTTAAAACATTATATATTTAGAGTTACAATATATTTTTATAGGATAATAATAATAATATAAAATTAGTTTTATTTGTTTACCTTCAAGAAGGTTTCTGCCGTTGTTGACCCATGGTTGATGGGAAAACTTTTCCGAGAATCTAGAAGCACGCAAATTAAAATTAAGCGAAACAGAAATGCAGGACAAAAATGCATTAAAATTTCTACTATAAGATTTATTTATTATAAAAATTATGGCAACAACAATAACCGTAACAATTATTGCAATAACAATAGCAGTTAACAGAGAATGAATTGATGATAAATATCTTTGCACACAATTCTCCAACATACAACCATGAATGATGGACGTCAACTAGAAGAAAATAATGGGAAGATTAAGGTAACACAAACCTATCCACTTTTTTGGACTTGGTTTTTAGTTTTAAATATATATGTGTGTGTGGAGAGGGGTCCTTGCCCTCGCCCCTATATTTTTATTAAAACGAAACGCCCAAAGACTTAAATACATAAACAAACATTTATTTTCCATTTATTCCAGTTACCTCACAATTATTTTAAGGCTTCAGGCCTATAGTGGTGAAATAGAGTAACGGTCTGTTTCCTTCTAAATAAAATTTAGTTGCATCTTTGCGGCTCTAGGCAGAGCTCAAATAGGGCGGAAGCCCATCGGAACCGGCACATCTTCATTTTCGACGCTATTGTTTAAATATTAGCCGGAGCCTTTAAATAGACGCTGCCATGAAAACATAATAAATTTTTGATTAAAGTATTGAATTTTGTTGTCCCGAAAAATGGAGATAAACAATTGGTATGATTTATCGATTATTCTGTAGCCGTTCCCTTTTAATCGATTTATTAGGGCTCCTGCACTCTTTTTTTTTTTTTTTTTTTGATAGAAATTGAGCCCTAGCTCTAGGAAAAACATGAATGATAGCAATTAATAAATACCTATTATTAATTATAAATAGAACCTGTCTAAAGTGACCACCTTTGGGACTGGACTGCAATGGTCACCATGACAGGTGATCAGTATACACGGCGGACTTTGGAATAGGTATGATTAAGTTCCTACCAATTTTCTCTTATAAAAAACTGGTCACTTTATGCAGGTGGTCACTTTCCCATATTTCACTGTATATTGTAATGTATAAATGTACATAATATGTGCTTGGGGTCCCTGAATATTTTTGAAAACTCTGCGTTGATATCTTGTACCCATGAAAACTCTGCATTGATATCTTCTACCCATGAAAACTCTGCATTGATATCTTCTACCCATGAAAACTCCGCATTGATATCTTCTACCCATGAAAACCCTGCGTTCATATCTTCTACCCATGAAAACTCTGCGTTCATATCTTCTACCCATGAAAACTCTGCGTTCATATCTTCTACCCGTAACTATGTTTTGCATTTCTTTCTTGGCCTTTAACTCTGGGACGGTCCGCCCCCTCTCCCACAAATATTATTGGTCGGACAAAGGGACCTGGGATCCTTATAGTTGACGCCCCTGCCATGCATTACGTTCTAACATTTTAAATATAGGCAGGTTACAATTATTAAGGATACAAGGGCATGGGAAATGTTAGTGGTATCTTCATTCGTACTACGTTTTAATATTTACCAACAAATTTTTTTAAGAAATCTTCTTAAGTGATTAAAGTAAGATGTGAAGAAATTATGATCATTAAAATTAAGCCTGGCTCTTCACTTTATGATTCACATTGGGACTAATTTTAGGTTCGTAATTTCCAGAGAAACAAAAACTGACACGCACCTAATAACCAATCTGACTCCATGGCAATACTTTTCTCCGGAACTTATGATCCAATTATAGGTTCTAGCGTGAACCATATAAGTGGCGAATTAGACTTAATCTTAATAATTGTAAATCCTCCACACCCTCTTTAATGACTTGAAAATCATGATCTCACGTTTTAAATATTATTTAAAATGTGAGATCATTATTCCCAAGTCATTAAAAGAGGGTGTGGAGAATTTACAATTAATAAGATTAAGGCTAATTCAACACTTATATGGTTCACGCTGGAACCTATAATTAGCTCATAATTACAAGTTAAACAAGAACAGCGAAGCATAGGGGACAGCCTCGTAGTATCTTAATTTGTATTATATTGTAATACTTACGAAAACAGATCTTAAGTAATTTAAGTAGGGTGTAGAGGAATTATGATCATTGAGATTAAGCCAGATTCTCCATTTTATGATTCATATTAGGACTAATTTTTGGTTCATAATTTCCAGAGAAAAAAAAACAACTGACAAGCATATAACCAACATGATCAATTTTCTTTTCCTAAGCCAATGGTGTAGAAAAGGGGGAAGAGAGGGGATCAGATCCCCCATTGGAAAGCAAAATACATCGTTATTCTTAATGCCGAATCATTTGATTTTTTTTAAATTGTTTGAACACCCGCCCCCCCATCAATTTTAAATTGCTACTCCCCTGTTTCAAGCAATTACGAACCAAATATGGGTTCCAGCATGAATCATAAAAGTGGGGGAAGTCAATCTTTTCATGACTATCTTTTAATGACAATCTTTTCATGATCAATTTCATGAGTTAAGAAGCTAAATTCCATGGGAAGAAGATAAACTGTGTGTCAATAGATTAATATTAGGAGTTCATTTGATAAGTTAATGAGTGAATTCTGTGAGTAGCGAAAAAATTATTTATTTTTTTTGAAAGTCAGTGAGTTAATGATTCTGAATTTGTGAGTGAACGAGTTATTCTTTACGTAAATTAGTAATTAAGTGTAATTTTTTTGTGAGCAAACGAGTGAAGAATGATTTTTTTTTTGTGAACTAGTGCAGCGGTCGCCAACCTTTCGGACCTCTAAATTAAAAATTTTAAATCGCGCGGAACACTTGGCGCAGATGCTCTTGCGCAATAAAAAATCCAAACGAACAAACAAACAAACGCGAACCACATTTCGTGAATATAATGCAATATAAAAGCGAAAATTGTCATTCAAAATATTGGAATATTACTTTTGCCTTATTATTAATATAAAACATTAAAAATGTAAATAATAGAAATAAAATACAGGGTACCAGGGAGGAGATTACATAAAAAGGTTAAACACTGGTAAAATAGCAATGAAAAAGATCACTCTTCACTCACACTTAACTTCACTCACTGACAACTTCACCATGTTTAATTTTATTTGTTTACACTGTGGTCGGGAAACTCTTCAAATTGTCCATAAATACATCAAAACACACATTAAAGTTATCCGTTTTAAAGAACATCTTCACTTTAATCACACCTGTAAAAAGGAATTTCTTATCCCTTTCAAACTTAAAGTTAAACCTCTTGTAAATTCATCTCTTGGACATTGCATCGCACATAACACAAATCTTAAATTTATTTCCACTAGAATTTCTCTCTGTCACTGCATTCTTACTCAGCTTCAAAATGAAATATTCTTTCTTACTTCCCTTCTAAATACTAAACTTGATTTTCTTACCATGCTCCTAGTTAAATCCGCTACTCGCTCACAAGAATCTAAAATCCAAGAACATATTCGTCTTACTCATTCACGTAAACTTAACAACCTTAGACCTTCTATTTCAAAACAGTCAAAACTCCTTACAAAAAACTGGATACTAAATCTTTCAAATAAAAATCTCACACCACAACAGCAATTCGTACTATCACTCGGCCTAAATTTCTCACCTGCTCCACTTAAAATTCCTACACCACAGATTCTCGCTTCCATAGAAAATGCTCTACAAAATACTCACACTGACGAACGTGTTGCAGCTGATATCCGCTGCAGAGTGGCAGGACTCCTTCGGCGTCCAAAACTTCCTGAGGACAACCTAACGCCTATGCAAAGGGTTGCCCTCCGGGAGCTACGGAACGACAAGGACCTTGTCATACTGCCAGCTGATAAAGGCCGTACTACAGTCGTCTTAAATCGTCCAGACTACTTACATAAAGTCTCTACACTCTTATCTGATACAAATACATACACCCGCATCACAAAAGACCCTACACAAACAATTCAATCCAAAATGAACTCTCTCCTTCTAAAACTCTATAAATCTAAAAAACTTACATTTAATCTCTACGACTCTTTAAAATGCACTTCCGGCCGCTTACCATCCTTCTACGGATTACCTAAAATTCATAAACAAAATATTCCTCTTAAAACTATAGTTAGTTTTTGCAGCTCTCCTACATATAACCTATCAAAATATCTTGCACGTCTAATCTCTCCTATAATCGGTAATAACGACTACACTGTTTCTACTAGCCAATCCTTCTGCACCTCTTTAAATAACCTACAACTTGACGACGACGACCTCATGGTCTCATTCGATGTAATTTCTCTCTTCACTTGCATTCCCACATCACTTGCAATCGACACCGCACTTACACGCCTCCAAAATGACACAACACTACATGAACGCACTTCACTAACACCTCACGACATCTGCACATTTGTCTGGGCTCTGCTGTGTTCTATCTATAGACAAGTTTTTGGCACTGCCATGGGATCTCTGGTCTCAAGTGTTGTAGCTAACTTGGTTATGGAGTCATTTGAGGAAACTGCTTTGTCTTCACTGAATTTTAACATTAAATTCTGGAAAAGATACGTCGACGACACGTTTGTTGTACTTAAAACTAATACACTCCAAAGCTTCTTCCATTACCTTAATAACTTAAACTCACATATAAAATTCACATACGAAACAGAACAGAACAATAAACTCCCTTTCCTAGACGTTCTTGTACACAGATCTCACGATAACTCAATCTTCACCTCAGTTTACCGTAAACCCACACATACAGACAGATATCTCGATTTTAAATCGCATCATCCAACATGCCACAAAGCTTCCGTTGTTAAAACATTAAGTCTTAGAGCGAATTCTCACTGCAGTAATGAAACACTTTCAAACACAGAAACAAAACACATACACACGGCACTTAAAAATAATGGATACCCTAAACGATTCATTCTCAGAAACTGTAGACCCAATAGTACATCTTTAAACAATACATCTCACACCCGCATATCTATTCCATATATTCACGGCATTTCCGAAACAATCTCTCGCATCCTTAAAGAGGCAAATATCAAAACATTCTATTCCCCTGTCACAACACTTCGCAAACAACTTACAAAAGTTAAAGACCCAGTTCCACCAGAAGATCTCACAGGCGCCATATACCAAATACCATGCAAAGACTGCAACAAACATTACATAGGACAAACAAAAAGAATGATCAAAACAAGAAAAAAAGAACACAAACAAGCACTCGCGAAAGGAGACATAGCCTCACGTCTGGCAGAACACGCTTTACAACACGGACACGAACCCGACTGGGACTCAACAAAAATACTACACCGTCACATCACAAACAAGAATAGTAGACTCTTCTTAGAATCTTGGGAAACTTACAAACTACACGGGAAAGCCATTAATACATCACAACCACTTCCAGAAACTTATAAACAACTCTTACTCTGAAATGTATGAGACATCCCCAAATTAGGTAACCCGCAGTGTGGGTTTCTCATTGGTCCCTATTGGGGTTCTTCCATGATTCTATTGGAGGCCTCCCATTGGTTCTCATTGGGTTTTCCCATTCTGCGGGACTACTCTGATGAAGGGTTTTCCAGAAATTTCAAGTATAAAAAAGAGACAGAAACATAACATCGTCATTACTCCTGATGAAGGACTGCTGCTGATGCGTCCGAAAGCTTGAGTGATCTTTTTCATTGCTATTTTACCAGTGTTTAACCTTTTTATGTAATTTCCTCCCTGGTACCCTGTATTTTATTTCTATAGAAATATTAATTTACAATTTAATTCCAGCAAATTACTTTTCCCTCTATCCCTACG
>QLNU02014176.1:72291355-72304270 GCA_006491805.2 Dysdera silvatica
TGGGCATATCGCAAGAAGAACTGATCAACGATGGACAGTTGAAATTCTCAACTGGATTCCTAAAAACCAGCGAAGACTTAGAAAACGTCCTCAAACTAGATGGGTGGATGAAATGAAAAAAAAGGTTGGTGTGACGTGAAAGCGAATTACTCAGGATAGACGTGTGGAAAGTATTTGGAGAGACCTTCATCCAGCAGTGGATAGATAATGGTTGAATATGTTGATGATGATGATATATATATATATATATGTGTGCATGTGTTTGTATGTGCGTGTGTGTGTATGTACAATAATTATTAGATACATATATTTCAAGACCTATCCAGAATTTAATTTCGGGAGTGGTTCAAAAATTTTTACAGCATGTATCGATACAATCACAGCATGCAAGGCCGTAGCCAAGTCCCATTAAAAATTTAGTTTTGGGGGGGACCGGTACCTAAGATCCCTCCCTGGATACGGGCATGATATATTTAATAACATAATTTAATAATATTCATATGTATGCATATATTGAATATCATTACAAGTGCATATATTAAAATTTCAAACAACAGTAATATAGACAAACATAATACGTAAAGAAAAATACATGCCTATATTATATGTCTAATAACATATGAACACATATATACAAGTAATTTAAAAAACATTAATAGCGTGGAATCTATCTATAATAATATTCAAGGGACCGGTCAGTAAAATAGGAAGAATTCTCTGTATATATGTACAATTTTAATAATATTAACATATCGTTAAATATTAAAAAATATGGAAAAATGCTAATATTTTACTTCTTCCATTTCCAATTCCTGGCCGCGTTCCTCCGCTGACATATCTTTCGTTCGATCAATAAATTCCTTTAATATCGATTCGTCAGCTGAGAAAAAAAGAAAAGAGAGAAGAATCGTCTGAATAAAATATAAAATACATACACAGTATGTTATTATGTAACAAAATATTTTTTCAAGCATAGGTGTAGAGTTGTATGGGCCTGTGGGGTTCAAGCCCCCCAAAAATTTGAAATAAATTTCTATTTTATATATATTGTAACGTATAAATGCTCATAATATATGCTCGGGCCCTCCTAATAATTTTGAAAACTCTACGTTGATGTTTTCAAATAGCTAAGAAACAATGCAAATAAAATTTCTTATCTTCAGTTGTTTCCATCTAAAAAAAACGTATAATTGCTATGATAAAGGGAGAGGGGAGGCAGGAAACTGCGGCAAAACTGCGCGTTTATTTTTGGAAGTATGTGACCAACAAATCTTAAGTAGGAACATTAAACGTTTTTCTTCTTGGAACTAATTCTTAAACGGAAAAAAACAATTTTTTTTCTCTTACTTTATAGAGAAGAAATGAATAATTACTATTTCTGAATTATTAAAAATTATGGAAAAATATCCTTTGTCGTTTTACAACTGTCTAGAAACGATACTCCTCCATAGGTGTAGGCAGAAGATGCATAAGAGTTATAGTCTCAATGAGGGGGGGTTATAGAGGTGCAACTTCATGCATTCCTATGTTAAATATACAAAATTTCATTGCAATGGTGGGAGGGGGGTTAAAACCCCCATCAACATCCCCCTGCGTACGCCAGTGGTCTCCTCATTGGTCGTTTGTCAATGAGCGCATTAATCTTTTTTAAAAGTAGATTGATCGGCCTTCGACAGATCCGGAAGTCACCCGATCGAAATGATCGATCTGTAACCTAGTTATCCAAGCTCATGACGTGATATACTTTATCGAATAAAACGCGACATCAAGCACCATATCCTCATAAGTAGGTCTCCCGTCGAGTGCGATCCACAGTTAGAGACGTATCCCGACAGCCACGACAATATTTTTTATAAGAAAAACTCACTAATCTGCTAATGGAGAAGTAAACTCCCAATCTCCAAATGGACAATTAATTATTCATCTTTAGCGTCTCTCTTCCTATTCTTGGTATTCTTATTCTCAATATATATTTCGTATTGAATAATTAACACTTTATGTCAATCTAACATTCACAGTGTGAATGTTAGCTTGACATAACATGAACATTAGATTGACATATTTTTTTCCACAATTATTAATTACATTTACTAAGATAAGTACACATTAGACTAAAGAGAAACAAACACCATTCGTTAATAAGCGGCAATTTTTTTTATAGAAACACAAAAAATGAAATTAAGAGTTCAAATTAAGTAAAAACACAAAGTAAAAATACAAGTAAAGACAGAAGTAAAAATACAAGTAAAGACAGAAGTAAAAATACAAGTAAAGACAGAAGTAAAAGCCGTGGAGGAAAACATTACACGCCTATATAGCGTATTATCTTCTATTCTTAGCATATGTAAAAGTTCATAAGTGTGTGTGTGTGTGGGGGTTACAGGTTTATAGAAGAGTTTACAGAGCTACAATTCTATATATCCAAACGTATATATATATACACAAATTTGCATCGCATTGGTGGTTTGTAACTCCCATAACCCCCCCCCTGCGTATGCCACTGCTTTTTACTTACATTTCTAATCAGCGTAGTGTTCCATATAATTACCTAACAAAGAAAAATGTCCTCTTCCTTACGACGTTGTCCCTGCAGTTGTAATTCGGTTACATTTCTTTTCCTTAAATTTCTTTTTATTCTGTGGTAGTAATATTATACTAAAACCAAAAAGAGATAATGATATTTTCGCTACCTAATTTTGTATGTGTGTATATCTGCATGTATATGTGTGTATAATTAATATAATACAAAAGTGGGGGACTATCCATCTCTTTCCCCCCTATTCTCCGAGTAATATAGTATGTTTATTTACATTTAGGATAAACAAAAAAATATATCCTTTGGATGATTAATTTTGGAATTAATTATTCAAATAATGAAATCAGAGTAAATCAGGTCCCGAGAAATCTAACCATTGTTTGTTGGGAGGGCGTTATAAATGTCTGGTGAACACTTGCTGTACTCTATGATATTTGAGAAACAACCACACGAAGTAAATTCATAAATTAGTGAACTGCACACGAAGCAAGCCCTTAAATTAGTAAACTGCACCCAAAAAAGCCCTTAAATTAGTGAACTATACACAAAGAAGCACAAATTAACGATCTGCATACTAAACACAGCCGTAAGTTAGTAAATTATCCCATTAAAAACTCACAAGTAGTATAGTCTGGCACGCTAAGTAACTTACAAATTAACGTTCCCTGAACAAAATCACAAATAATGAACTACTACACTAAACAAACTCGTCAACTAGTGAATTTTCACAATAAGCAAACACAAAAATTAATGAATTTTCATAATCACAACACACTAAAAAACCTCCTAAATTTTCACGCTAAACGAAGTTGGAAAAAATTAGTGAATGATCTGAAAAAAATTTCCTGATAATTTTTTCAATACAAAAGTAACATTCTTGGTTCCGCTTCTGTGAACAGGCATGCGGTTTTTAGGAATGTAATATATCGGTATTCAAGGCCGCTTGCGAACTGCTAACTTTTTTGTGACCCATATTTTTACCGGTGCCAGCAATAGCAGAACCGGATGGGAGAAAGGGAACTCAATGACACGCTCCTATGATCATCTGATTTATCACTCGGCTATTTGTCACTTGAATCGTTATTGTTCGCTCTTAGAAAATTGGCTATGGGAGGAGATCGGCACAAGAAAGCGATTCAAGAGAAAAGGGCGTGATGCAGGAAAATCACCAATTCCTGAAATCTAGCTCACACGCCTCCTTATTTTCCTAATTTCCTGGATTGATCCCGATTTTTATTTGCAAATATAAAGAGACGACGCCGGATGAAAATTAAGAAAATATTAAAAGGAGAGAAGAGATCTGGAGTTCATATATGCGCAGGATGTTATCAAAATTCACACAAAATTCTTATTTAAAATCAGTCGTCCTTGTTTAAGCATAACGGCGACGCACTGTGCAATCTAATCAAAGAAATATATTTACACAAATTTTAATGGGGCATTTAGTTGACGTTGAAACGTTAATTAAAAAAAAAATAAAATAAACGTTACTGATAGCTATTTCGAAACCACACAGGCTATAATATCACCAGGGGCCGACTATGACTAGGGGGCCCCGGCCCAATTTGCATTTGGGGGCCCCCTGACGTATGTATTGGATATGTATATCTGAAAAATATACGCACCCTTATTACCATTTAAAGATGTAGGTAAAAATATGCTTTTTAATACCACTTTCACTTCAAACGTCGGCTGCCAAATAATGCACTTGCAGAGCTTAAGTTGTAAAAGTGTTGCTAAAAGTTGCGAATAATATGTGGTATCGGTGTAACAATTTTGTGTTTTTGAAAACTCTGCTCTTTTATTATCCAATTCTCAAAGCTGTGGTTATAGTAGTTATAATTAGATACCAGCTATGATTTCGTCGCATTAGTTTCGGATTGTAAATCTGAAGAAAAAACGTTTTTTTGTATTAATTTACTATTTTATCACATTAAATACAATTGTCAAATAACATATTTCGGAGGCCCCTCTTTTCGCGAGCCCTTGCCATAATCTGACCCTGGCTATCATTATCAAAGCATGATCACCTTTGTTTACAACGTTGGTGGCGATCGGAGTTGCCAAACTCCAGTTTGGAAACTTGTTATGTTATTCAGGAGTCGCGTGTATTAGAATAGGCGTCTTTAACCACAAGACTCAAAAAGTTTGGAAAACCCTTTTGTGTCTTATTCATTATGTAATTAATTAAAAGGAATGCTTTTGGTTTTGCATTACCAATTGTGTCCACCACATCCTTAGCGAAAAAAAGGTGGCTAAAATCTAATATAAAATCTAATAAAATTAAAATATAAAAGTAAATGGTTACTTACCAATTGGGAGGTCGTCGAAACCATTTGCTATTGCATGGATGAGGGATGCCGTTCCGCTCGCGTTGTTTTGGTCCAGTTTTAGAAAATACACTCTGTCGCTGACCACTTGTCCTTCCCTTTCAATATTTTCTTGCTCATTCTGGCAGTGTTCGTCATGCTACGGAATGACAGCCGAAGCGCAATTTATTAATAAAGTAATCGATGAAATAATCGATATATTACTGATATTATCCATCGATAAATTAAACCAATTAATAAACTTTCAGACTCGAAACAGAATGCGGATGAATTTTATCTAAACATAACTTAATCGTACATAAAATATATGCAATAAAATATGTAATAAAGTATAAATGTAATTTATGTATAACGTAATTTATGTACAATGTGATTCATGTATAATGTAATTTACGCATAATGGAATTTATGTATAATGTAGTAATTTGTGTATGATGTAGCAATGTATGTACAATGTAATTTATGTATAATATATAAATACACGAGCAATAAAATGAGTTTAGCAAAATATATAGATTATCCCTATACGCAAGGCATTCGTAGTAGCAACTATAAGTAAAACGAAATAAAATATAAATAAAATATGCAAAATATATGTTGAAATACAAAATGTAAATAAAAAAAACGGTGTAAAGAATATAACGAAAACAGGTTCAAAACGAAATAATAAGAGAAAAAAAAAATCAAGTAAGACGAATGAAGACAACAAAATATACTAAATATATACAAAAAGCGGAGCAAGCACGTATACACAAGAAATACAGTAAATTCTCCCATTAATCTCCCATTAATCTCAAGGAACTGCGTAAAGAGGTGATTAATGAAAAAAGCTTCATTAATCGGGATGGCGCCTTAAGCAAGGACCGACTGCAATGTTTTATTTCATTTCCTTTTACCATAGCAGGTTTGAGAATGTCAGTACATCTAATAAATACATTGGAGTGCTTAGAAGTCCTTACTATTTATTAGATGAATTACACCTTATGATCTAATGAAGTTTTAACAATAATAGTACAGTATATTATAGTAAAAAAAGTGATGACTTACATATCATATTTTTCTATTTAGAAAAGAAAAATCCAAAAGAAACGATTGCTTTAATTACGGACGCGTTTATACGATATTTTTTTTTTCTTCAAGAGGCTGAAATGAATTGCTTTCTATGTCAGGTGAGATAATATACCTGCGAAAAACATTTAAAGCATCACTGGCTTCTTCTAAACTTGGAGGAGGGGACAAGCGCGAACACAGGGGGGTCACAGGGGTCATGACCCCCAAATATATATTTTTTCACTGTAAAAAATTCCAACTTTCATGATAAATGAAGGGTGTTATTCCAAGACCATGGCAAGGGACACGGACTTTCATTTGGGGGGTCAATGACAGAATTTGCCATGGTCTTGTTGGGGGGGGGGTTGTAGTTCGTCATCTGTTTTATAATCCTATGTATCTTTACCTGAAGCAACCTGTTTTTCTTTTACTGTCTCATGATAAAGTAAATTCAAACTTAATTCCGTTATTAAAACATCTTCTTTTTTTATTTATTTAACGAATCCGCGAGATATCATATGAAGACAATACATGATTATGGATCAAAGGATCTTGGTGAGAAAGGAGGGACAAAGCTAAACATCGGTAAAAAAATGGCGTCGTTAATCAAAAATACAGTGGAACCTAGTGAAGAAACCACCTTAGTAAATTGACCACCTGAATAAAGTGACCACTGTTTATAAGATACCAAACCAATATATTATTATATAGGTATTATTATTATTTTATATATAGGTTTATAAGGACAGTGACCACTTGTCTATAATGACCATTGAAGTCAATCCAAAGATGGTCACTTTACGCAGGTTTTACTGTATAATTTAAATGCATATAAGAATGCAAATCACTACAGGATTGTGAGGAAGATTCTAGCAAATTACACAACAAAAATTAACTTATTCGTGCTCTAAACGTGTAAAATATGCTTGAATTTACATTGTTTGTGAGTTCTAGGGCCCAAGGACAGCAAAGGCCATGCTTCGCTGAGATTAACAGTTTTCCGCGGAATCCGAACACCTTATGGCCTAGGGAACCAACCCCCAGACTACAGTGTGTAAGTAGTTAATCGGTTGGGAGTCTAACTTAGGATAACGGCCTGTTAAGTGAACGCTTTACCACTGTACTACCGCAGGATCAACGTGCAAAATAATGTATATTGTAGGCACATATTAAATCGGAACACACTGTATGTGTGATAATAACACACACTTTCTGTGTACGTCTATGCTTAGAGGTGTTGAAGAAATTGAACGTCGGATAAAAATATCTTGCATTAAATACGAAGTTTGATGTTTAATTGCGTTTAGTGCTAAAGTTACCTTTTCGCCTGTTGGGAAAAGCATCAGTACCGCCTTTACGTTGCTCTGAATGTTTTCTAAATGTTCCTCGTCAAAATTAATTACATCAATGAAGCCCCACTCTTCGGTAATGCCCATCTCTTTCAGAAACTATGGAAACAAGAAGTCATTTATTACAGCAATAGGTTAATAGATTATGCTGACAATTACAATAATCGTTACATTACTAAAATTATTTATCACATGAGAAAAAAAGAGTCGGTGAATGAAGCTAATAATGTACAGAGAGAAAACAAATATTATTTTAGGGGATAGTCAACTGATTAATTCAATGATACAAAAATAAAATATTTTATTAAAATTAAATGAATGGAACTTACTCTCAGTTTTATATTTCATGGCCCGTAACTGTACTATGGTATATATACGACGCGACCGACGATCTTAACGTTACTTGCGAACAACGATGTGTTCATGGATAAAGTGTTTAACATTCATGACAATTCATGTAACATTCCTGTTTGATAAAGTGTTTAACATTCATGACAATTCATGTAACATTCCTGTTTGATAAAGTGTTTAACATTCATGACAATTCATGTAACATTCATGACAATTCATGTAACATTCCTGTTTGACAAAGTGTTCAACATTCATGACAATTCATGTAACATTCCTGTTTGATAAAGTGTTCAACATTCATAACAATTCATGTAACATTCCTGTTTGATGAAGTGTTCAACGTTCATAACAATTCATGTAACATTCCTGTTTGATAAAGTGTTTAACGTTCATAACAATTCATGTAACATTCCTGCTTGATAAAGTGTTTAACATTCATAACAATTTATGTAACATTCCTGTTTGATAAAGTGTTTAACATCCATAACAATTCATGTAACATTCCTGTTTGATAAAGTGTTTAACATTCATAACAATTCATGTAACATTCCTGTTTGATAAAGTGTTTAACAAACATGTTTAATGTTCCTCAGCTTAAGCTAGAGCTCTTTATTATAGTAGAAGAAAAGAAACCGTCCTGGGTCGAAGTCGAACAAGAGACCTTCTTTATAAACTGGAATAATTCAACTGTTCGGCAGTATTATGCTTCTATAATAAAAAACTCTAGTTTGAGTAGCTTTATGTGTTGACTATTTGGAAATTGTGAAGCCCTAAGAAGTCTAATAATATCTTATAAACGGTGCATTTATGTTCATAAATAAGCTTACTGTATGTCGAATACAACCCAACAAGAGCCGGAAAGTGCTATTGTAATCACTAGATCACTGGGCAGCTAATGCTTCCGAAAGTAAATCATTTAGGAATATAAACAAAACACAATATTTAAATATCAATGTGAGGAAATTATATGTTGAAAATGACGAGGAATTAGCATTGTAATATTTAACAAACTTGACAGAGAGAAGATATTGATTACTAAAAATCACTAGAAGTGTAAGCGATGGAATTATATACAAATGGGAGGAAAAACTTGTGAAGAGAATATACACCACAAGAAAAACTGACACATGCTTCTGTCTATCTGAAGGATTGTCAACACTAAAACCTCGCAATCCAGCATCGAATGTCAGAAGCAGTCAGCAGAGCCAATAACAATATTAATCCTTCACTAATTAACTGTAAACAACTAAAATCTGGCAGACGAAATAATAACGCCGTTTCAAATAAATTAAGGAAATTTTCATTTAATTGTCGATAAATAATAGTTGATTATGATTAAGGGCGGATGCAGAATATTTTTCGGGGAAAGGGCAAACTTAAAAACTAAACTACCAGTCCTTTTCGTGAAATTTGTTGCTATAATTAAGTGGGTACTATAAAAAGTGTAAATTTGTTTTGTATGGAGATGCGCGTCTTCTGCGCCCCCTTATGTCCGCCCTTGCTTATGATGTACGCATGTAGGTGTGTACGTGTGCAAATTGGACATAGTGGAAAATTGATGCTCTGAAGTCCCATTGAACAATGGTTTCCAAACATTTTAAAATAGTGACCTGCAATTTAAAGTCAAAAACATTCGCGTCCAATTGAATCCATTTCATCTCATGCTTTATCTCCTTGGACATGGAAATATACTGAAAATTGCGGGTTTACAATTAACACTCATGCAAATCTGCAAGATATTAATTAAAAATTGCCTAAAAGAGTTCGGAACACGGTGGACATATACTAAGAGAGATGTACTGTATACAGTAGCGGATTTCTAAGTAGGCACACAAGGCACAGTCTAAGGGGCGGAGTTAAAACGCTTAAATATAAAATTTTCCGAACTCAACAATGTTGAAAAAACAACGTTCCTTTTAATTTTTACCCTGTTTCCCCAATAGCGATGACATATAGGCGACTACTTTAACTTGCCTGCAAATACAAACTACAGAATCGAAAGACAAAGGGCCCTAAAAATTTTGGGCCCTGGTCATTTGCCCAGCCTGCCTATTTATAAATCGAGGCTTAACACGCTTTTTATATATACTAATAGTAAATGAATGAATAAAGAAAAACTTGAACTGATAACGAAAAAATTCATGCAAGGATGCGTACGTGTATTTTTCTCAAATAATACGAAATACACGTAAAAACATCAGAGGCTCCAGGAATCCATACTAAAATTATTGTGGATTCAAAAAATGTCTCGAATCCACGAAGTCGGAGACTATGGTAGCAATAATTTCGAATTGTATCTTATTAGTTTGAATAATTATATGAAAAATCTCCTTTACATATCAAATGTTAAGAGTATGATATGCGGTTGGTTTTTTTTTAACAAATATTCCTCTCTTTGTAAAGGAGGGAGGGGGCGGCAGTACAGGCTGTGCCTAAGGGCGGCAATTTTATAAATCCGCCACTGATTGTACAATATATGCATGACTTCAGATAGTTGTAAAACTCTTTTGCAGCTCGTTTAAAATTAGTTCAAGATCTTCCTATGAATCATAATCTACAGTCTGGCAACATATATTACAGAGCAGGGGCGGCTCGTGGTTGATTTTGAACCCGCGCTGACGGGCACGGATTTCTTTTTTGGCGCCCTATCGCCCTCCGGCGAAAACAGGAGATTTTCACAGATGCGCAGTGAACCATATACCCTATAACAGTGGCCTAAAGTCTCTGAAAGAATTTCTTTGAGGACGTTTGCAAAAATTTTCTAAACTTGTCTCTTTTTAGAGAGATTTTCTACTGTTGGGTAAATTAAAAAAAAAAATTGAACTTTAGTTTGGTGCCCTCATCCAAACGGGGCCCCTGGCGACCGCCCGGATGGCCTGTCCCTTAAGCCGCCCTTGCCATGGAATGTTGAGAAAGGAAATCGATCAAGAAATCTACAGAACTGTGACGAACACCAAGACTACTGAAAACCTTGTCGCAAAAATGGCTGATTTGGAACCATCATGCGAAAGGTATGTTAACAAGATTTTGAAAAATATTTTGTTATGGAAAAAAAAAAAAAAAGACTCGAGAAAATCTAAAAAATTCATACAGTGCAACAACAAATTCAATTTTTCAGGTAACCAGCTACGAATTAAGAAAACTATATTTATTACTCAACAATTTGACATTTCGATCCAATCCATGTAGAACATCGTCAAAAGAACAAAATTACATGAAGAGATAGAAACTTTCTAAATATACTTAATTTGCAGATGTAATATTTGCTTACGTTAAAAAATACTGTTATAGAAAAATTACACTATAAAGGTGGAATTAAAAGCCAAATTAGAAAAACAACACAGACAATTTGAAACAAAAGACGCCAACTAACAGTCCTGCGCAAATATTTCGTTTCCAAGAAAGAGTTTTCGATCAAAAATGTGTGATTTCACTATATTGTCGCAATTTTGAACCACGGCGGTAAAGCGAGAAATTTAATTAAACGTGGTGGAGAAGGGGAGGAAAGGGAAATAAAAAGCACAAAGTAAAAGCTGAATAATATGAAAACAGGAAAGTGAAATCGAGAATCTGAAAATAGCACCATTAAATGCTCTTCCGGAGATGAATTGAATTCGGAAAACAGGCGCCTCACGAGCCAGACATTATGTCTACCATCCGGGGAAACATCGATGTCTCACCGCGCGATCGATATTTGCATTACGAAACGATCTTCTCCATAGCGACGTTATTTCTAATTAGAAAATTACGGAAATTTATTAAAAATTATTAGTAATTAAAACCGTTTTCTCCACATTTATGCAAATAACTGCATAAATAATGTAAAGAAATTAACAAATATATATACAGTCGAGTTTCTATTTAACGAAGTGCCATCGTTCCTCTGAAAAACTTCGTTATAAGGAAAATTCGTTAAATAGAAATTAACATAAATGATGAAACTTAATTTCGATAAAATGAAAAAAGCTAAATTTGGACAGTAAAAACTAAGTTCAGTAGACTCTTCTTTTTCAACGAATTTAAATATTTTTTGTATACAAGTACGCACAAATTAATAACAAAAGTAAAGACTGAGGATTACTTTATATCTGTATGATCCTCATACAACATATTTGAAACAGAGAAATAATCACTAATTTTGCTTTGTACAGGTTTCTTATAAAAAACGTTTTGTTCATAGAAATTCTCACACTTTTGTAAATATCGGAACACGTCATCTATAACATTTTCTTCAACAATGCAACACGTATATGCGAGAAGCAAATTTCGTGGCTTAGCCACACCTGCAGAGTGATACATCCCCGCTGCTTCGAAGTTCCCAGTTTAGAACAATAGAATTATTTATCACAACTGACCCTATGTCCACTATACAGAAGGCTACCTCAACTCCGTCCGTCCTCTTAAAATGCTCAACTATACCCTCTACCTAACCATCCCGCTGAAAAATTGTAAAAGGTAAATTAAAAAAAAAATCAAATTCTTTATAAAAAGAACTTCGTTATATAGAAATTGTTTTTCGTAATATGGAGACAAATTTACATGTTAGTGCCATTCAAAGTCAAGGTTCCGCCGAAAATTTCATTAAATAGAAAACTTTGTTAAATGGAAGTTCGTTATATGGAGACTCTACTGTATTTAATTAGCTCTTTCGTTGTCTATTCATTCCACCCTAATCCAAATATTATTTAAAAAACGAATAAAACTCTTCCAAATTTTTACGAAATCATTTTAAAACCAAGCATAGGCGCCCATATGGGGGAAGAAGGCTCATGCCCCCCCCCCCACACCTCCGATTAAAAAATTTGATTTGCCTAATTCTGCTATGCATTTACTTTCAAAAGTTTTACAAGTAGGTTTTAAAATAAGGTACTTTTTAGCTCATTACTAATTGTCAAACGGTATCAATTACTTTTGTAGCATTTTAGTATCTTGTACATTCACTAAAATGTTTCTCAGCTCCCACCCCAAGAACTCATATGGGCTCCCATGAATCCAAGTAAAGTAAATAAAATAGCATAAAACTATATTGTAAGAGATATTATTATCCATCTCAAGATTAACACAACCGCCACATATTCAACACGGGAAGACACCAGGCATGTTTTTTGTCATTTTTTCCTGGGAGAATTGACGGATAATATTTTTTTGACACCCGCGTTTTTCAGCTCAAATTACAGCTTTTTTTTATGTATAGAAGAAAAGGAGGCACAGCCCGGTCCCGGCGTCGAACCGAGAAGGTTAAGGCACACAGGTTCATGCGGAGAGTCTCCAGTTCAACTCCGGGCCAGAGCGGTGGGTC
>QLNU02014176.1:72308232-72322155 GCA_006491805.2 Dysdera silvatica
ATAGTATATACTATACATATGGTATACGTATACTGTATATAGTAACCCCCTCTCGATAACGCTATTTTAATTTACGACTATTTCTGACAAAAAAATACAATGGCGGTATTTTGCAGTCATGGCAAATGCTTCATAAAATTATATACATTTCGATTAAAGCCTTTTTCGTTTAACGACGTTTTGTCTCCGTGCTCTGAAAGCCGTTAATGGGACAAATTACTGTATATACAAACCACGTTATTGATTGCTAATGTACAACGTGCTCCAAAAATATATAGGACAAATTATTGACCCCAGGATGTCCAACATATGTTTGGGGCACCCAAGAAAATAAGCTTCCATGCCACTATTTAATTTAAATTTATTATTTAGATTATAAAAATCAGTTTTAATGGCGCTATCTCTATGACCTGGCATTGGGGCAAGCGCCGGCGCCAATGCTCTCCCTGCAGTTACTTTCATCGGCGCCCCACTTCATTTCAAAAAATATTTTATGAATAACTATTTAGATTTGTAAAGGTATATTTTCGTTTCGTACTTCTCCTCATATTCGACGATGTTACTTTTTCCCTATTTGACCAGTTGCTACCTGGCAGTCGATATATTCACATGATCGATTACACACGAGAAAAAAAAAAAAAAGGAGCTACGTCACACAAGGTAGAGAACATTATTTACAATTTAAATGCATACCTCGGGGTTAGACTCCAAGGGCAGCCATTTCTTATCGCTAGCCATGCTGTTGAAAAGGGCGGAATTACCACAAAACGGGCGACACGGAGACTTAAATTTCAGAGTGACCGTCTAATCCGAGAATTATGGAGTGAAGCAAAGAAGCCAAGTAGTCGCGATCGAAGTTGGCCGTCTGTTAACTGCGCAAGCGCAGAACTCATGCATGGTAGACCAGAGCTAGACACAAAAAAAAACAAAAACCCAATCTGGAAGAACCAATAATAGTTACTGATGCCATTTGCAAAATAAAGTATTTGTAATAATATATTATATGATATTTATGAGACGAGGGTATAAAGAGAACATATTAATAAACGTTTAATATAATTTTCAGAAGGAAGTCGAATAATAAAAACGAAGAGGTGGGGTGACATGTGGGAAAACATATGTTGAAAACGTTGAATATGTGGGTGACATATGTTGAAAATTCTCGCTATGTTCCTCCCTTACCAAAGGAAAAAAAAGTGTTTCGTTTCGAAGACATGAACTCTTATTATCAAAATTAAGAAAATTTCGTGTGATTTTTCATGTGAAATGTTAACGAAAAGTTGCCGCTTTCTATTTTTTAAAAATATTTTAAGAAGAAAAAAAATTGCGTAGGAGTTGTTAATAAGTATCCAAACACAGCCCAGAGAAAGCTGTTAAATAGGTTCGCTATACGAAATCTGTACGGCAGCATATCTCTGCTCTCTAATTTGTATTACAAATTGGCAACAGGTAGGCTATTAAAAAGAGTGCAAGCGGAAGTATTAATGATCGAAGCATGAATCTCTGACAGGAGAATCCTCAGAGATACAATTATTTTTTATTAATTTGTTACTAATTTTTATAATCACGTAGATTATAGATTCGCGAGATGATCTAACAGAATGGTTTCCATCCACGACAAGCATATAAGGGGGTTTACGATAATAATTCAACGTGCATCAATAATTTAATACCGGAAATTTCTATACAAAATTTTTTTAGAAAAATTTAATCAGAAACTATGGAAAACAAATTAAATAGATTTTGTGTTTTAGTTCAATTTTAACCATTAATAAATAAATAATTAAATAAATGCTTGCATGAACACGCACGCGGGTTCGTGCGTGTATAATAGACAGGTTACTTACGTTTATTACTAACGTGCAAAATCAGAGCAAATGAGATTCAAATATTTTTACCTATCTTCTAATCCGGTGTTTCTAAAAGCGTGGTCCGCGGAGGCTTATCGCGTGGTCCGCGGAGGCTTATCGCGTGGTCCTCGGCGGCTTATCAAGTGGTCCGCGGCAGCTTATCAAGCGGTCATCATCAGATCATAAGGATCAGCACCAGATTTCAGGTAAAAAAAAAAAAGAAAAAGAAACTGCCGACGTTGCTAGAATTTAGGTTGTGGTGAGATTTGAAGATTTTCTCATAAATATGACTTGGTATAAACTTTATCTTACGGCGTTTCGTGAAAGATTTGAATCCTCTAAATACACTCGCTACATTATAAATAATTATAAATAATTGCCTATATTGATTATTATCAGAGAATGGAAGTTTAGGCACTAAAAATGACAAAAAAAAAGGCAGACGAAAAGGCACTTAAAAAGTTTAAAGTAGGAATTAAAAACAGGTATTTAAAATTATGGAATAAGACATTTAAATCAATAAAAAAATATGGAAAAAGATATTTAAAATAATGAAAAAAAGGCAATTAAATAAATTCAGGGTATAAAGACCGGCTATAGAAATTTAATGCACATATTTCCTCTACTGTCTTAAAAATGGAATAAAAGAAGTAAACGTTATTGAAAAAAAAAGAATCACACATTTTTTAATATTGGAAATGGAAATTTTTTACCAACAAGACAATTTTAGATGGGTTTATTCGAACGACCTATCTCCTCTTATTGCACATTACTACGACATGCTTTTTTAAATTCCCAAATGTGAAATTTTGACGTCTATCAGGTAGTAGAATTTTAAATTGTGAAAAAGGTTTCTCTACTTCAATCGAGGTTATGAGCGCATATATAAAGTAGTATGCCATGGTGGGAGGCAGTCAGGGCCGCCCCAAGAGTGGGGCGAGCGGGGTGGTCGCCCCGGGCTCCACAGCTTGAGGGGGCGTCGCCGCAAAATATTGGGTTTCACAATCGGGTAACATTAATTTACCGGGAGAAAATTATTTTAAAAAAAGTGGCTAACTGTTATACCAATTCTTTTCGTAACTCCAATACCGTGGAATTAACAATCGAATAGAACACTTGAACATGAAGGGTCTGTTTACAGTACATCGCAAGTAGCTTATTGGTTAGTGAACCGCGCCCTTGGAAACAGTACTGCCCTCCGTCTCCATCCCTCCCTCCAGTAGCAAAGCGTGGTCGTTGTTAGTGCCAACGTATTGCAATAGTATGAGGCTGCTGATATCCAAGTTCCCATTCTGTGAGAATCGGTTGCGGAACTAAAGGAACGCCCGGTACCAATTCCTTGGAAGCTTGAATACTCGAAGGAGCTTTCACGAATATTTTTTTTAAAAGGTCAGAAACGAGAATATCTATTTCTGGATAAAGACCTTTCATTTGTTCTGCAATCCTATGCAATGCATAAATAAGGCATGTTAGATGAAGCTGAGGAAGCAAAACTTTCAGCGCATTTCCAGCTTTTTTATATAAAGGGGGGGCTGCATCTGTAAAAAAAAAAAAAAGCCTCCATGTCGAATACCATATACTTTGAGGGGAGGGTGACTGCTAATCAAGGGTTAGAAATATATATAACTCTGAATGAGTTTCTACCTGTGGGAGGTGGGGGGGGGGGGGGGGATTTTTATCTGACCGTAAAAATGGAGTACCCACATCTTAGGGTCCGTTAATAGATTTTACTGTATATATGTTACAGGAATCCTAAAAAGTATATAACAATACAAAGCAAACGAACTCAAAAGACAAATATAAACCTAAATAGGCTTTTACAGCAAAAAAATTTTAAAAGAAGACATTTTATTACAAAAATTCAAAAATAGGCAAAATAAGGCATTTATGGCATTTTGCCTAAACTTTCAGGCTCTACTTATTATTATTTAATTAAATTAAAAATGTAATTTTCATTGTAAATTTGACAAAATAAGATCGTAACTTATACTCTCTTTATCAAATAGCATTAGTCTAAAAATTATTTTGTTTCAGGTGGGTTTGGCCACCAACCCATATTTTTTTAAGAACTTGATCGGAGATTTTAGAGATTTTCTGCCAAAAGCTGGTCCCTTCTTTTATAAAGTAAAAAAAAAAAAATTTACCACAAAACGAGCTAAGATTAACTACAAATTAAATTGTAATAAATGTCTCCTGATGGAGATTTTATATAAGCCTGCCAATAAATGACATAAATCAAGGTTTACTTCGGTTATGTCTTTTCTTAGGAGAGGCGGGGAGATCATTATGATGGTGGATAAGTAGGGCTTAATATTATTAACCATAGTTGGTAACCTTAATTTTAGGCAATTTATTTTCGTACTTGGGCAAGGAACACCACCGGTGGTTAGAGATAAATAAAGGAATGTTTCAAGCGGTCCGTGAGCGACTGAAGTTTGAGAAACACTGTTCTAATTCCATTCGTTACAGCAGTGTTGATTAAGTTACAACCTAATAATTTGTCCCTCTAATTTTGATCCAATAATCTTTATCCTAATTAAAACAATTATCCTACCCATATAAAATTAGAAAAGCTTGCATAAAAAGGTCTAACCAATAAAGCGAAAGGGAAGAGATTGATTATTTGTGCGAGCTGTAAATAAAGAACGATATAAATTTAGGATGATTAATACTCGTAAAGAAAAAAATGATTTTTTGCGCCTAGTGGCAGAAAATCATTTTCTTTGCGAGTTTTTAATCATCTTATATACAACCACATCACCGGTAATGATGAAGGAATTACTATAATTTAAAAAAAAAGAAAGAGAGAGACGATATACTTGCTTTATTTTAAATGCAATAATCCTTTCATTAACGTTTTAAAAATGTGAAGAAAAGGTCCGCGTATAAATTATTATTATAGCTAATTCCTGTTTTAATAGGCAATTTAAAATCATGACGGAATTTTAAAAATGACCATAACGAGAGAAAGAGACCCTGGAGATTGCGACATACTGACTAAAAAAAAAAAGAAGATTGTTGAGTAGTGATTGAATTACTAGGGGGAAAATTACTTGCTGCATTTTTGCAATAGATTTGAATCCTGAGATGTTCCTTTTCCAGAACATAGAAACTGAATTTTAAGATATTAGATAATTTGTGCAACACGAAGTATTTCAAAGATTCCCAGTTAGTTCATTCCTTAAATTAGTTTCCCAGAACACTAATTATAATAATATGAAATGTGGTCGTAACCGTGTTCCCATATTATACCAATTTCGGTCGATAGGCATCACAATCGCATGTCTTAAATTTCTCTAATTTTAATCAATCCAGAGTTCGTGAATTCTGTGATGACCTCATCAACATTTTTCGAAAAATCATTCATGAATAGTCTTTTTTTTTTCTTCATTTCCTATTAATATATGCTTGTGGCTTTTAGGGTGCAAGCACGGCAAAGGCGATGTTATGCCG
Source organism: Dysdera silvatica (assembly GCA_006491805.2). Taxonomy (NCBI): domain Eukaryota; kingdom Metazoa; phylum Arthropoda; class Arachnida; order Araneae; family Dysderidae; genus Dysdera; species Dysdera silvatica. The sequence continues at coordinate 72,313,536 of QLNU02014176.1, forward strand.
GGACCCGCATATTTTCAAGGAGTCCGGATCTCTGAAAAAAAAAAACCGGTCTATGGTTGGACAGCACACGTTTGACAAGACCATTGGAAGTCGAATCCGGCACTCCAATTGAACACGTTATCGCTGCACCACGAAAGGGCCATCTTCAATTACCATTGCAATTGTTTTGTTTCGTTTTTTTGTTTTTTTCGATATAGAGTTCTATAAATTTCACTTACCATCTCTGTATTACTCAACACACCGCCTTTTTTTAGAGAACCCAACGTTTCTATGTCTATTGAATAAATGTAGGCTACTTTGGCAATTCTATGCTGAAGATATACGTAGATATTTGTTTTAGCGTTTAATTCCAGAAACACTATTTCTCACTGGCGAAGCTAGATCGATATCTAAGGGTATATATACAGCGCTCCAAGGGAAGATCAAGGAAGGGAGCGCAAGGGGCGAGCCCCTTCCATGAGAATAACGAACTTCCACTCATTTGCCCAAACCTGGCAAAAAGGTGCTTTCAAGATAGCCCCTCTCCCCCAATCTCCCAAAACATTTCTTGATCCAACAGTACAACACCTACTCCAATGCTTCGATCATAGCAGTCACTTAAAATTTTATTTTTTCTGGGGAGAGGAGGGGGTAATTTAACTTTAGGCCCTACTAATACCCCAGTCCACTCCATGTTTAAAAATTTGACGGGCAACCCTTACCTTGGATATATCGTTTTAAAGAGTGTTAAAGGTGTTATTGTTGTACTGAAGAAAAATTGAAATTGACTAGTGCTTTCGTGAGAAAGAGGAAAAATAACATTATTATTTTCACCTATTCAAATATGATAGCGAATGCACTTTCGCCTATTCTTGGAATGAAAGATAAAGTGTTCTTACTACGTCTTGAATTAGTGAAAATGATGATTTTATTTTAGGTTTTGGCAGACAATGCATGCAGCAAATTAATTTTTCTCTAATTCATCAATAGCACTTTTTACGGCCTTTAAGAGACAGTAGTCTTAACTCCATGGTTGCGCAGTATACGCCAGATGCTCTGCGCCATAAAAAAGCCAAACAAACAACTTAACTCCATGGAAGGACAAATCACAAAATAGGTTTTGTCATCGAATCTTAATTTAGGCCGGGGGGGGGGGAGTCGAACAAATAATTTGCTGCATGGCAACTTTGCACTTCTCCCTTGAAAATAAAGTTAACGAGTCTGATCATTTTTTGAAGAATCCTTTTTAACTATCTGAAAATCGAAAACGCCCTACGTTTTGGTGGCCCGCCGTAGCTAAACGCTTTTTACAGAAGAGAGCACTGAAAATCACTGGGTGTAATCAGTTCAAGTATCACTTACTTTGCATTGTAATCAGTTTAAATGTCACTGATTTTGAATATAAATTACAGATATAGAGTTATTGAGAGTTGCGCCCGCCGTAGCTAGACGCTTTTTACAGAAGGGAGCACCGAAAATCACTGGGTGTAATCAGTTCAAGTATCACTTACTTTGCATTGTAATCAGTTTAAATGTCACTGATTTTGCATATAAACTACAGATAGGGAGTTATTGAGAGTTGAGCACGCCGCAGTTAGACGCTTTTTGCAGAACCACCATCGAAAATGACAGGGGCTCAAAAAGCTACACGGAGCCCGAGAATTCATCGTTTTGATGTATTTTATAAATATATTTAATAATAATAAATATCTAATAAACTAATATATTTAATAATAGTGAATAAATTTCTGAACAAAAATTTTGCATTACAAACTTAAAGGTATACCAAAATTTACTATTTCCCTTATCCTTTATCTAGAGCAGATAAAGACTTTACCTCCATAAAAAGTATGATGTGAACAAGATCTACCATGAAAACCTGTTTTGAATACATATTTAATGTCAAAAAATAATTTTATACAAAACAAAAAACTTAAAAAGCCATTAATAATATATTTTGAGAAGGAACGTTTTCCCGGGGAAGTGGGGGGGAGCACCTGCGCCTCCCTGGTCCCAATCGACGGCCTTACTGTCCCCCCAATAATTTGAAATTTTACAATTATTGTATCAATACACTCTTTCGAAAAAAAAAAAGCAGAACTATGAAGAAATTATCTGTTTTTATTAAAATTAAATATATATCCAGCACATACGCAGGTAAGGAAATGATAAAAAATTTAAAGTCGCAGGACCCATCAGTGGCTAGGAATCGCACATTGAATGTTCAAAATCAACAGTTGGTGAACCCCCCACACCTACACGGCGGCGATGCATGCTTTTATACGTCTAGTCAGTTCAACCTCGTTTGTTGACGATATTCCACGTGTTCACTCCCGAAGAAGGGCGAACTTCTATCGCCCGAAACGCGTAGCTTGAACTCAATCTTGACATAAATACGCTTCTAAAACGTTGTTTTTTGTGTCTTATTTATATTGCGTATTGTTTCGTCGAATATTTCCACGTCTAGTTAAGTTAAAATTTTAAAGTGGACTTCCTCAGAACATGTTTTTTTCTAGCTTGCGTGCATGGTAACTTTCTAACCGCTTATTATAATTGAATAAAATTTTCCAGAAAACTTTATTATATGGCACTTTACGGTCTGTATCTGCTTTTTGCCATTTTTATTTATAAGTTATTAATTATGGACAAAATAGGGTCTTAAAAATCATATTTAAGGAAAAAATATAATTAATTTTCATAATTACTTTCTTTTTTTACGTAGGGTGTGAGTGCACAATATCTGTGAACAATTTGAGCCCATGAGCAACACTGTAGCAGCAAAATTTAAGTTACAATTCTACGCGTAGTCTGTTGCCATGTAATATTAATTCATAAATCATATTTAATATTTTGTAAAATTAAGAAAAATATTTGACATTTAAAATTATTTTTGGCCATGTTATACATACATAATAGTTTGTTATTGTTGATCAAAAAATTTTTTAATTAGATTTATATTTACTGAGAAAACTAAAGTTAAAAAACCATTATAAATTTCTCCATTTTGGGAAAGTTAAAGGTCCTATGACCCCCTTAAGGGTAATTCGTTTATTTTTACAAAAGAGTGCATACACAATAAGTGCTTGAGCCGACGTCCAATAATTCTGCGAACACGTTGCTTATGTAAGCAATTTAAAAGTACCATTTTGCATGTAATCAGTTAAGTACTGTCAGTTCAACAACACTGTGAATCATCTAAAATACTTTGTAATGATCTTTGCTATCAGCGTTTTTTGCATGTGCAGGTAAATAATGTAATATCACATTTGCTATTTTATTTGATAAAGCACAATTTTTCTGAAAATTGATAGCCTGTTTAAACGATTTAGGTTTTTTTCCCCCCCAGCCCTAGAAAAGTAAAATCGTTCTGCACCATACGAGGTGACTAAGGGATTGAGATGTTTGTTTTTAATATACCATTACTGGTATTCAACTACACTGGTGTGCAAAAATTAAGGACGAGATGGAAAAAGTAACATAACAGCGGAACGAACAGGCAGAACTGACCGAAAGACCAATCAGGAGACTGCCTAGGGTCCTACACGGTAGGGCATTTGCGTATACGCATCATGATGTAATGTGGGCGTGTGGGTAGGGTATAAAGCACGACAGCAGTGTACGTGCTGCGTTTCAGTGGAACCTATTGAACAGTGTAAATCGGTTTAAACGATGGCGAGTTGAGGTAGCAGTGCGAAATGCCTAATGGGTAGTCCCGTAGACAATGTTTACATGATTTTACTCGAGGTTGAATCATTGGAAAGTCAGAAGGTTGATGTGTGACCAGTGTCTGAGGAGTTCGTAATCGCACACAGCATCGTGTCACGAGCATGGACGGCATTTCGAACGACAGGAACAGCTAGATGTCCGAAAATTTAATGGTGGTCGTCCAAGAGCAATCATGGCAAAGGACAGGTATCTTGTTCCAGAGGCAAGGAGAGATCGACAGCTGACAATGGGTAAAATCGTAAGCCACATGCAACACACTCCTGGACGGCTGCTATCGTGTTTTACCGTAGTAAGGAGCATGCACACACAGGTGGTTTATTCGCTCGGTGACCAGCACGATGCGTGCCATTGACGTCTACCCATTGAGGACGGTGTTTTCTGTGGTGCCAGGAACACAAGGAATGGGGAGCTCAACAATGGGGTCAAGTGCTGTTTACGGATGATAGTCGATTTAGTCTCATTAGCGATTCTGGATGTCTATACATCTGGAGAGAGCGGAGAACACACAATCACCCCTCTAACATCGTCGAAAGAGATCAATTTGGAGGTGGCGAAGTTCTCGCCTTGGGAGGCATAATTCTTGGTAGCCATACGGAGCTCTACAACTTTCAAGGAGGTTTAATCATTGGTGAACACTATTGTAGCGAAATTCTCCTTCTTTGTACGCCTTTTCCGAGGTGCTATGGATCCGGAATTCTTCTTATTGGATGACAATGCTACGCTTTATCGTACAGCTGCTGTCGCTGAGCTGTCAGAGAGTGAAGATATTCATCGTATGGAATGGCCCGCACGGTCTCCGGACCTGAATCTAATAGAACACGTGTGGAATGTTCTCGGGAGATGCCTGGCAGCACATTGTCATCCACCAGCAACAATTCCTCAGCTGTGATCGGCATTACAAGAGGAATGGGCCATGATGCCTCAAGAGCTCATCGACAACCTCGTATTAAGCATGAACAGATGGTGTACATCCTGCATCGCAATCAGGGGTTATCATATCCCCTACTGAAAACTGTTTTTCTTGCCTGTCACATGGACGTTTCTGCCTTCTGTCCTCCTGTGCTGAAAGCCCACTTTTGAATAAAAGTCCTTTGTATCCTTTGGATTCCTTTCTTGGTCAGTTCGTTCACCGTTTCCATAATCTTACATCTTGGAAATATTATGGTATGCTTTGTACCCATTTGAAATACTGGGGAGTGATGTTACATGCGAAAAACTGTTCCGTCCTTAATTTTTGCACATCAGAGCATATTTGGCCTGTAGCTAAGCCAGCAGGGGTGTGGCCCCAGTCACCCCCATCGAACTGTTATATATATATATATATAAATAACAATCCCCGGATGCCCTGTGCCCCATATGCCCTTTGCCTTGTTCCAGTTGCTCCTTGATCCTGGATACAGGCCTGGTATATATATATATGCATTTATAACTAAAAATTTAGCTATTCGAGCTTACAGCTCAGAGATCAACAAACATAATTAAGTACAGACAACACATTTTGTATCACAGTTTTATTGGAAAACTAAGAAACATTTATAAAACAACTAGAAGAATCATTCTAAATCACATTTCATAAAAATATACATTTCGTAACAAAATTTAACAATATAAACTTTTAGTTTCATTTCTTAACAAATCAACATAAAAATGGAAATATTTACATAGCTGTTATTAGTTGTAGAGACAGAACCAAAATCCTTCTCAGGAATGTGTTCCGCCATTCTGGTTCTCTTAAGAGAATGTATTCTTTGGACTCAATATCTTTGGGGAATGATTCATTTGGAATCATTCATTGAATGGGAATGATTCTTTTACAGAATATATCTTATAAACAAGATCGAATAAGGTACACTCTACATCTGTTGTGATCAGGAGAAAATACCTTTATAGACAAATTATCGATAAAATACAAATTATTAATTAAGAAATAATTAATATTATACTCTTAAAATTATTAATTAAGAAAATAATTAATATTATTATAATTACAAATTATTAATTAAGAAAATAATTAATATTACAATTACAAATTATTAATTAAATAATTAATGTACATAATTACAAATTATTAATTAAGAAGAGAAAATAATTAATATTGTATAATTACAGGTATTAATTAAGAAAATAATTAATATTGTTATAATTACAAAATTATTAATTAAAGAAAATAGGTAATATCATTATAATTACAAATTATTAATTAAGAAAATAATTAATATTATAATTACAAAATTGTTAATTAAAATAGAGCCAAAATACAAATTATCGATACTGACTGCATATCCTTTCGACAATATTTTAAAAAAAATTAAACATAAATTAATTGCTCAGTAGTAGAGAAAAAACTATACAGAATTTTTAAGGACACATTACTTCTCCTTGTGTCACATTACTTTACATAAAATTAGAGTGAACACCCGTCTCCTTTATATAAAAAATTGAGAAATATTAGCAGATATTTGATCGTATGTCAAATATACAATCAATTAATTAAACTTTTAAGTAATGTTATTTTAATAAGTAGAGAAATCCAATTTGCGCATCGAAAACTGATATTAGTACTATCAGTATAAAATAATCATTCGATTCAATTAAGATGCTTAAGTCCAGTGAAACAATTATTTAATTATTACTTCAATGAATTAATGTTTTAATCATTCGATTAATCGACTAACACCATAATAAATCGATTATTGATTTATGATATTCTCCTTAAATTACTCAATGTTAAACAACAAAACATTTAATGCAGTGACTAGAGTTCTCAGAATTAAAAGACAAAAAAGGCAGATATTACTTACTTTCTTGGTAATAACATTGGCCCTTTTTATTAACTGTGTCTTAGTAAAAAACTTGCAATTCATACAAAATTGGACTTGTAATTACAACTTGTAATTCATAAGAAAGTACGTTAAACATGGACGGGCAGAAATTTACAATATGTAATCTTCCTTATTATTATTGAAATATTATTTATTTTTATTACAATATGTAAAATTTATACAGATTTGTATTTTTTTTTTTTTGGTTTTGGTCCCCAAATAAAGTTATTCAGGCAGCCAATAGCAACATCTAATTATTTTCACTTATTAGTTAGTGTCAATATCAATGAACGAAGTGCATTGAAAGAGAGGTGACATTACCTGTAATGATGGGACAGGACTAGGTAACATAAAAATCAATCGTGGAATGTACTCCCCCCCGCCCCCACATGCTATTCAGCACTGGCTCGAAACCCAATGAGTTAAAGTACAAAATACACAGCAACAACCACAAAAGTTGGAATGACTGAGTGACAAAAATAATTTGGCATGTTTCTTGACTTGGGAAAACACAAAACCGACGAACATAATGATCAACAATAAATATTTAAATATGCAATTAACAAATTCTTCCTTCCAAGTACAAATCATATGACGAAAGGATCAAACGAGAGATAATTAGCAAGTTACAAGCCCTTGACACCTTAATAACACTTTTAAATGAACGGGAACATAGATGAGAGAAATTAGCCACTTTCCTAACTGAAATCAGCAAATAAAATTAATGTGTATGTAAATATAACAACGAAGTGAAATAGATATAATACACAATTACATATAACTATGAAATGTAGGAAAACAGCATGATTGTTCAACAATTTCGATTTTTTAGATGCCCATTCTCAAGAACAGAAGTAGGTCTGTGTGTTTTTCGGCACAAGCATAAGAAAGGTCACGCGGCGCCGGGACGCGTCTTTCCATTCCCGGATCGATTCAGACACTTGGCGTCGAGGGGCGAAAACTGACAATGACGCCAGTGTTCTTAACAGCGCCAAGGTTGCCGCTTGTGTATGCTTATACTGATTCAGACAGCGCACATCGAATGTGATCGAAACGGTACGAGTCGCGAAGCGACGAGCGAGGGTTCTGTGGGGTCTCCCCCTAGTTCGGTCTCTGTGATTCAGGTAAGTACTGATTTATTTATAAAAGTACTAATTCATAATCAAAATCAAATGCGGCACATGGGCTCGCCCGTTACGGTCTAGTGAACTTTCCTGCTATAAGTAGCTAGAATCGACCGTTTAGCGCCGAAGCGCTTTTTTGCCGCCAAGCCTTTCCGTCGGTAAGTGTCTGAATCGATCCGGGAATGGAAACACGCCACTGGGACCTACGGTTTTCCGAGGAAGCAGAACCTCTTAAGGCACAGGGAACCAATCCACGGACTACAGTGAGTAGTAGGCCGGTAAGCCTTCCTTTTTAACGAAGTTGGCACACGAATCCCGGGTTAATAGCTTGCTAGTTACTTGTAACTACTTATTAGTAACTTGCTAGTAACTTGTAACTACTTATTAGTAACTTGCTAGTAACTTGTAACTACTTATTAGTAACTTGCTAGTAACTTGTAACTACTAGTAACTTGTTATCACTGTCAACCGCAGGACCCAAGAACAGGATTTAATGTCTTTTTGTTGTTACTTTTTTTTCCTTGGGCCAACGACAAGTGAATTTAAATTGCCTTCAAGATAAAATTTGTCCTAATTAAATAGGGAGCAATCTTACTTTTCTGATAAGTAGTCATGAATGTACTACGTTTATAAACACAACTGAAAAATCATACCGACCAGTGTAGACTGATATATCAATTACTATTTACAAATATTCGGAAATTTCAATAACAGTAGTCTGTTGCTACAAACTGACTTGTTCAAATTTGGATTCTGTCAAAAAATTCACTCGTCCAAATTTTGAATAAGTAAAGAATGAAATTAGAAGATTTTCTGGCTTGTAATTTGACCAATCCTTGCAGGAAGACCAATTTAAAAAGACCCTCAAAATGATAAGATCATTTTTTTAATTCGATACTATTCAACACATGATCTCTGAATCTCTCCACGTTATTTCCATAAATTTCACAATATAAAGAATATATTCAT
>QLNU02014176.1:72322255-72349766 GCA_006491805.2 Dysdera silvatica
CCCCCCCCCACGCGACAAATAAATTTACATTAAAAATGATTATTTTCAAGTAAAAAATACTTAAAATCAAATTTACAAGTGAAATTTTCAAGTTTTTTCACAATCACTAAATTTTTGTTCTGCATCTGTCCGTGCCTCCCTACCTCAATATCCAAAAAATCGTCGTGAAATAAACTAAATTTATTTATAAAAATATCGTTATTTTATCTTATAATAATGCACATAAGATAAGATGATAAATGTCACTCTTTCCCTACACTCCACAATTTTTCTTCGCATTGGAGGTGTCGTAACGACAGAATTTTATTTCTTTCTGCTAGTACGGCAGGAGAGGTGTCATGGGTGTAACTAGCTTCGAAGTCTATGGGAGCTGAACCGTGTACCACATTGGTTAGAAGAAATTTTCTAGAGGGTTAGCCCCCCCTCCCCCCGCCATAGTTACGTCAATGGAGGGAGGTGCCAAGAATAATTGTGCCTAGGGCACTTCGTACCCTAAATTCGGCCTTGACTTACTAAGAGTCGAAACCAACCCAGTTGGTATATACAGTAGAACCTGCCTGACGTGACCACACTTGGGACTGGACTGCAAGACGAGGTGTAAAGCTTTGTGCCGTGCAGTCAACAATGGTACACGAGTGGGCCTTCGGCTCCGAAAGCCCATATCAATGATGGTTCGTTGAACAGTTCGCACGCTGACACTTGTTGATGCCCCAGCATTGAAATCCGCGGCAATTTGAGGAAGTGTTGCACGTCTATCTCGTTTAACGATTCTCGTCAGTCGTCGAAGGTCCCGTTCTTTCAAGGTCTTTTTCCGGCCGCACCGCTGTCGGAGATTTGATGTTTTACCGGATTCCTGATATTCACGGTATACCCGTGAAATGGTCGTACGCGAAAATCCAAATTTTGTCGCTATCTCGGAGATGCTATGTCCCATCTCTCTTGTGCCGACTATAACGCCACGTTCAAAATCACTTAAATCTTGATAACCTGCCATTGTAGCGGCAAGAACCGATCTAACAGCTTTGCCAGACATCTCTTGTCTTATATAGGCGCTGCCGACCGCATCGCGTTACGCTGATTGGTTGCAAAGCTCCGTTATTTGCATACGCACGCCTGTACCAGTTTTTCTGGCACTTCAGTGTACATATCTACGTCAAGTAGTAATAAGTGCAAATCACATATATATCAAGTGAAGGAAAAATGCATTCCACCTTCACTTGACAAAGGGAGCAGTTGGCTCCCGAAACGTCGTGTTTTTAAACCTTACGCCAGTGTCGAAATAACTGTTATGCAATTAAAAATGTTTAAAAGGTTAAGATCTGTTATATGATTGTAAGTAAAAAAAAAAATTCTTGAACTTACTATGAATGGTATAAAAAATGTTATAATACTTTGGTAGATGGCATCTAACATACTAAACCAAAATGAATACTTTGTATGAATCTGAAAAAAAAAATGCAAAGTATAAATTAGTGACCAATTAATGAAAGATTAATCAAATTATAGTCATGGCTAAAACATAATATATTAGTGTTACTTATTCAACTGATCAAAATTGTTAAGTCAAGCTAAAATTAATATTTAATTCACTCTTGATATTCTCAGCATATTATACACACACACGCCAGGGTTTAAGTTGTTTAGATAGCCAGAGTTAGGCAATTGAAGCAGCAGTCCCATTTTTTGTGAACTGCGACGAGTTGCTTGAAAATGTGGAAAAAAATTTTTGCCCATCGCGAAAATGCAACAGGCATTTTTAACCACAGTTCATTCTCTGAAAACGGGATTCCCCAATTCCAGAATATCCGCTTCGCACATCAGCAAACTTTTCTTGTTCATTTTTTGTTTTCTCCTCTTCAAATTTCTTAACAGCACCTGTTTGAACACCCCATTCCTTTACTTATTACTCAAGGAAGAACTATGGTTGGGGTGAAGCTGGGGGCAAGTTGACAATACAAAGCACACAGTGATACTAGCCCTTAGCTAGAGCATGGATCCAAGTGCCAAACCATGCAACGCATGCGTGTGAACTTTGAGAAATTCAGAACTCGCTGGAGAAATTCCTACTTTACCTTTGCCAACAAATAGTATTATTGTCAATTTAGTGAGTAGATAGTATGATCTAGGACTTTCGCCAGAGGCAGATCCAGAGAAGGATTTTGGGGGGGGGGGTGTAAAATGCAGTAGAATTTGTAAAGAGCCCGCATTTAGCGAGTTTCCAGATATAGCGAGGAAAATATGGATTTTGTTTGGTATAATGATTAAGCGCAATAGTATTTACCCGCTTTTAGAGAACTAGTCCTTTGGACCCCAGATTTCATTGATTTGATAAGTATCCGGATTGATATTTTGATAGAGTTCAATTTAAAAGTGAATTGTAGGTGTTTTATTCCCTTGGGAAAAAAAAAATCGGTAACAGTATTGTTACACAAGGTGAAAAAATTAGAGATAACGTTTAGTGAGGTGTACAAAATAGCGGAACTACTATCAACTTTTCTCATCAACCGCTGTAAATTCCGAGAGAAGTTTTTTTGCAATAAAAAGAATCAAGGCATACCTTAGAGCTACATGAGGAAAAGTATGCATGAACAATGTGGGCGTTTTGTCGACAAAGAAAAACATTCTTTTAAATATGAAAAAGTACTCTGATGGAACTCTTTATGAAAATGTAATGATCAAATTCATGCAAAAGACAAGAAAGAGTTCACATACAAATAAAGTATTCAAAGTGTCAAAACTCTAATACTCATTTTTATGTTATTTTTTGTCTTAATTATATTTTATATTTCAGTTATTGTATATAAATAAATAATTAAAGTAATAATATTATATGTAAAAAGGCTCTTTCTAATTTTTTATAACTGGAAAATAAATTTTAATATAGTTGCAACAGCATTCGGCTGCGGGGAATGGGAGATAGCTCAGGTATTGGACTGTTGCTACACCATTGATATATAAATATATATTTAAATTTTAATTCACCTCTCTACAAAAAAATTCTACAAAGAAATCCTTTGCAAAAATGCAGATATGAGAAGATAATGCATGGCTGGTCTATATAGCTTAGCGAACAGAGCATTAGTAGTAGCCAAAGGGCTGTTGATTTGAGCCTAGCCCATGAGATAGACACTTTTCCTCCAGAGATTCTTATTTGTCAAACATAGGGTTTAGTCCAAATAGAAAATGATGGGCAGGGAAGGTTCTTGTGATATGAACTTGGTCTGTCACACTATGCACAATGGAATAAAACAGAAAAACCACATACTGATCAATTGCTGGTGCATACTTACCTCCGATTTTTGTCCTTGGGCATACAAGTGAGGGAATCGGAGCAGCAGAGCTTCAGGGCAGTCTTTATCAAATATTCCCATGACTATTGGTGGCAGCGATATAAACAACACATTGAACAGCATGAGGTATATGTCATCAATCATTACCATAGTACTGAATCCACAGAACCACTGATACCAACAGATGATAAAAATAAAACTCTAAAAAAAAAGAGAGAAACCAATAATTGATTTTGAATCTGTTGTATATTTTACCATAAAGCTTGGTCCATAAAGAACTGGTCAAAGATACACGGTTGGTGCGTGAAATTCATAACTCACTGCATTCTTATAGAAAAAGTAGAGAACTGTTCTGGCAAGACGATCATAGCACCAGTGTCCATGGACAAGTAAAAGCCGTTCCAAGTAACGGAATCGGGCTAAGGCAAAATCACTGGCCATAACAGCTTGCATGCCCTCTCGACCACTGATTCCGACTCCGACGTCAGCCACTTGTATCATGCTAACATCATTGGCACCATCCCCTACATTATTGATTTTAATTACTTACAAATAACTAAAAATGATGATCAACTACAAATAATTAGTAATAATTATCATTAATAATTTCAACCAAAGCATATTAATCAGGATTTATTTATACACACGGAAAAAATTGGTTTATTGTATATTTTTATCAAATATATTTTAAAATACAAAGTATTACAAAATTGTGTATTATCTATTTTAAACATTTATTACAATTTGCAAGTAGTCTAATTGTGACTAATATTACAATATAATTACTTACAAATTGCATTTTTTTTTGCCTTGCAAATTCTTTGTGTGTATTCAATGCATTATACATAAACAGCGCTGTTACTTACCAATGGCTAAAGTCTTTACATTTAGGGTTTCTTTTATGAGTCGAACTACAGAAGCCTGGAATTATAATAAAAAAACTAAGTGGAAAAAATAATAAAAAAAATCTTCAACGTTATTGAATATTAGAACATTGAAAATGTATTCAATAACATTGAAGACTTTTTGTTTGCAGTTTTGTCATTGGTGTGGTGAATAAAGAATAACATTCGAATTTAAGCGGAATAGAAAAACTACGTGCGTACCCGTCAAAACTTGAATGAATACTAATAAACAAAAAGCGCCCTCCGACATTTCGTGCCTTTCGGGTTACCATGACAACTAAAATTGAAAAGTAAAGAATTAATCACAATTGACATTTCTTCATGTACCTATTATTGATTCCACCAGAATATAGTGGCAACAAACATTTTTCATTAGTTTTAACATAAATAATTATATTATTGATACAACTACAATAAAGTGGCAACAACAGCCTCCTACCTTTATTAAGACGTAATGAAAAAATGTGACGAATTATAAAGTAACGCTTTTTTCTAATTGACCTCCGTTAGAATCAAATGTCCCTAATTCGAACAGTCGATTAAAAAAAATCTATTAGTGATACGTTGGCGATGGTAGGCAAAATTGGCTGCTGAATTCTTAGATTTTGGCGACAATTTTTATTTTACGCGTTATGACGCACATGCTCTTTTTGCGAGTTGACAAACGGAAAAATGGCGTCACTGCAAAAGAAGACACAAATCGTTCTCTGGTATGCAGAACACAAATCCATAACAGTGCAAAGAATGTTTCGAATAGTTTATAAAAAAATTCACCCGATGCTAAGAGCATTAAAACGTGACAAAAAATGTTTCTGGAAACTGGAAGTGTGCAGAAAAGATCCAGAGATAATCAGCATTCACTTTCTGATGCACGTGTGGAAGATGTTCGAGAAACTTTCGTTTGGAGCCCCTGTAAGTTGATCAGGACGGGAGCTTCTGAATTATCTATGCAACGATCAACTGTTTAAAATGTGCTTCATCAAAAGCTGAAGCTGTATGCTTACAAAATGCAGATTGTATACAAACTGCAACCAAATGATGGGCTGCAGTGTGTTGCATTAGCTCTGGAGATGTTTCCTCGCACCGAAAATGAACCCGATTTTCTAAACCGCATCATTTTTTCAGATGAAGCAACATTTCATGTGAGCAACAAAGTGAATAATTACAACTGCACAATTTGGGACTCAGAAAATCCCCATGCAGTACAGGAAGTGGAAAGAAACAGTCCAAAAATCAATGTGCGGTGTGCTCTTTCACATGATACAGTCATAGAACCATTTTTCTTTGCTGAAACGGCAAACGTTTTCCTGAACATGTTGCAAACTTACGCAATACCCCAAATGCAGCATTTACAACCCACTGTTATCTTCCAACAAGATGGGGCCCCCTCCTCACTGGAGCACAAATGTTCAAGCATTTTTGGATACAACTTTTCCTAACCGATGGAGAGGATGCGGTGGCCCAATTGTCTGGAAACCAAGATCTCCAGACATCACTCTACTGGATTTTTTATTTTGGGGCTATGTCAAAGACAAAGTCTACTCAAAAAAAATCCGTGATGTTGAAGACCTTCATGGCTCAATAATCGCTGCTATTGCTACTGTGACTATGGAAATGCTACAGCAGACACAGCTGGAACTGAACTACCGGCTAAATATCCTCAGGGCTACTAAGGGAGCCCATCTGGAAGTGCACTGATTTTTTTTCTAAAAACTTTGTGTGTACTGTTACCTCATTTTCCATTTTTCTTATGCTTTTTACCTTTCTGTTAAGCATAGCAACCTCTCCAAATTAGGGACATTTGATTAGGAAACACCCTGTATATAGAATGTATAACAAAACCTCATGATTACTAAGAAAATAATGCTCTCAAGCAATTTATTTTTTTATTAAAAAAATAATTAAAATTTTTCAGAGTTTGAAGAATCCCCACCCATGTAAAATTATCAAATTTACAACTCAAGGTGTGCTAGTGGGGGGACTACATACATCCACATAATTTTTCATGTCTCAATTTCTGTATTAAAAAGTAAAAAGAGTGGAAAAATTTCCCACTGTTTACCTTTTGTAATGGAGTTGCTCGGCAACATAGAACAGACGTACAATATTGGGATAGCTGCAGAAATAAAGAACTGAGAGATGGGTCTAAAATGAAGGCCAAAGTGCGACCATCGATGACCAGAGCTCTTGGCTTTTTCCGTAGACTAATTTCGAAAACTGTCTCTCGTCTTGTATAAAACATGAGACTTTTTAAGTAACTGCCAAGGTCTGTGGGCATAGTGTATACAGAACTAAAGCAATTTTCGGCCGTTAAATCCCTGCTAATTTGGTCCATGTAAAACTTCATTGTGTCTTCAGAGGCTTCCTAAAGAAAAGGTTTCAACTAAACACACAATACACAGTTTAAATGCTAGAAATAAATATCACGATACAAAATGTACAATATAAAAAATGGATAACATGCAAAGAAAGGAAAAATTTCATACTTTTGATCTGGCATTTAATGTAATGACTTCCATATCTGTTGAAAACAGCTGACAAGAATAGGCAATATTAACCGCGGTTTCCTGAAATTGAAAAATGTACATATTATCATTTTAGTTCATGCATATAGATTATATTTAATTGCATTTGGAGTCGCGGAAAAGGACTGGGAATTGGGCTAAAACACCAAGTATGTAATTTCCATACTTATACTATTTGTAATTAGTTTTTTGATACTGGCTATAAATAATATAATTTGCTTTGTTTGTAATTGAAATCAAATGCAAAAACATGATCGGTGCACTCGTAATTAACACAACAATGCAAGGCATATAACACACACTGTACATTCATAACAGGAAAGAATATAGTTCTTGAACCTTTTGTAATTAACATTTGAAGTCATAGCATCGAGTTTGCACTTGTCATAATTACAATTACATTAGGGTATATAATTTGTACTCCTATATGTTTAACCAATCAGCAAGCGTATAATTTTCACCCCATGCAGTCGATCGATCGATAAGGCAAATAATTTATACCTCAAGTTGTTGACTATTCAGAAAGATGTATAACCTGCACTTTGCATAGATGACAGCGAAAGATACATATTTTACGCATGTTGTAGTTGACACTGAAAGACAATGTATAATTTGCCACACATGCAACTGATAGAAAAAATGGCACATCATTTGCACCTCTTATATTTTTCATAACAAGAAAATGGAAAATGCATATAATTTACAGCCCATGTAGCTGACATCGAAAGGTAAGACATAATTTGCACTTGACATAACTGGCAGCACAGGGTGTGGCACATAATTTGCAATTTGTATCAGTAGTCAAAGTGCAACAACGGATTAAGGGCCTTATAAGGACCGTTGAACTGGGCACCAAGACAAAAGGGGCGACGAAAAAATATTTTTCATTACTAATTTGATTTTTGCTACTTTCAAAAACAGTTTATAAAAAATTACCTTATTGAATTTTTAAAACTAGTGTTTTAACCCTTATTAAAATTTTTTTAATGAACTTATTAACCCCAATTATTGTACAAATTATCCTTTCATACAATGTGTTTAATTTGTGTGTGAAATAGTGAAAAAGCCTTTCCCCCCCCACCAACAAAACCACAATATGACACAGCAAGTAAGAAATTAGGAAAGTAAAAGCTACATTAAAATGGATAAACTTACATGACTGACTGTACAGAGGACATTTCAGATCACAAACTCATGTAAGGCTGTATTTTTTAGCTCATAAGAAAAAGTACTTGTGGTTTAAATACATGTTAGTTGTTGTAAAGAAATTTTAATTGTGGGTTTCGTATTTTGTTTTTTTTGGGGAGGGGAGTGTCAAGGTAATTATCAAGATAAATTACAGGGGGGGGGAGGCACTTTTTTTTAACAATGTTAACCCAAAGTAAATAACAACTTTACCCTTTTAATCTATTAAAAATATTGCATACATTTCAATTCTAGGGGGCAACTGACCCCTTGCCGTACCAAACGACGCCCATGGGTGGGTGGAGTTCTGAATCAAATCCTGCATAGTTGTATGCTAGGTGACCGCATTACCACTGCAGGACCTATAACAAAAATACTTTTTCGTTATAGGTCCTGCAGTGGTAATGCACAGTAATGGACAGGTAATGGACAGAAAGCACGAAATGTTACCTGTTTGTCACCAGTCAGTACCCATACAGTAATACCAGCTTCTCGTAGGGAAGATATTGTACTGGGCACACCTTCTTGAAGTTTGTCTTCAATGCCTGTGGCTCCTAAGAGTTCTAGATTAGTTTCGATTTTACATGCTGACAAATATAGTTTCCTTTCCTTATCATCAAAACTACACTCAGCTTCTCTGTGCTGGTCGAGCCAAGCTTCATATTCTTTATCATTCAGCACCTATGTATGAAGTTTTCATATAACAACTTTTTAGCAATAAACAAAATTTAAATTCCTACATTACATAATTAGTAAATATATTTCATGAACTACATATACACATTATTACTACATCCAAAGTAAATATTATATATTGTATAATAATACATACAGTACATTATATATACTAAATATATTATTATATATACAGTCAGTGCACTCTTGATTTAAAAGCATGTAAAAATGCCAAAATGACTGTAAAATCCGAAGTTCGTAAATGAAAATTAACACTAGTTCCATTGGATACTTCTTGGGACTAACACAAGAGTTCACAAAACTGTATGTATTACATTGTGTTTCAGACCTCACACTATAATGTTTTACAAAGATATTACATGAAATATTTTATATCATAGATATTATATGAAATATTTTGCATCACAGATATTTCATGAAATATATTTCACATTATAGATATTTCAAAGAATATTTGACATTACCATCAAAGTATATAAATTTTTTTTCCTAACAATAATGATATTTATATTCAACTGAATGGAACAGCACATAACGATGAACAGCTATCGATTTCCATACATCAAATATTTTGGCTGAAACATTTCGATGTACAAAAATCGGTATATAAATACAGAAATTATTTGCTTCTAAAAGGTAGGTCAGAAATGACAGACAGATGTGTTTAGCATTAGTACTTTATGGTAAAAGGACACCTAATTTATCTAATTACAGTTTTCCCAAGTAATTCGAACCACTATTACCTTACTGAACAAAACCCCCAGACTAAAGTGGGCAGAAATACAACGTTAATTCTACAATATAATGGGAATCGAACCCAAGTTAAAAGCATGATAGATGAGAGAGTTACTATAACCAACCATAGGACGGAAGCGAATAAAAAGCCTTTGCTTGATGCAAGACTTGACTCTCGAACATCCCCTTTTCCTTCCCTCAACTGCCTCTGCGGTTGGCTGTGCTGTTTGAGCGTCCTCTCTGGGATTACAGCACCGCCTTCGGCAGCCACCCTTTAAAATATTTCTCTATCTACCTCGATGCAAGACTTCTTTATTGGAAGAGCATGCCACACGGGGACATGTTTTCCAAAGAATTAAAATCTCTTATCACTCAGGGACTCTGGATATGCGTCAGCACAGGAAAAAAAAAAGCAAGCAACTAGATTCAAATTCCAGATTTTCACATGTCAGCAATGTAGTTTTCAAAATTGTTGGAGGTGAGAGAGAGCAAGCACATATTATATACATTTATAGATTACAAAATATATAAAATTGCAATCAATTTTAAATTAATTTGGGGGTGGGGGGCAGAGTTCGGGCCTCACGGAGCCATATGACTATGCTACATGATCGATCAATATATAAGCTCTATACTATACATTCAACTAAAATCCCTTAAATCATAATAGACCGAATGTGTTGAAAGTTAACAAACAGTAGATAAAAACTACCAACCAGATATCACAAAACCCAAAAAGACATAGAAATCAACAAAACAAACCTTTTTAGCCATACATAGAACCCTGAGACCCTTTCTGGAATAACCATTTAAATGCTGTTGCGTTCGGAGTATTCTTTCTTTAGTTGCTGGAAATTAATAAATATTTATTTCACATGGTACATTGTAGTATATCTTTCATTTCTGACAAATTCAGATCGTAATTATTCTGTGCCATAATAACAGCTTAGCTTATTGAAGAAAACGGGTAATGAAAAGCTAGTAAGTTATCAGTAAGTAATTTACTTAAAAAAAATGGTTGATGATGATAATATATAAATTTTTCAAATTGTTTTCTTTTGTTAAAAAACTTGATAATTGGTTCAAAATTAAACAACGACATAATTTCAATGGAAAAAAATCATCTTGTAGAGATTCTTCCACAGCTGTAAATTAATTTTCTTTTCTTTTAAAGTTTCCATTGTGGCCACAAAAAATTTTCAACAGAAATAATTAGATTCAAAGAAAACATACACTACACAAAAATTATTAATACATACAAAGAAATCCCATTAATGCGGATCGTCATGAGCCGCCAATTTTTATCCGTACCATGAAGGTCAACACTAAGTGGAGGCAAAGGATGCCTCAGACAAATTAAAATAATAAAATAATTTGAACAAACGAAACGTCTCGTAAGAGCATTAACGAGATTTCATTGTATATGTATAAATATATAAAGCATTTAAGGATCCCCATAGAAATAAATATAGCCCATTGAATTTACAAAGCCAAATGGAAATTAATTCAACTTACATCATTAAATCAACTTTACAAATATTAAAAGAATTTACAAGGATAAATTATAAGATCATTTTGACTAAATTTACAAACACTTACCATCAGAATTAGCTCGTGCCAATTGTGTAAGTATTGTGGAATCAGCACCTTTGCAAAAGAGAATTTTTTCTTCACTAATAGGATGTTCTAATATAATGGACATTCGCTTCCGAGTGGCATCAAAAGGAAGAACATGTAGTAATTTAAATTCGATATGACCTTCACCTGTAGAAACAAGAAATACAAAAATGTGTAAAAATACATAAATTATAGATTGTTATTAAGAGATGCAGTACAATTACGGTAAAATCACTTCTTATTTTGACACCACAGTGTAAAGGAATTTGGCCTCTTTATTGAATTGCCTACAGAATCACTGTATCTCTTTATGGAATTGCCCAGTCATCTCCATCTAAAGCAGTCTTCCACCACTCTCTTACTTCTATTCCTTTGAGGTCTTCCTTCATTACCATTATGCATGAAACTACTATGTTTTCAAAGTATTTAATTTTTTAATTTATTTATAATAAAACTTGTCCAAAAGCTCATTCAAACCTTTTGCACCTTGTCACTAAAATTAATTATATCACACATCCATCCATATATTTTTAATCATATGTATATATAATCTATATATTAACTCATTGTCATTAACATAATTTATTACTATTTTTTTACTTAATAATTTTCGACACCCATGTAGAAATAAGCTCAAACTAGAGCTGTTTTTTGTTTAGGAGAAAAAGAGACGCCGTCCTCATCCTGGATTCGAACCAGGGTCCCTCTGTTTTAGCCTGGAGAATCCTGACCTACTAGACGAACCAGGACAAAAACAAAGGCCTTTTCTCTATATATAAGGATGTAAGATATTATTACAAACAAAAAACAGCTCTAGTTTGAGCTTCTTTCTGCATGGGTATTGAAAATTATTAAGTAAAAATAAATTCCCCCATGAAAACTCACAAAAACTCGCCCCAGTGACTTTGCATGTTGATCATTATTTGGCAATTGTGTTATTTGGCAATTGTATAATAATACATATAGTATATTATTATATATACAATGAGTCCACTCTTGATTTTAAAAACATGTAAAAATGCCAGAAAGACTAAAATCCAAAGTTCATAAATAAAAATTAACACTAGTTCCATTGGATACTTCTTGGGACTAACACAGGAGTTCGTAAAACTGTATATATTACGTTGTGCTTCAGACCTTACAATAAAGTGTTTTACAAAGATATTACATGAAATATTTTATATCATAGATATTACATGAAATATTTTGCATCACAGATATTTCATGAAACATATTTCACATTATAGATATTTCAAAGAATATTTTACATTACTGTCAAAGTATATAATTTTTTTTTCCTAATAATAATGATATTTATATTCAACTGAATGGAACAGCACATAACGATGAACAGCTATCGATTTCCATACATCAAATATTTTGGCTGAAACATTTCGATGTACGAAAATTGGTATATAAGTACAGAAATTATTTGCTTCTAAAAGGTAGGTCAGAAATGATAAACAGATGTGCTTAGCATTAGTACTTTATGGTAAAAGGACATCTAAGTTATCTAATTACAGTTTTCCAAGTAATTCGAACCACTATTACCTTACTGAACAAAACCCCAGACTAAAGTGGGCAGAAATACAACATTAATTCTACAGTACAATGGGAATCAAACTCAGGTTAAAAGCATGATTAATGAGAGAGTTACTATAACCAACCATAGGGTTAAGCATACTTCACAGGGGGACCCCTGTGAAGGGTAATAATATTTTACATAATTTAACACATGATTTTGTATGTTGCAAATTTACTGTTTTTACCTTTATATTTTATATATGTATATTATGTTGTATATCTATATTATCTCATAGAGAGGTTTGATGTATATATAATGAACATGATATATATTACTTTAATATGTGCAGCATACCCAACTAATGCAGCATTGCTCAAAGTGTGTTCCACAGAACACTGAAGTACTGCAATGAACTAATGGAGAGGGGGGCAATTTGTAAAAAATATCGTTAAAACTTTTAAGAAAATCTGCAAATTCTGCGATTTTCCTTCCCATGACAACTCTTTAAAGCCAAGTTCAGCTAATTAATCGTAATTGATATACAGAAACAATAGAAAGATATTACCCATCTTTTTATACTTACCTATTGTTTATTTTTATGTCTATATTCAAACTAGTAGCATAGCAATTTAGAAATTGGGGGGAGAGGGGAGCTCAAGTAATAAATAAATAAATAAATAAACAAATAAATAAGACAATCATATGATGCAGCCTTACTTAATTACTCACTGGACAAGGGTTCAATGGAAAGGTTGGCCGACGAAGGCGGTACTGCAATCCCAGACAACTCAATCAAAAGTCGTAGGTGGGTTAGGGGGTGGGGGTTGTTCGAATGTTGATCATGCATGGAACACAAGGATGCCCACTTGCATGACCAATACAAATCGGAAAATGTCATTATAGACTGGCTTAATATTATATACACATTTCGTGGTGTCTGAGTTTGATGGCAAAAAATTATTAGACAAATGTAGGTTTTGAAGATCTCCAAACTAACTAACTTACCAGGTAAAGAAAGAACTACTGAGTCAGGAGTTCTCCGAAGTAGACGACAGTTGTATGCAAATGCAGCATTCACCAAAGCAATTTCATCGGGGCTTTCAGCTTCATAGATGGGTTTAAATTCCATTGGTGTAGGGGTGGGGGAAGGTGAATGTGAAAACCCATGGTTTGGTATTGCAAGACTAGAAGGTCTCCGTATAGGAGTTGAAGCAGCAGAGGTATTAGGAGTATTTGTATAGCTGAGGAGATGAGCACATTTTTCGTCAGGACAGTCCCACAATTCTGTATTACCTCGAAGTCTAAATATAGTTGGAGTTGAAAGGTTTAAGCATAAACCACTAGAGTTCATCTGGAAAACACGAACTTTACTTTCAGCTGGTTTATATAGTAATACTGGAAAATAAAAGCATGAATCCATAAAGTATCATTAAGATTATATATGTACAGTCGAACCTGTTAAAGTGACCCCACCTCGGTAAACTGACCACTTTTTATAAGAGAAAACTGCAGGGACTTACTCATGTCTATATCAAAGTCTGTCGTATATAGTAATCACCCATCTCTGGTAATTACTGCGGTCCCGACCCAGAAGTGGTCACTTTAGGCGGGACTACTATTACTGTATATACAGGACGCAACAAATCAGATCCCCCAACATTGGACGTAGTAATTGCCAGTTTGTCTGATGAATTCACTTCCCAGTGATTTGTCCTTATTTTGCACTGGTAATTTTCGACACTCATATGAAATAAGCTCAAACTAGAGCTTATGTAATTTTGGAGAAAAAGAGACGCTTTCCCCATCCTGGATTCGAACCAGGGTCCCTCCGTTTAGCCCGGAGTGTCTTGGACCGCTAGACGAATGAGGACAGGAAACAACGCTCTCTTTCTCCGTATGTAAAGGTGTTAAGGTATTATTACCCTCCGCAGGGATAACACAATTGCCAAATATGGTCCAGCACTGTGTTGACCATGGCAGTGTTATCCATGTGTCTTATCTTATATTGTCCTCTCTTATACGTAAATAAATAAATGAATATATAGCAAAATTGTAGTATGATTGTGACATGTAGTACTTTCTAATGTAATATACATAAATACACTTAATTGTATATTAATTTAGACAAAGTTAAAGTTGTAAAGTAATATCACACAAGGTAGTCAAACCAAGTAAATTTAAGTAGTAGAAACATCTCAGAATAAAAATTGAAATTGTAGTAGTAAAAGGTGAAGAGGAGTAAAAGATTAAACAATACCAAGAATTTTGTTCTTCATCAGAGACTGCACAAAATCCCTGTTATTGGTTTGCTTTTTCTGACTACAATAATTGAGATTTGTGATCAATACTGAATAAACCAGCATTGACCAAAACTTAGCTAAAAACAGTATAAACCCAGAATATAATTAGTTTAACAATATTTTAGTAATTTAGAAGGGTCTCTTTATTAATACTGAGAACAATCTCAATTGTTGTAAGTGGCCCAAAAGCAAACTTACAACAAGTAGATAGAGGTATTGAAAGTGATTAAAGTGTAAAGGTTCAATTAACATGAATAGAAATGATGATGAAGTGAGAAAATTCATTAATTATACTAACAAAAATTTATAACAAAAAGTTTTACATGAATATGTAATACTCAAGATAAACACTTAATTATTAACTAGTAAAAATATATAAGTTTAAGTTTAAATAAATCCGTATATTCAAAATAAACAAATTGTTTCTTTGCACTCATAATAGACCCAGAAGTGTGCAATCAGAATAAAGACATATATATGCATATGCACAAATACATACACACCTATACATATACACACACAAATTAAACAAAATATGCACAATATATATATACAAAACAAAATATGCATAATATATATACACAAATATAATTTGAACAATATTAAATACAAAAACGTTTTTGAACATAGAGAACTCAATAAGTGTGCAAACAACAGCTAGAAAAAGCTTACTATAATTCTCAAACCTGATATCAAAACACTTACCTACATTACAGAGATAAACTTGTTAGTATAATAAATAAAAATGTAAGAAAAACAATCCAGAGGTGACAAGAAGTATTTAAGAAAAAGTACTGAAGGATTAGAAGTAAGAAAGTTGATAAAAGAAATAAGATTTGCCATGTCTTGGGTGTAGCAGAAAACACCAAAGCACTGGGGTTCTTTTTGCTAGAAAAGTTGCCTTTTGTCCACTAGGACTTAAACTTTAAATGGTGCTTTTGTGGTGAAAAAGAAAGCAAAAGGGTACGATATAATAGATGATAATAGTGGAAATAGGGACTGAGAAAGGTAGAGGTATGTAGAAAATGAAATGAAGTGGAGGGTTTAGGATAAAGGAAGTTTTTCAACAAAATTATGAACCAGATTCTTGGTGAAGTAATGTGGAACATCATTGTAAATGCATTCGACATTAGTGTCTGAAAGTTTTTTAATTTGAGGTTATCTTTACTACATATCGTGCTGATGTGAGAACATTGTGAACAACAGATAATATTTCTGTGGACTTCTTTGGATATGTCGGAGTCCCAGTTTGTGAGGAAATTCACTTTAAATCTGAAGTCTTGCCTTTTATCATACAAGTCAATTTCAGTAAGAGAGTTGTATATATTATTATTATTATTATTATATTTATTATATCATTACAGTATATTTAATTTATGTTTATTTTGGATTTCAGTTTCTTTTAATCTTCTATAATCGGTAACTATTTATTTTTAAGTCCCCTTTTGGATAGAATTAATAATTGCCACCTTTATATATGGATAGGCACTAAAGTAGAAAAAGTAATATTTTCCTTTATTTGATAATTACTTAAATTAATTAAAATAATTTTTCTGACCTGATATCTGAAACAATGGATTTAGGACTTAACTGGTAGATATGACATCAATACACATTAATATACAAATTAATACTATATTAAATTACTAATGAAGAACATGCCTGGTCTTTATGGGGATATTTGGCGACAACAACAGTATTGCAGACGGCAAGAAGTAAAAAGAAATCCTGAATTCTTTGGCTATTTGGAGAAAGATGAATGATTTCTGTGGAATCAGTGCCCACACGAAGCTGAATTTCCATCTTGGAAAGTTCTTCTTGGAGCTCTGAATTAGGAATTATAGCACTTGCCTGAAAGATGATCACAGGTCGTTTGTTAAAACAAAACAATATAAAAACAGACATACTCAAAATTTAACTAAAAAATTGTTAAAAGCAACAATGAGCTAACCAATTTTTAACAAGTTTATTGTAAGTGTGCTTTTTAACGTACAATAAAAATAAGAGCCAGGTCCAGATTTACCAATGGTTATTAACTGAGATGAAGTATACCATCAAATTAACTTTTTAAATATTGTCTAGTATTGCACTTAATAACACATTATCATTGGATACAGACCACCAGATAGTTGAATTTACATAAAAAGGTTTTTTTTTTTGTTTCGTTTTTTTAAAAATAAGCAACATTTATGTAATTCAGTGTAGGCCAAAGTATTTTAATTTCAGGTATCAGGGTATTTTATATATATAGATGTAGTCAAATTTAGTTATAAGGATATCAGTTACAGTGAGAACTCCGTTATGACATAAAAAATTTGGTAGTCCCTTGATATATCAAATCAACTACATGCACTGGTGTACATATAGTGGTATATAGTGCACATATGTGGGAGGAGGGAAGGAAAGACCATTGTCATATGCGGGGAGTGCTGATGGGTTGTAATCCCGCCCCCATTGCAATGAAATTTTGTATATTTAATATAGGAATATGTGAGTTGTAGCTCAGTAATTCCGCCCCACTTGAGCCTACAACCCCTACTTATGAACTTTCTGCATATGCTTATGGGGAAGACTGATGGGGTCATAACCCCAATGTGATGCCCTTTTGTATATATACATATGGAGTTGTAGCTTTGTAACACTACATTATAAGCGTATACCCTCCTTAATAAACTTTTCGTATATGCTAATGATTAGACACCCACATCCATAAAAATAAGGTTATCATACTATCAGTTCAGAATTACTGATGGTTGGTTGTATTTTTATGGCATAAGAACAATGGTTATTCTGCATCATCAGACTTATTGAACACAGTGGACAAGGACAATTATGTAATTTGTTTTAAACGGGCTAAATTAAACAAAAGGCAGAAATTAACCTTAAAGCTAAACATAAAAATATCTACACTTGCTGAGTGTTAACATTGGTTGGTTGCACTTTTATGAAGCAAGGACACATGAGCATTAATGTAAAGTTGGGTAGCAGGGATTGAAACGAAACCCAGGTATTTGTTTGTTTGTTTATGGCTCCAGGGCTGCAGGTAGTGCTGCTTGGGACCTACAGTTTTCGAGGAATCGAACCTCTTAAGGCCTAGGGAACCAAACCCCGGGATTTACAGTGAGCAGGTGCCCAGGTATTTGTGTATTCCCCTCCTCACCAGCAAAACGCTTTAAAAACAATGTAAAGCTCACATTTGTGTTTTATGATGAAAGGTCAGAAAAGGTCATGCTGTGTCAGGATCTAGTTTTCCAGGGAATCTGAACTTTTTATGGCTTAGGTTGGTTGCATTTTTATGGCACAAGGGCAGTGTCCTTGCACCACGAACCCTTATTGTCGGACAACAAGGATCGTTTTGTGCCTACTTACGGCTTAAAAAATCAATTCCAGACAAAAGTGGGCAGTTTGTCGGTAAGTGTTCCTTGTTCCTTCTTTTTTTTGAAGCGGAGCATCATGGGAAGTTGAACGAGGGTTGGCAACATGCTGGACTAATGTTTCACCACTGAAAGGCCCATAGCCTTTACACGTGACAAAGTACAACATAGCAAAACACAACACTAACCCTCTGCCTGCTTATCCCGTGAATTTCACGGGCAATACGAATGTAAAACAATTTGCTCATCTGGTGATTTTCGCGGGTATGCAATTTTTCCATCTCTCATCATCTTTGGTTACAAAAATGTGCTACATATTTTAATTCTCAAATACATGTAGATTTGTAATAAAAAGAAAATGTAATTCTTGAAGCGATGTTGATAAAAAAAGTTGAGCAGTCAGAGGGCTAAAAATAACATTTCAAAATGTACCTTATTGTTAGTAGAATCACCTACTTTGTCATACAGACCACCTAAAAGGAAAGTAAAAGCATGACTTTAATATACACTTTATATTCATATAAAACACAGACTTTGATGATCATAAATGGGATATTTGTAATATGAAATTTTTGGGAAACTAAAAATACATGATAAATCAAGATCTCATATTTCGAGTTTATCTCTCAGTTCGCTTGATGAAGCGTCTGAGACGAAAAAGCTGGTTTAAGGCAATTTTAGAACTACCACACTTTTACATAAAATTGATGGAAATGTAAATTCATTGTGTGTGTGTGTGCAGCCTTAACACCATAACTGTTAACGGCAATAAAATTTGATAATTTGCTAGTGATCTTAAAAATGAAATAGTCATCAATAATCTTAAGAATAAAGTAATCACTGCTTGTCTCAAAAATACAATACTGATGATTTTCAAAATGAAATAGGGGCTGATGACTTTAAAATTTAGGTAGTCACTAGTACCCTTAAAATTTCGCTGATCATTGATAATCTTAGGAATTAATTAGTCAGTGAGAGAATTAAAAATTAAATAGTTAGTAATGATCTTAAGATTTAACTGATCAGTGAGAGATTTAAAAATTAAATAGTAATGATTGTCAAAATTAACTAGTAAATGGTAATTTTAAGCGTAGGTAATGGTTTTAAAAATGAACTAGTCAGTGAGGATTTTAAAATTAATGTAACTGGCAATCTAAGTAATGAAAAATCAAAAATCAATTATAATATGTATATTACATCCTAAAAGAATGTTTATCTACATACATACTTATCCTTTACATAACTTTAAACATTTAATTACTTCCTTTGTTATTTTGTAATGCTACATTAAGAAAAATTGATTTGATTCCCGATGATTAAAATTCAAAGAAAAATACCATTTATACTACTTGCTGGTGAAGGCGGCTGATGAATGTAATCAATGCCTCCGATAGTGCAGCGTCGGAACACCATATCGTTTTCTGTCAGTGTTCCTGTTTTGTCAGAAAAAATGTACTGCACTTGTCCAAGTTCTTCTGGAATATTCAGAGCTCTGCATTCCAGTCGTTTATTAGAATTTGAGTCATACAAATTCATGTCTTGGTGAATAAAATACACTTGGCCAAGCTTAATAAATTCAATTGTAACGTACAACGATAATGGGATCATTACCTGAAAAGCTCCATTTCATAAATTATAAAGAAAAAAAATTGGAAATTTCTTTTACAACATGCACGTATCAAAAAAACTTTAATTGAAATTATAGTATAAATATATGAATATAAAAATTTATTCACGTTTCATCACATTATCCCATGCATACAATAAAAAAGCAATGTATAAAGATTAAGAAATTTTTTTATCAGATTTTGTGTACAAATTTTACTTAGTTTAGATTTAAATTAATGCAGATCAACTAACATGGTCACTAATTAACATTGAGCAAATTGCGTTAGTGAAAAAAAAATCAATGGCTTATGAATCAAATCCATCGTTTATTGAAGAAGTCAATTGTTTATTGTCGGATTCAATTGTTTGTAGAAACTACATTATCAAATCCCATGAACTGAAACCAGACTAATTCAATGAATTTATCGAAACAGTATTGCAAACTTTCTAATAAAACTATAAATGCTTTAACAAAAGAATGTCACAATTTATTGCTGCTTACCACAATTTAGTAAAATCCGCTTGATATTGAGAAGAGTAGGTCTCTCAAAATGTTGCAAAAAATTTTCTGATGGTATTATTAAGTTTTACTTATATTTTTTACCCCTTCACTTTCTACATACTTTCCTTACATTTTATTTCGTATCTTCTCTCAGTTTTTATCTATTTCTTTAGATGCTTCCCTAATTTATTCCCTTTCCACTTTCTGATGACATTTCTATTTTATTTTTCATTCTTCGTCTTTACTTTTACTTTCACTGGTGCCGACTGGTGTCAAATTTTGCTAGTTACTAAATGTACAAGTTTTGTGAATATTTTTATTCTGAATTTTAAATCACAGAGCATAAACACAGAATTATTGCATGGTTTTACTGATAGAAAATACCAGTTCAAAACGCTTTTTTTTAAGAAAATCCACGAAAACTGACAGACTGTAGAAAATAAAATACCTGCAAAACGATAACAAATCTCCAGAAAACAAAAAAAGCTTCTTCGGGTACTGTATACCATTTGTCATCGGGAAAATCTAAAAAAGGTACGATGCTCCTATCACCAAAAGAACTCAGCCAAAATCCATTACCTGAAAGGTAAAATATCCATGAAAACAGTCCACATACTTCAATACCTAAAAAAAAATATGAAATATAATAATATAAAATACAAGAAAATATTACTAAGTGCTTTCACAATCAGTCACTATCCTTTTATATATTCTTTTACTTCCTTCAAAACAATAACATATGCATAGGAAATTTCCATCAACTAGTTTCTCCATGTGTCATTTTCAACCGGTCATTCCAAAAACAGCTCCATTCATCCATAGTTCCTAGATGTGTGATTGTATGACATCCAAGTGCCAGTCTTTAGTAACATATTAGAGAGTTGTACTTATGAATGACATTCAGATAATATCTTTTGACAGACTTTCAAGCACAATGGACGAATACGAAAGCAAAAGTATAACAGTGAGAAATAGACTAGCTACACTAGTCTACAGCAGACCTGCAGCCAAGCTGGGGCCAGCAGTACCCCATGCTTGTGCCTCATCGAGCTATTTATATACATGTAGGAAAATAATAACACAATGTTAAAATATTGAAAATTATTAAAAATTAATAATGTATAAAATTGTTCTTATATATATTTGTATGAACAGTTTTTATATAATTCCTCCTCTCCTATACAATTTTTTGCTCCATAAAATTCAAAATACAAATCTTGATATACAGAGTTTGTCCCAGAAGTTCCCGGGATGACTTTTTGTAGTTGGCAACGCTGGCTGACGGGGCGGAGAAGTTGGTGGGGGATCTGAGCTTGGAAACGAGACCGGTATCAGTCGCCTGCATGCAGTTGTTGAGGCAGGGTCACGCTCCACGCAGAGGTATCTACTGCACCCTCGTCGATCAAAAAATGGACCAGTTTTTGGAGCAGCGTTATGCAATCAAATTTTGTGTGAAACTGGGTAAAAACGGGGCGGAGACGCTCGAAATGCTTCGGAAAGCCTACGGTGACGGGGCGATGAAAAAAATCCAAACTTTCATATGACACAAGCGGTTCCGGGAAGGTCGGGAGTCCGTCAACGACGACGACCGCTCTGGACGCCCGTCGACATCACAAACGGACGACTCGGTGCAAAAAGTGCGTCAAGTTTTGGACAATGACCGACGATTAAGTGTTCGGGTGATTGCAGAGGAGTGTGGAATACCCAAAACAATCGTTCATCGCATTTTAACGGAGGATCTTCAAATGAGGAAAGTCTGCTCGAAAATGGTGCCAAAAGTCCTGACGAGTGAGATGAAGGAGCAGCGTTTGTTGAAGTGCCAGGAATTGCATGAACGCTACGAAACGGACCCAGAATTTTTGGACAGAGTGATCACAGGGGACGAGACGTGGATTTTTCAGTACGATCCCGAATCAAAGCGCCAGAGCAGCGAGTGGCACACCAAGGAGTCTCCTCGCTCAAAAAAAGCAAGGATGAGCAAATCGCGAATCAAGGCAATGCTCATTGTGTTTTTTGACAGAAAAGGTGTAGTTCACAGTGAATTCGTGCCACAAGGACAAACAGTCAACAAGGAGTTTTACTGTGAAGTGCTCAAACGGTTGCGCAACAGGGTTCGACGCGTCCGAAACGAAATTCGCGACAATTGGATCTTGCACCATGACAACGCGTCAACCCACACCGCGCTCATTGTCTCCGAGTTGCTGGCCAAAATGGGTGTGGCAACGCTGCCCCAGCCGCCGTACAGCCCCTATCTGGCACCAGCGGATTTCTTTTTGTTCCCAAGGATCAAAAGAACCCTGAAAGGAACTCGGCATGGGACGCTGGAGGCGGTAAAAGCAGCCGCGACGACCTCACTGAAGGAGATTCCCGTTGACGACTTCCAGGGCGCCTTCAATGATTGGGTGAAGCGTTGGCAACGGTGCATCGAAGCAGGGGGAGAATACTTTGAAAAGTTCTGAAAAGATTGTAAACTGATATTGAATAAATGATTTTAAAAAAAATCATTTCGGGAACTTTTGGGACAAACCCTGTATGCTAATGTTACAGCATTTGCAATAAACTAAAAAAAGAAATCAAGATAAGAAACAAATTTATTTGGGTTTTATAGTGACATAATGTCTAAATCTCATATCACTTCTGATAATCATTTTATACTCATGAGTTGCCGAGTACCCAATTCCTCATATGCTAATTTGCCATGCTTCAGTTGCACCTTCAACCTGCCTACAGGCCTGCTCTACAGGAAATCCAAATTCGCAAGTTTTTAACCCGTGTAACCATCCAACTCTAACAGTTGTACTTAACATACATCTCAAAGATACCATTAAAAAAATGTTCTCTAAAAATTTAATTACGCTTTTGGAAATGATTATTTAATAAAATCTTTCCATAAATGCTATATTAACATTATAAAATATAATATCCCTGCTAGCAAAACATCTTTGTCTCATAAGTAAGTGCATAGTCATAGGGGCCTCAGTCCCATCCCCAATAATTTAAACAAGAATTGGAATTTTACATATATCGTAATGTATAAAATATGTGCTCACCCCTCAACGATTTTGGAAATTTACAATAGAGTACATATAGTATTAGATATTATATTATGCTATATAATGCTATTATAGGTAATATATATGACTATATAGCAATTAATAAGTGGTGGTCCCATAGATGTACCTTATGGGTAAAATGGAAAGATGGGTAAAATGGTAAATGGGTAAAATGGCAAATCTTTAATAACGCAGAATTTATATTTTTGTTGTATTTCATGACATAAGGATAGATAGGGTTAATGTCATGCTAGACTACACAGTCGTCTGTGGGATCTGAACTTTCATTATCAAGGATATCAAACCTTCCACTACAGATTTGAATAAAAAAATGGCAAGTATTCAAGCCCACCATGATACAGACATAAATTTTATGCACTATTGTATATAGGATTTATAGAGCTGGATGCAGGGGCAGACTGGATCATCGGTGCATCCCCATGTGTGATAGAATTCGAGCCTCCGAATGGACAAGGATTTGCATCATGCGATAATCCAAGGCGTGCACCCCTTGAGAGGACCCAGTTTGTCCCTGGCTGGGAGGATGGGTCTGAGTCAAATCTCAATGACATGGATTTTCATACTTGGCAACAACCAATTAAATTTATGGATATAGGTTAGTTGGCTGCTTATTGATACACGAGAAACTGACGAAAGTATTTTTTTAAGAACTTGCATTTATCAAAATGAAGTTAAAGGGGGAAGTTAACGTTTGCAAATAGATTATCTCTCTCAACTACATTATCCTACATATTTTTATATGGTTCTTTCAAGCACGTGAGGCACATGCTTTCTACAGTGTTGCCAGTGAAAACCTAGTTTACAGTCAGTTTAAAAATCTACGTTAAAATTCTAGCATTCTGTTTGTTATTAACTATTCCAGTTATTTGTGGGCGAGAAAGCACAAATCTTACCATACCTAGAAAAAGCATAAACATATATTCAAAATCCTGCACATTAAAAAAAAATCTCACCTGAACTTGTATTAGAAGATTATGACACTAATATAAGGATATTTTGATGAATGGTATGAAAATGATGTTCATCCAAATCGTAATGTCGTTAAACATGGTGCTGATAAAGTTTACCATCAACATGGTTGAAATATGACCAAAATTACAATTAACAAGAGGATAGGATTGTATGGAGAGATTGATTAATATAATAATAATATTCATTTGTTTCAGACCATATGTAAACACACACATCCCACAGATATAATCCTAATAGATAAGGAGATACCAGTAGACAGCAGAACGTCAGGCAATCTCAGAAAGCAAAAAGATATTGGAATAGCAGTAAGAGTGAGTGCATATAGGCAATTAAGAGGAGTAAGTGAAAAAAGTGGCCACCAGAGGCATTGCTGTAACCCCAGACAGAAAATTCACAGACTTAGGGGTAAAAATAACAATAGAATTCATTTTATGACAAAATTGGTGTAATTTGTCTTTTTACATGCTTTAGTCATTTCTTGGTTAAGACAGATCCCATGTTTAAATGGTTCTGGTGTCCCTTATGGGCATAGGCGTTAAGCACTGGCGTACGCAGGGGGTGTTGATGGGGGTTGTAACCCCCGATTGCAATGAAATTTTGTATATTTAACATAGGAATATGTGAGTTGTAGCTCTGTAACCCCCCATTGAGCCTATAAACCCCCGCTTATGAACTTTCAGTATACACTTATGGCATCAAGATTAAGCAAACTTTTTTTTTTGGTTCATCATACCTTACTTATACAAACACAAAAGATCAAAATTGGGATAAAAAAAAACATTAATCATTAAATATATATTTACCTAAGGCCCCCAGGAAGCACAAAAGAATTAAAATAACAACACAATAAATAACATCACGATTCATAAGTTTTTCCAATTGACTTCGCTTGTACCGAGGGCCACTATTATTCAGCATCGCCTTGGTTTCATGACCTGAAACAAAAACAGCAATGCCAAACTGAAGAAGTAATAAAAGTGGTAGTCGCAGTAATTTAAATGATAAAGACATTAATTAAAATTAATGTCTTTATCATTTAAATGATAAATGATAAAGACATTAATTAAAATTTCAATATGGGATGTAATAATGTGGGAGTGTCAAAATAGAATTAAATCATTTCTTAGAATGTCTCCTGTAATTTTTACTCCAAGCTCCATGAAGCAAATTAACTAAACACCAAAGATTAAAATACAGTAGTGTAGAGGAAAGCACAAAATTAAACAAATAATAATACACATTAAAAAGAAAATATTAATACAGAAATCCATTCTGCCTGTAATATTTATAGGTATCTAACCTCGCATAAAACCATGCAATTCACAGTAGTTAAATTTTTCAAGGTATTTTTGCAGGTCAAAGTTTGAGAAACATATTGTGCCATGTCATATACAGAACTTCTCTTACTAACTACTTTCAAGATGTAGAGAAAAAAATGTTAAAAACGAAAACTGTAATGTGCGCAATTTAATGAATCGTTGCAAACCACAAAATATCATTCTCTAAATGAAAATAGTTGTTAACTGAAATATGGTTATTGAGGGAGTTTACTGCAGTTAATATATTTTAAAGAATACAAAATACAACTCTCTCTTCTGAATATGTATTACATACTTTTTAATATACAGTGAACTCAATTTTGCGAGCTTGCAAGAACCCAGAAAATGAGTTCGTAAAATCCAAGTTTGTAAATAGGAATTCACAATTTTGTGAGTGCTTTTTGGGACCAATGCAATAGTTCATAAAAGCGTGGGCCTAATACATTATTTAAATTTATATATTATATATACACTTCTTTTAATGTATTATTTGTGTATCGTATGACCGACCTTCATAATATAATATTACAAGATCATAGCCAGGATTTAATTATGATGGGGGAGTCAAAAATTTTTACAGAATGTGTTGATGCAATCACAGTATGCAAAGCCCTAGCCAAGTCTTATTAAAAGTTTAGTTTCGGGGGGACTGGCCCCTAAGATCCCCCCCACACTGGATACAGGCTTGCAACATTAAGGGACAAAAAAATAAAATCACCCGCTGGAATCATGGTGTTCTGAGGAATAATTTTGGCTTGAATTGGTTTTAGTTTTTATGATTATTATGATATTAAGTGGTTTCTTAGTTTACACATAAAGACAATTTAGGCCATATGACATAGATGTGTGTGACATGGTTTAGGGGTACCTACAAGCATTTAACCACCCTTTTTCTTCGAGAGTCAAATTAAGGCTGCACAATGAAAGGAGGGAGAAGGGACAAAAGCGTTAATAAGCTAAGGTGCTGTAGATATCTAAGAAGATATACTGGATTGTAAACTTAGGAGTATATAGCGGAATTTCAATGAGTTGAAATTTTCTGAGTCTAATATGAAATGATGATCAAAGGTTAATGTGTATGCATGTGCCTCAATAACTTGACTTTTCGATAACATGGAATTTATTCTTACTCCTTTTGATTTCAACTTAAAGAAGTTCCACGGTATGTTAAATGTAATCTTAGGAATGTGCATTAAATACAGGGTTTGTCCCAGAAGTCCCCGGAATGATTTTTTTGTAGTTGGCAACGCTGGCTGACAGGGTGGAGAAGTTGGTGGGGGATCTGAGCTTGGAAACGAGACCAGTATCAATCGCCTGCGGACAGTTGTTGAGGCAGGGTCGCGCTCCGCACTGAGGTATCTACTGCACCCTCGTCGATCAAAAAATGGACCAGTTTTTGGAGCAGCGTTATGCAATCAAATTTTGTGGGAAACTGGGTAAAAACGGGGCGGAGACACTCGAAATGCTTCGGAAAGCCTACGGTGACGGGGCGATGAAAAAAAGCCAAACTTTCATGGGGCACAAGCGGTTCCGGGAAGGTCGGGAGTCCGTCAACGACGACGACCGCTCTGGACGCCAGTCGACATCACAAACGGACGACTTGGTGCAAAAAGTGCATCAAGTTTTGGACAATGACCGACGATTAAGTGTTCGGGTGATTACAGAGGAGTGTGGAATACCCAAAACAATCGTTCATCGCATTTTAACGGAGGATCTTCAAATGAGGAAAGTCTGCTCGAAAATGGTGCCAAAAGTCCTGACGAGTGAGATGACAGAGCAGCGTTTGTTGAAGTGCCAGGAATTGCATGAACGCTACGAAACGGACCCAGAATTTTGGACAGAGTGATCACAGGGGACGAGACGTGGATTTTTCAGTACGATCCC
>QLNU02014176.1:72362590-72401333 GCA_006491805.2 Dysdera silvatica
TTCTCATAACAAAAGCATGTAACGCAATCATAAACGCCCCCATAAATGCTCAGCGGGTATCCTTCACATTTGAAGGGATAGAGCAACGAGAAGGGGCGCCAAAATTCGCCGTGCTCAGGGCGCCTGGTACCTGCGTCGGTGTAGCAATTTCAAGTGGAGGAATGGGAAGCCGTCTTTGGCCTTGTTCGTGAATTGATTTACTCTCAAATGGAATGCGATTGCAACTTCAAGCGTAAAGATCATTTACCGTTTTAGTAAAAAATATCAATAAAGAAAACGTGACCATTGCAGTGTCTTGTGGTCATTGCTTCACTGATGAACAATTCAAACAAGCTGACGCATATCGACATCTGCGGCGACTTCATCGTTGTTGGACGTCGTGCACGGCTCAGAAAACAAAGAACAAAGATAGGAAGCCCTTCTTAATAAAGATGAGACTGGTTATAAATTTCATGCAAAGAGTTGTAACGAATTTAGCATTTCCGATGATTACGTCGTCTAAATTGGCAATGCATAATTTTCTGTCAAACTTTACCAGACAACGCTCTATTGTCTGTCGAACACTATGCAGGACTACAGATGCATTTAGGCAGCATGATTCAAATCCAACAAATGCCCACTTGTCACAGCCGTGTCGAAACGCAAAAGCATTATTCCAAGCTTCGATAATTTTACTTCAAAAGTTTTATCCTTGTCCATTGTCAAAAGTGAAAATTAAACATCCAAAATTGCATATCTCGGGAATTATTAGAAAAAGAAAAAATATCACGTCATTTTGAGACCTGACGTCCTCCGAGTTTTTATACGAGTTTAAAATTCATAAACGCAAACCAAGAAAAAAAAAAGTCAGATTTAATATGGACTATAAGACACAATATCTATAACGAAAGGCAGCTACAACTGAACTGGGTTTAGCAAGCTTGCAAAGAATAATTGCCAATAAATAAAATAACCGATATTAATCGATTAATACTCATATCGAGAGAACCCATTTTCCTGCGATGATAAGAGCCACGTGGAAATTTCATGTATACGCCACTGATTATCCGTAGGCGTCACCCGGGGCATAAATATATCGTAAACTAGGGAGGGGAGGACAAAAAAGCTGGGAGGAGGGGGGCCGAGCCTCCCCTTGCCCACACCTATGAATTTATCTATTACTATATGCAGTAACGGATTACGGGCGGTGCAACCCGTGTTGTCGCACTAGGCGCCAAGCCAAGGGAGGCGCCAAAATGGCTTAACGACCCCAGAAATGGAGATA
The DNA here is from genome assembly GCA_006491805.2 of Dysdera silvatica. NCBI lineage: Eukaryota > Metazoa > Arthropoda > Arachnida > Araneae > Dysderidae > Dysdera > Dysdera silvatica. The sequence continues at coordinate 72,363,855 of QLNU02014176.1, forward strand.
AGGCCAAATCCAATTTGATCATCTAAGCACTTTTTAAACAAGTTTCAATAAATCAAATTGATATTTTATAGGCTTTCTGAATGCACAATATGTAATTATGTTTACTTGCACACAGGGACGTGCCAACGTTTTAAAGAGTGAGGTGGGGGGCGAGAGATTGTTTACTGTCATAAACTTCTGGCGCCGTCTATTGCCGCAAATCCCCAACAGTTAAAAAACGTTAATTAGAAAAATTGTTAATTATCTGTTAATTAAATAGTTAAAATAAAAAGAATCTTAAAACAACAACCATTTGAACGAGTTACAATTTTACTGATTTCGCAGAGCACCAGGCTTTAAGATCGATAGTTTCACAAAGACTGAAAGAAAATGTACAGGTAAAGAGACGCTCATTTTTTTAACAATAGATACGCCAAGGAGGGGCACTGTCGAAGCTGTATTATTGACGATATGGTGCTGACATTTATTGACAGAAAACGAAATTAGAATCTAAGTTTCTTTCAGCTTTGCTACATTTGTGGAAATGTTTAATGATATTTTTGAAATTAAAATTTTAATAGTATTCCTCAATAGTGGGGGTGACATATACTTTTAGCCTTTCCGTTTCCGAGAGTGGGGGAAGAAATCCCCCCCACCCGTTGGCACGTGCCTGCTTACACAGGTTTTCCGAAACCGCTAATAATAAATTCAGGCTAGCAAGTAAAAACTTCGTCAAAATGAATAAACTAAACTTATTTGGTTCCACAGAAGGCATTTCAGATTTTTTAAACTCATGTTAGGCTTTAACTTTTATGGTAAAGAAAAAAAGAAAAAGCCCTTTTTTTTTTTTGCTCATTAGGAAAAGTACTTGTAGTTTAGTTTCATAACATTTATTTTAAAGAAATCTTATTTGTTATCGTGGCTTGCTGTCTTGCAATAATATTCAATATTTTTTATAATGAGATTCAGTAGCCTACTGAGATACTTAGAAATAAAGAGAGATACAGTGGAACCTGGTGAAATAACCACCTGTAAAATTGACCAATTTTTTGTAAGAGAGAATTGGTAGTCTTGTCATTAACAAAGTCTGTGGTGCATGTAGTGCTCACCTGTCTATGGTTTTGATTTTGCGGTCCAGTCCCAAAGGTGGTCAATTTAGGCAGGTTTTAAGGTTCGCAATATGTACATGATGATTCCAATATTTTATAGTATTGCAGGTTATTAACGTTAATAATATGTATATAATGATTCCAACGATTTATGGTTCAAGCGCGGAGAGCAAGCAATATACAGTTCGCGAAAAAAGTATAAGGACAAGCGAAAACCCGCCAAATCTAGAAATCTTTTAGACGGAAACGTATGCAAATTTCTTAGGGAAAAACATGATAAAATTAAGTTATTTTTCATGTAAATTAGTTAAATTTTCCAAAAATAGATAGGTATAAATTTATTTTGTGAATTTTAAACCCATATGATCTTGGGAAAAAGTATAAGGACAGTTGATTTTTCATCTAAAATTATAGTAAAATTTCATATTTGAAAGCATAAAAAGACCATTTCAAATATAAAGACTGGGTTTCTAAACAAAATCCACACTTGCCTCATTTCTGCATGATTTTTGTACGACGCCAAACGGAACTCACCTTTCTGACCTCGAGAAAGGGAAAATTCTTGCTTTTAAAGAATCTGGATTGAGTGGCCATGAAATTTCGAAAAAAATTAAAAGATCTAAAAGTGTAGTTTATAATTTTCTAAAAGAATTTGAAATGTATGGAATGAATAAACTAACAGGAAGACCAGAAATTCTAATGCATCGACAGAAAAGAATAGTTGTAAGAAAAGCTTGCGAGAAAAAAGAAACTACAAATGAAGTTCGAAGAAATTTGGACTTACCATGTTCCACACGAACAGTTCAAAATGTTTTGAATAAACATCCGAATATTTGGTATGGAAAGTTAATGTTACGTTCGCCTTGTACAAAGCAACGTAAGGAAAGAAGACTGGACTTTGCAAAAAAAAAAACATTTCTATCGGTCCAAAATGGAATGATGTAACCTTTTCGGACGAAAAAGAAATTCAACCTTGATGGGCCAGACGGTTGTCCCTATTTTTGGTATAATCTGCGTAAAACCAACGAAGTTTTTTCCAAACGTCAAAACGGTGGGGACATAGTAATGATTTGGGGCGCTTTTGCAGTAAACGGAACCACTCCAATAGTCTTTATCAACTACAAAATGAACTCTGACAAATATGTTGATATGTTAGGTGAAAATTTGTTACCTGAGGCCCCACTAATGACTTCAGGTGACTATTTTTTCCAACAGGATAATGCTTCCATGCACGTTTCTAAGAGTGCAAAACTCTTGTTTGAAGCCAATTCAGTAAATTTACTTGATTGGGAGGCGAGGAGTCCAGGTCTGAATCCTATAGAAAATTTATGGGGCCTTCTAACTTGAGAAGTTTATAGAAATGGCACACAATATCAGTGTAAACCGGATCTTGTATTAGCTATCGAACAAGCTTGGAATAACATTACCATAGACACTTTAAAAGAATTTTCAGCATCGATGACTTCCCAGCTTATTCAAGTAATTGAAAACAAAGATTGTTTTCTTGATTATTAAGAGAAATCATATGTAATTTAGAATATGTCCTTATACTTTTTCTATATTTCTTTCGTGATAATTTTTATGAGGTCAACTTTTGTAAGTTTCATATTTGTTGTTTTATGTTTTGTAGATGTTATTGTAAAATGTGATATTATAGCTCATAAATATCAAAAAGTTCATTTTGATAAAATGAAAATAAAGAAAGTATATTTTCATTCAATTATATGTTGTCCTTACACCTTTTTTCGCGCACTGTATATGTAATAGAACGAAATAAAATCTAATTTGCATGCGGGTATTCCCCAGAAACATCAAGCAATATTGCACACAGTAATTGGAAAAGCACATAAATCTAGGATATAAAGCAAAAATCTGACAAAAGCAACATTAAAAAATTTCGTATCTTACGTCGAAGGTCAACTTCTGCGTGGGCAGAAAGTCAACAATGAATTTTACAGGAAAAGCCGACACAATCATGAATTGGACCACTTGCCGTGCTACTTCTGAAAATGACGTAAGAATACACGAAATCATGGAAAAGAACGTGTTATACGTCCGATAAGCATCAGAAGCCCGATATTAACTTATTCCCGTGAGATTCGACAGTTAAGTCCTGGGGGACAATGAGCTTCTTTGTGCTTTCGGCGGCACGAGACTCCAGCGGCGGTTGATTATTGCAATAAACACGTTACATATATTAGAGCATTGGGCAACTTTAAGGCGGTCACCCTTTGTTCAGTTTAGAATTTCATTTAAATTTAAAAACTGCTTTGAATGGTGACCGATCGGAATTTAAGTAAAAAGTTTATATAGAAAACTGAATTAAGAAAGAATTAAAATATAGCCTACTTTGTCCATCCAACACCCGGCTAATCACTGGCTTACGTGGGGGGAGGTTGTAACACCTCCCATTGCAATGAAATTTTGTATATTTAACATAGGAATATATGAGTTGTAGTTCTGTAATCCCCCCCCCTCCCCCATTGAGCCTATAACCCCTTCATGAACTTCCTGCGTAAACCTATCTCCTTAAGCAACCACAATTGATTAAACCGGGGCTCTTGATGGTTAAAACAAAAAAAAACTGAGCTGTTCATAGAGATAAAAATGCGGTTAAATTCGAGTATTATAGGGAAAACTTCGCGATTTAAAATTATATACAGTCAAACCCCGTTTTAGCAAACCTGCCTTATAACGAACCCCCGCATATAAAGAACGAAATTTTGGTCCCGTTCAATTTCCTATGCCTATAATGTTCTCGGATATAACGAACCCCTGGATATAGCGAATTAAAGTTCGGTCCCTTGAAGTTCGCTACAGCGGGCTTCCAATGTATTTATTATTTGAACAAGAAAAGACAAGCAGCAGAAGAAAATGCAGCACTGCTTCAAAAATTATGACGTAACGAAGACAGAATTACGCAGCGTTAAAATTTTGTATGCAGGTACGTTACTCTAGGTAATAAGCAGGTATATAATAGAAAGGCTACTATTAAAAAAAAAAAAACAGCGCTTTTCATTTGTTTCTTGCCAATCTGCGCTTTTTGCGGCTTCAGCCGAGGTGGATGGACGTGGGGAGTTTACTGTACCAAATATGAACGGAGAATTACCGTGCAACTGAAATTACTTTACGTGACGGCTTGATTGGAAATACACTATACGGACTTCATAGAGAGAGAGGGAATACTAAAACAAACTGTTTTCGTTAATGAGTGAATATCCGAAGACGCGATTTCTAGTTGTATAAAGCTGCATGATGTTCCTCGAAAATAAAGCCACTTTCACACGTGAAGCGGGGGGGTGTTTACCCAACTCCATGTTGAAGTGTTACCCTAAAACCGTAGGGTCCCTAAATCAGGCACTGCCTATGTTAGTTTAAAATATAACAATAAATTACACTTGCTTGCTTTTTGGTTTTACGGCTCAAAGACTACAGTGGTCATGCTGCGCCGGGACCTACTGTTTTCCGAGGAATCCGAACCTCTTAAGGCCTAGGGAACCAAACCCCGGACTACAGTGAGCAGTGCGATCTTTATGAGATCTCTGAGTAAGCGTTCTTTGCACTGCTGGGAGTCGAACCCGGATTAGCGGCGCACTAGGAGAACGCGTTACCACACTGCGCCACCGCAGGGCAATAAATTATAATATAGCAAATAAAAATTAACCATAAAAGTTGCATTACTCCGTCAAAAACATAAATGACAACACTCTTCAAGTAATCCATAATTTCCCAAATCATTTAGCCCATCAACAGTGGTGTAGAAAATGGAGGGGCTTGAGGCCCCTCCTTGAATATTGAAACGCATTTTCTCTAAGGTCGCATCACATAACCTTCTTTAAAGTCACTTAAGTCCCCCCCACCCATTAGTTTTGAATTGCTACGCTATGCTGCTCATTAACATACGCCATTCTCACAAATGTATAAACATGTTCGCCATTCTATCGTCACAACAAAAGCAACAGAATAAACAGAACCAATCGGATATCCTGGAAAAGATTCCATAAATATCCTGTTTCGCCATGACACTTTCCAAAGAATTCCGTGTCCCTTTCACTTACATCCCGTTTGATAATTTATTAACAAACCACATTGTAAACAGGCGCGTTACCTCATGTGCCGGTGAAAGAAAAACGCAAGGAATTACTTTTCCATAAAAACATGAGTTAAAATGGAATTTAAATTGTTATCTTCTTCATTATAGCGAAAAGGCACAGAAAGCGGGTTCTTATGAACAGAAGCGAAGTATTTACAAAAACATATTCAGAGAAAGCGTCTGCGACTTTCCGAATAACAAATAGAATTACCCAAGTAATTACGAAATGTAAGATAACAAACTAACACAGCAATTCATATGCTTATTCATTGCAATTTTAAAACAGCATGTTGTAATAAATACATTTCGGGGAAAGCTTGATTGATTGTTTGGCTTTTTTATGGCGCAAGAACCTCTAGGCTATACTGCGCCATCGGGGAAAGCAATAAAACGTAGATCTGGGATTTCTGTCTTTCATTTTCTTTGCTGCTCATTAGGGTGGGCCCAAAATCAAATTTTTTCGAAATGAGAAACTGTACCCCCTCAAAAGTTGTGGTTTGGCATGGTAAATAAAGTGGTAAAATTCGAAATTTTTTCGAAATGAGAAACTGTACTCCCTCAAAAGTTGTGGATTAATATGGTATAAAGTGGTAAAATTTGAAAAATGCGGCTCAATGTGTTAGGGTTCCCCAAAAGGGCCAAAGTTTCGGTATTTTTGACAAAAAGTTCGAAAAACGTGATGAAATCCAGAGCTGTATTTTAACAAACAATAACCATGTCAGTTGATGTTTCATCGAATCTTGGATTATAGATAGAAGCATATCGATGCATAAAATCTACTTCCAAAATAAATTAAAGGGTCAGTAAAGTGGCCGAATTTGGACAATTTTTTTAATTTCACGATAATCCGGTTAATGTAATAGGAATAGTCGCAGTAAAGTGGGATGATGGTTTATTCGAGTATAATTTCATGATTTATTATTTTCCAATGTTAAAAAAAATCACTCATGGCAGGCGAGATGAAACATTAATTAATTACACTCGAGACTGAAGATGGGAAATTGCATCGCAAAAAGGAATGGGAAGAACACATTTCAATCGTCAAAGAGCCAGGATCGTCATTCCTTGGACATGTAGTTCCAAATTACAAAAGAGCAAGAGACATACGTAATGCCATATGACACAAGATTTTCAAGCGTTAAACGTTTTTAAGTAGATATTTACTTATGTTAGGTTCATGTTTATTCATTGTAAGTGCGTACACATGGATATTTTGATGTTCTTTAGTGCACGTTTTGAGGTTTTTTAGTGTATATTTTTCGGGTATTTTAGTGCATCTGGGATCTAGTCATGACTATAACAAAGTTATTATTGTGACCATTGAGGTCCAATGCTAAAGGTGGTCACTTTAGGAAGGTTTTACTGTAGAATATGTTGTCTTGTAGGTCGCAATTTACCTTGGCTCGGTTCGTTAGTAAAAATTAGTGATTAGTTAGTTATTAGAAATTAGTTAATTATTAGAAATTAGTAATTAATTAGTTATTAGAAATTAGTAGTTAGTTATTAGTACTAGCCAATTATTAGAAATTAGCAGCCAGTTATTAAAAATTAGTAATTAGTTATTAAAAATTAGTAATTAGTTATTAGAAATTAATAGCTAATTATTAGAAATTAGTAGCTAATTATTAGAAATTAGTAGTTAATTATTAGAAATTAGTAGCTGATTATTAGAAATTAGTAGTTATTAAATTAGTAGGTAGTTAGAATTTAGTAGTCAGTAGGAATTAGTATGTAGTCTTGGTTCGGTAGTAGAAATTCTACAGTACAACGCTTTTACTTTTGAATCATCAAATGACGCACATGTGCATTAAAAGAATCAATGGTTCTTCTCATCTATATTAGACGGGCGGACTCGTTCACTTACCCATTCAGTGAACGAGATTTGGACATTTCCAAACTGAGCGACATTAGTTGCTTTTTGTATCATATATGCAGAGTTTGTGTGGCTTAAACTTTAAAACAAAATCACTTGAACATTTTTTTTTAAATTATCAACGGACGCTCATGGAATGTTCGTTTACGAATGAGAAGTAACGTTAAAAAAGTACGAAAATCAAGTAAATAAGCCATTTTAATAAACTTTTTTTAATGTTGGAAATTGCTGTGGTTGATTTCTATCTTAAAATGAATGAAGTCTCCGTAAAAAAAACCGCTCTGTTTTAATTACATTTTAATGTCAGTTAATGAATAGGGAAAACTGAATGCGTTGCAAGACATTGAAAAATCAAGGCCAGGTGGCAGTGATTCTAAGTAGATAGACATTGCCCTTGAAATGGTTTGGTTTTCGCAATCCGTTCTCAAAAGTGCCCAAGGAAGCTCTAGAATTATCTCTCAAATCAAAGATTTTTCCTTTAAGATAAAGCATAAACTTTGAGAAGCAGCAGCTGTCAATTGAATCACATTGTCATGAACATATTTTATTTGTATCTAGTCTCAATAACGGTAATTTAGGGTGACGTCAATAGAAGAATAAAATCGCCAAAACAGGGTTGTAAATTTCCTCTTCCTTCTGACTAACAAGTTAAATGATATTTAAATAATAAAAAATATTTCAATACGCATTTGTGTCATCATAAAAACTAAACTTCGAAGAAAAGTCCTTGCGAAGACGTGGGCGGTAATTAGTTTGGTTACCACACAAAGATCCCTACACAGAATTACAAAAAAAGGGAGGGAGTTCTGCTGAAATGTTTCTCTCTCTCTCTCTTTCTCATATGGAATTTACCACATTCTTCAAATTGGGGGGGGCGGGGTTGATCTCCAACCCCCTTGTACACGGCCTTCTACCGTATCAATAAACCACGTTTGATTAGAGGAAAGAAGCCAAATGGATTCGACTTTAAATGGAAAATTCTAAGTCCTGACATGACCTTACGACTAGCCATCCTTGCGCTATAAAACAAAAAACCTTCCGCAAAATTGAGAAAAACTTCTTTAGTCCGCTATTTCTGGAAATGATCTACGATCGGACATCATCCACTTATATTTACTTCCACTTGTATGATAGCTACTTTTCAAATAAATATCCTCATTGCACTTACTCATCGCGGTGTCACTTGAAATTGCATTTCATGAAAGGGACATAGAACACAATGTGCTCATGCGTTTCTTTACAGAGTAGCTACACTGAAAGGACAAAAACAAAAACAGAATGATAAAAGATAATATGAAGAGACCTATCAGCTACTGACATGTCGTTTGCTAAATTAATTCATGATCCACCACGCGTATGAATGACTATTAAAGAATTATATATCATTTGTGCTGTGCCGGCTTTCAAATAATCTATACTGAAAACAGAATCTAAAAGTCTGTACGATTTTTGCATCAACTACATCCGTCAATTACATCTGACCAATTTTTAAGTCAATTACATCTAGTCCATCTTCGCGCTAATTTTTGTGTTACACATATACAATTACGCCTCATACATTTTCTTACCAATACTGAAGAGTGAGGAAAATCAAAATTACACGTATGTATTCGCATAAATTTCCAAAGACATAGCAAGCCTTTAAATTTAGGAAGTCAACACTGAAAATTTAAGTTATGTTTATAATAAAACATGGTATATTTAAAAGGAACTTCTATATTCCCTTTTTCCATTAAATGATCTATTATTAAACTGTGTTATAAACATTTTATGTTAGACAATACACGTATTCACATCTGTCCAAAGGTTCGATTTAAAATAAAAATTGAAGGATTTGAAAAGAACAGCGCCAAACGAAAATATCTTTCATGAAAGCCCTCTGTCCTCGTAACTAAAGAAAGAAAGACTCCAAAATACATTAATTATTCTTAACGAGGTCAGAAAGTTATATTAACTACAGTTGAACTAACAAGCAAGAGTAATTAGAAAGAGCGAGTAATAGAGTCATAATTTGCAGCATTTCTATCTAATAACCACCGTCAAGATGAGATGAGATTACGAAAAATAAAAAGCACATTCGAAGCAAAATTACGACACCAACAACAACGAAAGGTGTTAAATGATATCAATAGGAGATTAAAAACATTTCCTGAAGTTTCTGGAGCAATTTTGCGCAAATACGATTAATCAGCAACATACAGTCACACCATTAGCGGAGAAATTCAAAAATTATTGGGGGAATGGGCCCCCAAGTGGCTTTAAAGAAGGTTATGTGATGCTAGACAAGTAGTGGGCAAAGGGGAAATTGGAAAGGGTGGCCGCCACTGTAGCGGCGCCATTCTAATCAGATTATGCGATGAAATGCGAGAAAATGTGTTTTAATATCCAAAGTGGGCGTAAGCCCGAATGCCTCCCACTTTCCAATGCCACTGAGAAAACATCTTATCAGGAAACACTCACCGAAAGGAAAAAAATGATGGTAAAAGAAAGGTTTTGTTATGAAGGAATTTCTTGCCGGAGAAATTTTCATCTGACCGTAAAAGTGGAGGTGACCGTGTCTGCAGGGTGTCCGTTAAGAGGAGTTTTAATGCATAAAATTATGTACAGAGACGAAGGGGCGGGAGGAGGGAGATGCGAGATATTTTACTTATGAATATATGAGTTCAAACACGAATTGCTAAACACAAAATGTTGCATAACAATGCAGGAATTTATTTTTCCTCACCAGTCAAGAAGAAAGTTCGCATTAAAAAAAAAAAAATCGCCAGTGATATCAATAAAAACTTAATGTGTAGATAGTTCTGAAACAGAGTTTTGTTCTCTAACTTGCAGCTGATAATGTCAGACTCTCGGACCGATTTTGTCCATACATTTCTTTTGATTTCATCACGTTTTGTGTATTTATTTTGATCTTTCGACATTAATATCGCTCAGATTAATATCAACATTAATATCGCTCGAATTTACCCTGGACTTTTTTAACGTCCTAGGAGTGCGCTATGGGCCACCAGAAATGGAACGACGTCAAAACATAATCAAAGCTGAAGGAGAGTTGAATTAGGACCAGAAAGCTTGCAGGCGGCGTACTGAATTTGGAGTATCGGTCCACCTCTCGTCTGGTGAAATGTGTTAATTGGAAAAAAAACCGTTGCCAACGAAAGAATAAACGATCAAAGGCTAAAATGTGGAGAATTGAATGCGAAAATTTGGGGAATTGAAGTGTAAAATTGGGGAATTTATATGTGTAGAAAACCACACCCTTAAATCGATGTGGTCCAAAGCTAGAATTGCTGTAACTTGTTGAGAGCATTTGTTAGACGGAAAAACTCGTTAAGTCGCGCCTAAACAAAATCGTAAAAGATTAAGGAAATTAAGATACTAATGGCACTAAGTTTTCCTCTTATCATATACTCATAAAGGCAAAATCCACATTCCACATCCTTTTCAGGCGTAAACATTCTACAACAGTTATACGCAAACGAAGTGCAAAGTGTATGGGAAGGTCTGAAATCAAACAGCAAGAAAGGAATGTTGTTTGGACACACCCCCTTTTTATCTAAACCTATTACTCGACAGCTATAAATTTGATAAGAGTATATTTGTATAATCGTGTGTGTTAGTGTGCATGTGAAAGTTTTGGAAAAGTTGGCCGAGCAAGCGGCTCTGTATTTCCAGGGGAGGATGGTTCGAAAACCTGTAAGAGAAGGTGAAAGATTTGTATAATCATTGATAAGTGCATCAGCCTGATTGGTTGGAATTTTTGGATGGAAGAAACTTTTGCACCTTTAAAACTGAGATGGAAAGCTCCTTTCGCCATCTTGAAAAAAATAGTTGGTTTTAAGACTGCCAGAACCTTATAAATCGACAATGGTCAACTACAACTCGCCATTTTGTTGCAACTTAATGATTTGAGATGTAGATTGCATTTCTAATTTTCTTTGAGAAGATGATTCTGGATGGCGTGCTGACTAATTGCATCGTAATTTTTCTGTTGTTATTGAAGGATATAATGCTTCGCATTTTCTGTGTCATCTAAGCGTCAATTGCCGGTCTTTGAATCGTTATGAAAAATTACGTCTGTGTGGCGACGAGCTTTTCAATTGTAAACATTACAGCCGAGGGGTAGAATGAAAGTGTATACTTGCATACAAAAGGTTAAACACTGGTAAAATAGCAATGAAAAAGATCACTCAAGCTTTCGGACGCATCAGCAGCAGTCCTTCATCAGGAGTAGTGTAGTGTATACTGTTGCTAGGATCGGAAGAGTTACACTTTTTTTCTTAAAAGAGTCATGAGAAAGTTAGGTATTATTCTGAAATGGCAGCGATAATACTGATTGTGAGAAAAAAAAACAAAAACAAAAACAAAAAAAAAACCATAACTGAGAGGATGGGGCAAAAATATACTTTTGCCCCTGCTCCAAAAAAATTGGGAGCACATTTCCCCTTGTCCCTCGCCAAATTACGCCTATGGTCCCCATATAACTCAATGCCTATGTAGCGCGCACTGTGCTAGTAGTAGGGAAGACAGTGTCTAGTTGATACAAGGTTAAACTGATACAGCAGTAATATTTTCTTAACGCGCAGGCGCAAAAGAGCGGTGTAAAGTGGGGAAGAAGTGAGGGTTTAACACTCAGCACACATGTGCGGGAGGAAGGGGCGGTGATTTAGCTTTGTGAGTAAAAACTAATTTTAAACCATCGAAAGTAAATTTGTAGGTTCTTTTTTGAAGTGTCACAGGGGAACCCATAGCTGCACTGTTTTTCAAATAAAGTTATCATGGTGTTACTTAGTTAACAGGTAAGAACTTTTGTTGAAAGAAATAGTTGTAACTGTAACCAGTTTATTATAGTTGTGAGGTTAGTATAATGGCGGCGTTTCGTTCAAGTTGATACAGTTCACCAGGTTGATACGGTGTATCAACTTAAAACCACAAATGTTGTGATACTTGTTTCGTTTTTGTTTGTTTTTTTCTTCCAGACATGCCGAGGAACTACAAGAAAAAACTAACAAGGGAGAAATACCCATTGAAATGTTCGACAGACCTTATGCCGAAATTGAAAACGACAGGATGTCTCTTAAGGGAGACACGTTCTCTATAGATAAAATGACTTTTCTAAGGTACAGATATAAAAAACGAAGAATCAACAATTGGGTTCTTAATTCCACTAAAGAAAGAAATTGAAGACGAAACAAGAGAGAGATGAAGAAATATATTAAAAAGAAAAAATGAAATTATTTAAATTACTCGGCTGTGAAAAGAAAAATGGCAGTAATAAACCCAGTAAGCAAGGGGAAAAGAGAAAAAACGAAAAAGTTGAAATCTTTAATAAAAAAAAAAGGAATATGGATCGGATTCTGATGAAAATGGAGATTCATTTTGTTTGGTGTGTTTAAAAACTTATTCTACATCCAAACCGGGACAAGACTGGATTCAATGCATTTTCTGTAAAATGTGGGCATACATAGATTGCGGAGAAGACAGCCCTCCTTACACGTGTATAAATTGCCAATCACATTTATGTTTGTCTTCGGAGTCTGACTGATTGGTCAGATCCAAAACAGGCTTGGTTGATGCTGTGCAGAAATGAATATTATCATAATTCTTGTATATCAATTTGACCCAAGCGGGGCGAAGTTCACACTTTAAATTTTTTTCTAAGACTTTTTTTGGTCTTACAGTGTTACTTCAATAATTGAAATAAAGCCATTAATTTATAAAGGAATAGTCATAGAATAGTAAGAAATATCATTTGGGCCTGGGATTTTAAAAACAAAATATTTTAAAATCAAAATACGAAAAGTGTATCAATTAGACCCGGTCTCCCATACTTCTCAAACTTCATAACCAGCGCCAGCAAGCCGAACCCATTTCTTACCACATGGCTCCCCACTGAATCCCTCTACAAATATATTTAAGAATTTAGGGGGGGCTATTATTCATCACTGTTTGGATGAAAACATAAAAATAAGCAATAAAAAAGCATAAAATGATAGGTAATACACTAGAAACTTGATTATCTGGACTAATTGGGACCAAAAACATCCGGATAATAGAATACAAGCAAGAAACAAATGAATAAAAAATCGGAAAACCAGGGGGAAAAAAATTAAAAATTGTGTGACAACTTTATCCATGAACATTAAACATTTTGTATGTATGTATGTAAAAAAATTTATGACGTCTCAAAGATTTTAAACTACACAACAAGACCCTTCCGACCATCGCATGTGCCACGTGGAAGGGGCTTCCATGGCAACGGAAGCCCCAGGAAAAACAGCAGCTATATCTTCATAGAAATCGAGAAATTAAATGTTAAAAAGTAGTTAAAATAGCGCCAATTGCAACCCTTTTGGCAATACGTAACGAAATATCTAGTTGATCAAAAAGGGTAGAAAAACGAGCCCGAGGACTATTCTGAAAGATTAGAATACGTCCAGTAATTAATAGCCAACAGTGGTTGCGTTATTTTTGTTAAATTTAAACGTATTAGATTTTGAAGTAGCTGTAAAGGTATTTTTTTCTCTATTTGTTAAATTGAAGTTCTATATTCTTTTTATTTTATTTCTGAAAGTCATAGCAGAAAACAAATTACTTTAATTTTTATAATCACATTGCAAGTTACAATTCAATTCGTGCATAAGAGAAGCATTTATTTTTATTTTAAAAATTCTGTCACAAAGTATCGCTTGTATTCTTTTTATCTATGTGAGGATAATATAGACTATACGTATATATATATATTTAATGTTGTTTGGATACTTTTTGAGGAATTTATGAAAGAAATTAAAAGGTGCCAAATGGCGATAAAGTCTCTCTTCTGTCAAACCAAAATCATTTTTTATTAATTATTTTTAGTTAATTCAGGAGGTAGCTAATTTTCACGTATTAGGTTTCTTATGGTGTTTACTTACGACTGAATTACATCCATTAGATTCGGCGGGAGCTCCGGGTGGGGTCCTGTGAGCACCGCTCGGTTGGATCGAGGTGAGGCTCCGGGTAACTAGACGCTTGTTACAGGGGAGCTCTGAAAGTTATGGGGCTCAGAAAACTACAGAGAGGCTTAAAATTCTTTAATATTTTAATGTATTTTATTAATATATTTAATAATACTAAATATATAAGGAGAGTAATATATTTAACGTTAATAAATAAATTTCTTAAAATAAATTTTGCATTAAAAACTTATAAATTTTAGTATACCTCTCTATAATTTCCCCAATCCTTATTATAAAGTATATGAAGACTCAAACCTATGTAAAAAAAATTACATACACAAGATCTACAGTAGAGAGCTATTTTGAATACATTTCTAACATCAAAGAACAATTTCCATTGTCATGTACAATTCCGTAGGAGGGGATAAAAACAGAAAAAAGAAACAAAAACAAAAAAATAAAATAAGATTCAAGAATATTTAATTTTTGAGAAAAAATATTTTCCAGGTTGGGGCTGACTACATTTCCAGGGGGGCTTATCCCTCTATAGCCAAGCCTGGCTACGGCTCTGATTGAGGTACGAATAATCAGGTTTCTACTGTACCTTTCTATTGTTTCTGTGCATTAGTTAGATCTGTAGAGTTGTCATGGGTATGGGAGCGGTGTTTCGGTATTTACAAATTTTTTAAAAATATCGGCGATGTTTTAGATTTAGAAATTACTCCTAGAACCCTTAAAGGGCCGTAGCGGTATCCTAGGGTTAAGTGGAACCCTCCTTTGAGAAACCTTGCAGTATGAAAACATCTCCCAAATAGTGCTTTAATCATACACTTACCAATCAGCGTACGCAGAAAGTTCATAAGAAGAGGGTTACAGAGTCACAACTCCATACATTTGTTGTGCTCCCACCTTGACGTGTGGAAACCAAATATTTTATTTTATTACATTTCGTATTTTTTAACTTTTTTCCGAGAAGAAGGAACAATAATAAGAAGTCATGCGCTCGTGTTTTCAAAGCTTCTGGGTTTTGTCAAAACGAGATTATTAAAGTATTATTTTATAGCGTTCGAATTTAGGTATATTTTCTCTGTCTGTTCTGCAATGCTACCTTCCAATACCGCTATACATTCATACGTACAGGATGTTCAGCAACCCTTGGGTAATAATCACACAGCGGTATTCCTGGGACAATTTTGAGATATAAAAGTGGTCTGCATTTAGGTGACAGGTCAGTACTTTTTGTGATATTCGCCAAAATAGTCCAACCAATGAGGAAGCTGTCTGCATCTGTTAACACCTTCGCTGGTTAGTTTAAGACGAATTACAGAAAACTTGTTTCTGCATGGGTATGGTGTAAAGCACTAGGCAGTTTAATTGGTAATTTAATTTCAAAAACAAAACGCACGCGTAGATTGTTTTTCTTCAGCCAATTGGATAGATTCTACATAAGGACTAGTGATTTTAGTATTGCAACTGTCCAACAAAGCCATCGCCTACGTCTGATTAAAATCTATCCAATCGGCTGAAAACAAAAAAAAATCCTGCGCGTTTTGCATTGGACATTAAGTTACCAGTTAAAGTGCCTAGAGCTTTATTTACATCACAATCATGACGAAACAAGTTTTCTGTAATTCATCTTATACTAACCTGCGAAGGTACTAATAGATGCAAATAATTTCCTCATTGGTTGGACGTTTTGGCGAATATCCAAAGAGTATTGATCGGTCTATCAGAAATCTTTTTTTATATGTTCCGTAAATTCTAATTTATTCAAAAAAAAAAAAAAAAAAAAGGTGGATTCTTGGTTTCGGAACTTTCCTTTTAATTAAAACACTGAAAACAGTACTTGCTAATCTTTTTCGTCAGCTGCGGTATAATCCAAAGTAAGGCCGCTTCTTCTTCGGAAATTACTCCTTCTTGGCAGTAATTAAACTCACCGAATACAAGTACGCACTCTTCCACTATTAAATAATTTATTAATTACGATAAAATAGATTTATAAAATTTTCTTTGTATTTAAAATAAAAAGACTTAGGAGAATCATTCCCCTCGTCCGTACAGGACCGCACCTCACCTCCAAAAGCCCCTGTTACCTCTATAAAATTGTTAAACTCCCCTTTCTTGGAGTTGTCTTAACCAATAGCCACGCTGAATTCAGTCGTGGCGTCATAGCGTGGCCATGTGTGGATTTAAGTTTTAGTTCGGGTTAGTGACATAATTTATCGTCCTTCTTTCCCGCTCTTTCCACAATGGCGGGCGTATATGTAACTAAATATAATTATATTGGAGGTTTCCAAACTGTCTATAACTGAGGGCCCGACACTGTCACCACAATGAAAACCACTTCTATATCTCAGAATTGTCCAAGGAACACCGTTGTGTGGTTATCATCAGAGGGTTGCTATATATATACAAAATTGCATCGCAATGGAGGGTTAAAATCTCCAATAACCCCCTCCCGGCATACGCCACTGTATTTACCTAAAATCCCGTGTAAGTAGCAGCAGCAAAACAACCTAACTTATTTAATATTTCTTGCATATTTAGGCATAAATTTAGATTGCTATGCATATGCTAAAATTACGCAATACTAACATAAATATACAATGAACACATTGGCGCCCATATGTGTACTTCTAGGAGGAGGGGCTGAGAAAAATTATTACTTTCTTCTCAAAGCTGTCGAGAATTTTAGTGAATGTACAAGATACCAAAACGCTACAAAAATAATTGATACTGCTTGACAATTAGTAATGAGCTAAAAAGTACCTTATTTTAAAATGTGACTGTAAAACTTTTGAAAATAAATGCATAGCAGGTTACGGCAAATAAAATTTTTAAACGGCTAGGAAGGCTCGGACTTCCTCTGCCCCCCATATGGACGCACATGAACAAACACAGTATTCTCTCATTGGCGACTTTCATATGGAGAGAGAGAGAGAGAGAGATAGAGAAGGATACTGTACAATAATCAACATAAAATACTAGGAACGTACAAACCACTACAATTTATTTAAGCCATATAAATTTAACCTTAACAGAAAACAAAGGTACGTAGATGGCATCAAAGTCTCCAGCTGCTAGAACGGATGACAACGAAGGTTAGAACCTATTCTTATGCGTACGGCGCACTGTGTAGTACATGATCAAAGGTCTATACACAAGAGACTTCTACCGAACTGACTCAGCAATTACGCATTAGCTAGTCTACAAGAAAAAGCTGCGACGTCACTTCAACAAATGGCAGAGTCAACCCAGATACGCTAACAAAGAAAACGACAAATTACCCTAAGCCGGAAATCCTTCACAAAATCCTTTTTGAGTCTTCCATAGGAAATCGACTATACATACATAACTTGAAATTCTCAGAATCTTGAAATGTGACAACGGAGTAAAATTTTTATCCACTACCCAACAAAGAGTGGCGCTTTTTTGTCCTATTTTTAAGCAATAGGAAAAAAAAAAGATCCCCAACTAGTACTTCTGCAATTAAAATATAAGCGTGAATAAAGATGAGATGAACATATTCCGCTAATATATTCTTTAACACAGTGGTCACGGGCGCCATTAGCGGGGGGGACCCGTCCCCCAATGTTGGTGTTAGGGTTCCATGTCCCCCTCCAATTTCAAACAAAATGCCTTCTACTGGTATATTGTCCCCCCGCCTCCAATATTTTTATGTCGTCGGCGCCTATGGCAGTGGTTCTCAAACTTTCTATCCCACAGTACCCCTGCCTTATTCCATGCGTAGTCATGCAAAACTACCCTTCATAAATTTCACTTGAGGGGATCTAAAGGGCTGTTACTTGTCATTGTTTAGACAGAATAAACATATGAGCAAATAACAACTCGGTATAAAGAAATAGGTGATATTAAAATAAAGGTAATGTCGCTGTTGGAATTTTTTGCGTATCCCGGATGCTTAAGTTCGTGAGGGAAACTTCTATACATGCAAAATAATCTTATATCAAAGGATTTTACATAATATAGAAATCGCTCAGTACTGCTGTATTAGTCTCTGATTTTAAATATACACTAAAATAATGCCATATGCTTAGAAACCATGGCACGATACCTACTTAATATGTGCGCAGAAGTGAGGAGGTCAGAGATACCGGAGCTCTTGAAAAAATTTCATCAATGGGTGATGTAAAAAAAAAAAAAAATGCAAGTATTTCTTGATGTAAAGTATTAACAGATTAATAGGACGAATGGCTTTGTTTTTTACTGCTAAAAAGCCTTTAAAGTTTGGTTGCATTGAAGGAAGCTTTATTTTCCCCAAGTCAACTCAAGAGGGTTGCCATGAGGAAAAATTACGAAACTGACAGATTTTTTTTGAAAATTTTGGCGGTATTTTACAAATTGCTTGTTGAACTCACGGAATCTCACGGCAAAAGAATTACTGTTGCAGAATCCCATTGGTTTGGTATGTTACCGCTGTTAAGACATTTGGTAAAGAATTTTGCAAGTATGTCTTCTACATATTCTCCAGCTTCTTTTAGGATATCTAATGTAATACCATCATCACCAGGGGCTCTTCCTTTCTTCATACTTTTTATTGCAAATGAAACTTCTTCTTTTAAGATTTTAGGAGCTGTTCCTTCGACTATCTCAGAGTCTTCGTTTAATCCACTGTTACTTTCATATAGTTTTTTGTAGAATTCTTCAACTCTTCTAAGTATTTCTTCCCTATTTCTTGTTACGGTGCCATCCTCTCCTTTTAATGCAATGATGTGTTTCTTCCCAACAGATAAACTTCCTTTAACAACCCTAAGGCTCTTGTTATTTTCAATGGCTTTCCTTACTAGCTCACAGTTGAATTTTCTGGAACTGGTATTTTGATTGTCCACCTTCATATCTCTTCGCCTTTTCATGAGCTGTTTCGTCTTCTCAGATAATTTGCTATTGTGCTTTTTACAGGTTACACCACCAATTTCCCCAGCAGTTTCAACTATTGTCTTAACAATGTTTTCATTTGCTTCTGAGATATCACTTTCATCAATAAGTCCTTCCAGTGCAGAAAAGCGATTTTTTAATTCCAACTTGAATGCCTCGGTATTTTCTTTTAATTTCTTTAAATCCACCCTCTTACTTACTTGTTTCCTAATGAGCTTCTGCCTTTCTAGTTTAGTATTTAAGTGCACTTTACATCTCACCATTCGATGATCACTTCCAGTATTAAATCTGTTCAGTACACTGCAATCTTCAATAATTGATTTCTTGTTTGCCAGGATATAGTCAATTTCACTAGTTCCCCCATTTGGGTGTTTCCATGTCCATTTTCTTTGCGGTTTCTTCTTAAAAAATGAATTCATGATGCTAAGGTTTTCAGCTTCTGCAAATTCGATGAGTTGATCGCCACGTTCATTCCTTTCCCCATATCCGTATTTACCAACCGATGTCTCTCCTTGTTCCTGTTGTCCAATTCTTGCATTGAAATCCCCCATGATGAGCTTGATATGTTGTTTCCCTTTGGTGTGTAACTCTTTGATTTCTTCATAAAATTCTTCAACCTCTTCGTCGGTATGGCTTGATGTTGGTGCATATACCTGTACTATTTGAAGTTGGTATCGCTGGGTTAGTTGAACAACGAGCCTCGCTGCTCGATCTGATGTACTTTCAACTTCCAGAAGACAGTCTTTAATTCTTTTGTTGATTAAGAAGCCAACACCACTTGTTCTTCCAGTTTCCGTTCCTCTATAATAAAACAAATGTCCACTTTTAAGTTCCACCAACTCTTCACCTTTTCTTCTAACTTCACTGAGTCCTACAATGTCCCATTTGATCTTGTCTAGTTCCTCTTCCAATTCCTGAAGTTTTGCTTCAGAAGCAAGGGATCGTCCATTATACGTTGCCAAGGTCAATAACAAACGGCAGCCTGGGCCATTCCAGTGATTCTTAGCACCCCCTGCTTTCATGCCACACTGACCGCTGCCTTGATCAGGAGCGTTACATTCGTGTGAGTTTTTGCCCTTCGATATAGAAGGAAGTCTTACCTGATTTTTGCAGATTTGACCAGAAAACCTCATTTTTCCCCGGATCTTTGGGAACGTTGTCAAATTTTCTGACCATTCCAAACTCTTCGGGTTTAATTTTTCAATTAATAATATTGTTTGGTGAGCGAAGGGGAGCTTATGCCCAACTTTTCACCTTTATAAATGGTCGGAATAAGTTAAGCATCAGGTTTACTATAAAAACTTTTCAACAGAATGGGGGATGCGAAGGATACGATTGCGGTCTATGCTAATGATTCTGCTTTAAGTTTCAAGGTCGGTTAAGTGTTCCAAAATGAGACGGATGCTTTCACGTGACCTCAAAACCATTGGTCTCTTATTCATTGGGAATTGACCCCGAGGGGACACAGCAAGAGTTACTCCTTTGGTTGGTTGAATTTTTAAGGCGCAAAGGCAGCAAGAGTCATTCTGCTCCAAACTAACGTTAACTAATCTTTTAACTCGTTACACGGCCAAAATTGCTAGTGGAAAAAAAGGCGAAAAAAAAGGTTAATACAGATGTGCGCACATTGAACGTCAAGAGATTGCGATATGGATCGTTTGGGACGGGATTCACTGCTCAACGTGACCAGCGAATCATGACACACTTACGCACAGTCGAAGACAGTGGACATATCTACTAGGACACTTTAACATATGTGTGTAAATGAAAGAGAAGAAAGAACTAGATGGAGAAAAGAAAAACTAGATGAAAAATGGAAAAAACGGGATGACAAAGCAGAAAAACTCATTGATAGTAACATAAGCGTACACAGGAAACTCATAAGTGGGGGTTACGGGCTCAAGGGGGGTTACAGAGCTGCAACTCGCATATTATGCACGTTAAAAATACAAAATGGAGGTTACGACCCCCATCAACACCCCCTGCATACGCCAGTGGATAATGGAAATGTTACTTGGTAAAATAGATTAATTTCTTTCTCATGCTACTACTCCCATACTCCACCAAACAGTGGTCACGTGTTCTGATTCGCAAAGTATATAAAAGGATAGAAAAAGTATTCGATTGTAAATTACTAAATGGCCATGACGAGCACTGCATCCATATCTGATAACCGTGGTTCCCAACTGTGGTCGCGAGCCGGGGTCATTATTAAAAAAAAAATAATAATTGAAAAAAAAAAAAAATTATAAAAATTATAAAAATTATTATTAAACATTAAAATTAAATATAAAAATGAAATTGATTGCATATTTGTAGTATTTTACAATCTGACGGAATTTCATAAAACGGTTCGTATTAAAAGTAATTCGTCTTAAGCGTGTTCATCTTAACGAGGTTTGACTGCATTATCATTAAATTTTGTTTTGTTTTTTTTCTTCCAAAGAACGATTTTACAAACACATCCCCCCCCCCCTGAAAATAGACCCGGCTCCCTTTTTCAGTAAAGTCTGTCTATCAACTCGTCCGCGGCACAATTGAAGTGGAAAAGTGGTCCGCGGCTTAAATTGAGTTGGGAACCACTGTGATAGAGTGATTAGATATCCAAGGTTCATTAACCTATAAGCACATATTTCCTAATCACAAAAAGCTATGTTTTGCCAAATGCTAATGTCGCCACTGCGGGACATATCCCAAATTGCAGCGTGTCAGAAAAAGGGAAATGTCAGTCCAAGAACAGACCTAAAAACTAGCAAATACATCATTCTCTGAAAGGAAAAAAAAAGCCCGCTCTAGATACCGTTACTTCCTGGGCTGCGTTTATTGAATACCGGAGGATGACCTCTGGGAAGTGAAACACGGTTCCACGAATATATCGTCGTGTACAACCAGCACGTTTACGAGATATTGATTTTTGACCAGCGAGTCCTCATGGGGGCGAGGTAATTTTTATTTTGTCTTTTCACCTGACAATGTGCTGCCTTTTACTGCTTCTGGTATTGCGCATGTAAGCCGAGCAATAGGTGGCGTGCCACGTTTGCAGAAGCCAGCGTATTTCACACCAACTCCCCGGATACAGGGGAGCAAAACATTTTGATTAAGCAGAAAAGTTATAGAGGCGGAAGCAATTTATGTCAAGCAGATGAGGAAACTGTTCTCAGAATAAATGTTGATGGGCCGGACTAAAAAGAGGGTGGTCGTTACGACTAAGATATAGATCCAAGTGTCTTTTAGGAATAAAGATTGTGTTAGCATCATAATGAGTATAGTATATATAACTCCTAGTATCTCTATATATTTCATAGTATTCTATCTCGTGGCGTATATGCCCATCTTGGTATTCTACACTGAATTGCCAGAAAAACTGGTAAACCTAGCTAATATCGTGTCAGTTCCTAACGCAGCCAAAGGAATTCTCATCAAATTTTTGTGAGATAAGCAGTCCTGTCGTGTGTTTGTTTTTGTGTTTTCTTTCATACGTAGATTAAGATGATGGGCTATTCTTCTTCGTCCAATCCGGGCAGAGCAAAAGTCTATCTCGTTAAAGGTGGTAAAATTTTATGGCGCTTTTACATCATACCAAACAAAATCCCCATCTTCCTCGTTAAATCAGGGAACTCGTAACATGCGGGCTCGCTATAAGTGGATCTTACTGTATCAAAGCTTGCTGTAGTGTTTCTTCAATTCCATGCAGAGACCTTTATCACGGACTTATTTATATTCTTCGCGCACTGAAAGATACTACGGAATATTTGGAACGGGTCACACAACGTAACCTTCGTACAAAACACATTCATACACAACCAAGTTCACTGAGCATCCAGCCCGATAATACTGGAAAGAGAGCCCTGTTACAAGATTCGCTATTGTGCTCGTTCCATTTTCCAACCGAATAGCTTTCAAAGTATCCCTATGTATAAAATAACAAGGAATAAAGTATTATTAGAAGCTTAACCGCCATGGTAGATGGACAGCTGGTGCGCTGCAATGTTACGAACTTCAAACTGTGCAACGAATTTCCAGTTCAGCTGGTATTGACAGATGCAGTCGTAGTGGGAGAAAACTTTACTCCATAGTACTAGCACAGGCCTAGCCAGGGTTGGAGGTTGTAACCCCTATGGCAATGAAATTTTGTATACTTAACATGAGTATATGAGTGTAGTGTGTAACCCATCATTGAGCCTATAACCCCCCTTATGAACTTTCTGCCTACGCCTATGAGTAGTAGTAGGGCCACCCTAAACCTTCTGTTACCGAACTGTTGATTCATAGGCCTGATGGTCTTACGTTCCCTGAAAACTCCAATGTATTTACACGTGCTTGTAAACCCCGATTTCTCGTTTTCTGAGTCCACTGCGTGTACAATTTTGATTGATTGATTGTTTGGCTTTTTTATGGCGCAAGAGCATCTGGGCTATACTGCGCCATTTTTTGAGTTTAACCAGTGTGATGGCAATTTGAAAAGAAATAGCCCAGCAAGGGTTTTGCTTTCCCTGCGCCATGAAAATTCAATCAACTATGGCAGTGGTTCCCAACCTTGGGGGCGCTGCAACTATTTTTAGTTGCAATTATTTTTATAAGGAATTTCATACCAAATGTTTTAAATGCTTTCACATTTGAATATTGCTGCACATATTGCAATATCCAACTAATGGCTGTTAATTTTATAATATTCATTAACGTGTATAATTAATATAATTTTGTATTTAATGTGTTTTCTTTACTCTGTTAAAAATGCTTTTATTATGCAAATGTGGCGGCGGCAAACAAAGGGGAGATCGCGGATCTTTTGGTTACTATAAAAGGGGGTCGCGGATTACTTGGTTACTATAAAAATGGGTCGCGGCTTGAAAAGGGTTGGGAACCACGGAACTATGAAAAGAAACGAAAAGTAATTTGAATTCGTGACATACAACTATTACGTATTTCTCTAAAAAATCACATTTCATCCAAAAGCAATTTCTGAGAAGCTATTTTTAATTCGCTAGGTATTAACCCTATTCAACATATTTGTTCACTGGTGATTTTTTTCTACTTTATTTAAAAATAAATAAGACGCGTGCTTTTAACCATGTCATACTAAGACAGGTTACCCACACATTGAAAAATGATGACCTGTTTCTTATTTGTATATTCTACGTTCAACACTGCCTTGTGGGTCATTTGCGATTACGGTTGCTAGGTTACAAAAAGCACCAAAGTGGGACAGCTTTTTAGGCATTGACGTCACGAGCCTGGAAGTTTAGGGGGCTATATCAACGCCCCCTGTATGTAAGTTATAGGGGACATTGGTTATATCCTCAACCCTAGGCCTGTCCGATATATGGCCCTCGGGTCACAATCCAGCCCGCCGACAACTGTTTTGAAATGAAAAAAAAAAATCCCAACAAAAATTTTCGATTTTTTCTTTAGAAATCGAGAAAAAACCAACATGAGTGACCCCTTCCTATATTATATAACTGAATGAAACGCTGAAGTTTTTTTTTTTTTAAACGGAACTCGCTGAAGCTGTTGGCCCGCGAGATCTGTGAAAAATTTTTAAGTGGTCCGCTGCTCAAAAAGGTTGGACAACTCTGCTTTACCCCACTGCTCGTAATTAATTTTCCCACTATACATAACATTCATTTCTAATTTTTTCTAGGGGGGGTATTTTTTCCCTAAAGGTAGCTTAAGCTATTCCTAGTTCCCACCTTTTCACATTACGCCAATGACCTCATAGTGAGAAGTTGATCACTTCGTCAGGCCAAGAGTGTTTTAAAATTAGCACAGGAAACAAAAGATTTTACAACGATTTAAAATTGGACATTTGAAATAACGAAAGTATCTTTTTATTGTGTAAGATATTATCACTCTTCACTGCTTGTCCTCATTCGTCTAGTAGGTCAAGACACCGCGGGCTAAACGCGGGGACCCTGGTTCGAATCCGGGATGAGGACGGCGTCTCTTTTTCTCCAAATATAAAAAAGCTCTAGTTTGAGCTATATGAACGTGGGTGGCAAAAATTATTGTACAATATCTTTTTATTACCTATACAAAAATTCTGATCTTACCTACAAAATATATAAATATTTTCTTATAAACCGTAAGTTTTACAAGCGAAGTCGAAATTCATGTTTTTTGGGTTGCTTCCGTCACATTTTAAAAAGAGCGCGTTACTTTTAATACGTTGAAAAATTATGAACGCTCTTGTTGTAAATTGACAGTAATTATTAATTCTGATTTGATAAAAAAAACGACAGAAACCCTATTCTTGTCTGGGGGTCCATATACCATTCATCGTTGAAAAGATGCGTTTCCCAGAGACTGAAGCAGGAGGTATATTTAAAATGGAGGACAAAATCTCACATTATTTATTTATTCTTTTAATACCATGCCATGTATCAGCTAATGCATGATGTTCTTGCTAAACAGATATGTTTGAAATACATATTCACAGAATTTCATTTTATATAATTTCAACGTATGCAACATAGCAGTTAGTGCTCCGTGTAGGACATTTAAGACTATACGTAGTTCGGAGGTCACGTATTTGTAATTGCAGAGCAGTCCTTCCGAAAGTAAGGTGCTTGGCAACCCTATTTGGTACGAGACTGGCGTCTTAATTTGTCCAAGAAGGCACGAAACAAATTGAAAACCTCTGCAGCACCAACGGAGAGTTTTTAAAATTACTAGGGGGGGGGGATTGGGAGCAAGCAGCTTTATACACATTTATAAGTTAAAATATACGTAAGACTGAAATTTATTAAAATCATTGGGGGGGGGGGCATTCGAGCCCCGCGAGCCCATATAACTCAAAGCCTATGCCCAGGGGCGAACTGGACCGCCAGTCATCCGGCCCCCCTGGCCAGTGCGCTCTCATGGGCGATAAGACTTGCGCCCTCATGAGCTATAGAACATGCGCCCTCATGGGTTTTAGGACTCGCGCCCTCCGATAATCCAATGTATACGCCCCTTAAGAGGACCCAGTACGACCCTGCCTATGCCCTGCACAACGCTATTATAAGGTGACTTTACTTTAGTGTTCCTTAAAGCTGTAAGATGATAATTCTAGCACCAGTGCCTCAATCAAATAAGTAATTACGGGTAGGCCACTAAGGAATTAATAACTAACGAGGCAATTAATAAGGGTTGACTCTGTTTTCTCTAACTAATCTAACAAGAGAACAATGAACGTGGTAAATTATTTACGAAATTCGTTAGGCGAGGCCAGTTTGTTTAATGCCTGCCAAATCCTTTAACTGTTCATTTTTTTGTTTATAAGAAAACGGCATTGCTATTTACAGGCTGAATTAAGAGTAACAATGGTTACAACATACAGAACAAGTAAACAACGATTTCTAAATCGTGGATGTTAACAGCCATGACCTACTGATCTTTTAATATGTCCAATCAAAGAGGCATGCAGAACCTCGATCTCAATAGATATCTGATGCTCTTAAATTTCACAAACGGTTTTTCACACACTTTTGATGCTCTTGCGCCATAAAAAGCCAAACAATCAATCACACTTTTGAGATATTGAATTCTTGCGATAACCGCAGCGATTAGCTTCGTTTGCCCTGAGGCACGCAAACATATATAACAACGCTATACAAACCTGTCCTTTGGCGCAGTATATATATATATATATAGCCCAGATGCTCTTGCGCCATAAAACATCCAAACAAACAAATAAATAATAAATCTGCCCGACGGCTGAGTAATGACAATGCGTTTAGTTCCGATGAGGATATTCCAGGTATGATACCAATAGGTAACCAGAGCTTCCTGGTTATTTCCTACAGATTTTCAATCGAAGGTTCGATTCTTCAGGCGTAAGGGCTTTAGCTGCATCGACTGTGGGTCCTGGTACAACACACTTTTAGCTCTCTATTGCGCTATAAGGCCGGGTCCACACACATGCAACAGGACATCGTATCGTTACACCATCGAGTATCTAGTCTGTATCGCACTCCGTAACAGAACACCTTAGCATTTCCGCATCGCACCAGCTGGAATTTTTACCCCGGCGCATCAAAGGAATGTCACGGTGCTATGTTGTAACCCATGTTCCTGTATTTAGGCCGGTTTACGAACAACAGCGTTTTGTCAGTGTAGACATGTCAGTGTCGGCATGAACTGATGGGAAGCAGTGATGTTACGCATTTATCGCGTAATACGGGATATTACGAGACGATGTTCTGTTGCATGTCTGTACGCACTCTAAAACACACACAAAACCCCTCATGATCACTACCTAGCTTACGTTTAAGTTTGTTTGTTTGGCTTTTTTATGGCGCAAGAGCATCTGGGCTATACTGCGCCAAGCTTACGTTTAAGTAGACTCAAGGACTTTCTGTGTCTCCTGATACCCAATCCCACAATGCGTTTGAATATTTTTATTAGATAACCATTTTTTCGGGAGGACACACACTTCTAACACCACCCTAGTTAGGTTTAGGAAGGCAGTGTGAATTTCGAAAGGACTGTTTTTTAAAAAAGCAATCACGTATATTTGTAAACTTGTGGGTTCAATCTATTCTAGCAGTCCAAAAAAAAAAAGTAGGAAATTGGATTTTTTTATGAAGATAAATAAAAGAATACGATTAATTAAAAATAAAATAAAACTGCAAACACTTTCGAGATTAAAATCAAAAATACTAAAACCGAATTCAGATGTAATGATCAAGAACAAGCGAATGTCATCCACAACTTGCCGTTCGCTTCTTCAAGTGGAGTTAAGTACCATGATTCCGACTCGAACTAGCGAAAAAAAATTCCCCGATTTTTCAGGTTCTTCCCTGACATTTCCAGGTTCTTCCTCGACATTTCCAGGTTCTTACCTGACATTTCCGGCAAAATTCGCTGACTAGCTGCAAACAAAATTTTTGAGCTGAGCTTCAGTTTCGGGGAAATAGTTTCACGTTCGAGTGAAACTCAACTTTCGGAAAAGAAGTCAGGGAGGTTTTCCCTGACGTTTCCAGGTTCGGGGGCTGACTGGGCCCGATGCGCCCTTGTGGTCTATAAAGCTCGCGTCCTCCGATAATCCAAGGTATGCGCCCTTTGAGAGGACCCAGTCCGCCCCTGTCCAGGGCCAAAATATATCGTTTTTCCCTGACTTTTAGATACGATTTCAAAATCCCTGACATTTTCAGTTGAATAGGTTTTCTAGATTGCGTGGAAACACTGAAGAACGTACGTGACCAGCCTTAACAACTAATTGCTTGATTGGCATGCAAATTTCAAGACATTATCGTTGCCACAAAGCGTGCAACTGATTTTCACATCCTGTGGCCATTCCGAAACGGTTCAAGCTCTTATAAGGAAGGCTCTTATATCCCGTGCTATGTTTCAAATGCACGTGCATTAGAAGAACTTTAAGTCCATAGAACATGGCTTATCCTCATCTGGAAGAGAATCTCGCAACAAGCTTCGGCTTCATATTCCCTTCCAACTCTAACTTAAAGAGCTTAAAATACGAGTATACAACGTCGATACGTTCAAAGCATTCCTATTCTGTTTCTCTATTTCTTCTTACAATACGTACCGCACAATATCAGGGGCAAGGGCGGACACAAAGGGGAGATCACAGTGGTCATGACTCCCAAAATATATTTTTTTACTGTAAAAAATTCAAACTTTCATGATAAACGAAGGGTGTTATTCCAAGATAATGGAAAACTTTGTCCCTGAGCCCCCAGAATGAAAATCTGCGTCCGCCCCTGATCAAGGGCGTAGCAAGCCAAAAATTTGAAAGGGGCCACAAGTAGGTTTGAACAAGATCAACTGATACGGCGTTAGGGAGAGCAATGCACTTTGTTATCCAATGGGGGTGTCTTGAGCACCTAGTCTCCCCACTTCTCAATTTGAACATATTGTAGAGTAACGTAGAGTTGAACATATTGTAGAGTAACGTAGAGTTGAACAAATACTTTGTTATCAATATCTAAGGTTTATATACGGACTGCTTAGAAGTCGGGCGCGTTAAACAGTACTGGCAATTACGCGACTTAGATATGCAAATACAGAACTTAAGTGGATAGATTGATTGCGTTTAATGGAGGAAGGACAACTACGATCGTGTTATGCGAAAAGCAGCATTGAAACGGAGAGGATTAAATAGTTCCCTAGCGGAGGAATTTTGAATTTTTTTTCCATGAAACTTTTTCAATTGAAATGAAATACATTTCTTCTCAAAGATGGATGCATGATTCATAAATTGTTAGTGTGCTTGTTTTTACGTTGGGTTAAGGATAGCAAAGGTCATGATACGTTGGGACCTCATGGTTTCGTGAACGCCCACTGCCAAGGAAATTACACCCGTACTATGGGGGCTGTGAGGGAGCGATACATATTCTACAGCATCATTGGGGGTCGGTAGTAAATTTTAGCAGGGGATTGGAAAAGTGGCCGCAGAAGGCACTGTAATCTCTGACGGAACTCAAACAGCGTAACCGACCGCCGAGGCGGGTTGGGTTAAAAGGGTATTCGAGAGTCGACCATATGCAGCATATAAAGATGTACGTCCGCATAGGTGTCGTCATTTAACGTGAACCAAAACCAGCTATCAGTTCGGCAGATGAAGAATGGCACCAGCTACTGGACCGGAAACACATCCTGGGGCCAACCGCGTGCACTGGGAGTCGGACCCGAATTAAATGGCATAGAGAACCAATCCCAAGACTACGGTGAGTAGTTCGTCCGTTAAGAGCTTTTTTTCCTCATCACCGTTGGAAGTCGAACTGAGATCAACAGCACACTGCACTGGAAATCAGCCCCACATATTGTCAGTTGTTGTCCTTTGTAATGGAGCTGATATGCAAAAGAGCCATGCCATGTAGGACCTTATAACCAGCGATTTTTTATTTATCATATTGCGCAATTAGGTTCAGCGCCATCTTTAAGGGCGCGTCAATTAAAGCTGAGCGTCAAATATACATTTTTCTTATTATAAAAAATTGGAAATTTAAAAATTGGTGTAGAAAGGGATGGTCTTAAAACTGCTCTGGGTAGGACCATCCGTACCTGCAGTTTTGCAGACTTAAATCGGTATATCTTCGTTGTGAGTCACTGACGTACGCAGGGGGGTGTTGATGGGGGTTTTAACCTCCCCATTGCAATGAAATTTTGTATATTAAACGTATTTTTAATATAAATTTTGTATATTTCGAATAGGAATATGCGAGTTGTAGCTCTGGAACCCTCCATTGAGTCTATAAATCCCCTTATAAACTTTTTGCGTACGCCTATGCAGAAAATGTAGGAACGTGAAAACCGTGTGTCCATGACTTCTAAAGCATTCCCCATCTTTACCACGCATGATCTTAAAGCAGGACATATTTTTTTTTTATAATTGCTACATGTAATCAAGAGAAAAGTTTTGAAGGTTCGCACCAAGTTTCCCGCGGCATGATTTTGAAAAATTGCACGTCGTCACTACGCACACATGTGAATTACCGGGCCATCTGGAATCCGACCTCCAAAACACCCTGTCCTTGAACTGACGTAGGCGGAGTAAAACCAAGATATATATGTCCATAACATTAAGTCCGATTTTTGACTTTATGATGACAAGCACACATGATGCACTTGAAGTTGAAGAGGAAGTTTGTTAAACACATGTGGTTAAAATCATTAAAAAAATCTCTTGAGAAATCAAAACAAGTGGGTTTTTACTTGCAGACGAACACGTAGTCTAGGGTCGACAAAGGGGATCTAGAACCCCCAGGGGCGGACAGAGACTTTCATTGGGGGTCAGGGATAATTTACCATGGTCTTGGAATAACACTTTCATATGACCTTCCCCTGTGTCCGCCCTTGAGAGATCCCCAAAACAAATATTTACTCATTGTTTTAAAAAGTATTTTGCTCCAGATTTTATGAACTGCGAAACTAAATCAGTTAGTAATCTCTGTACATTTTTAACTATATTTTCGACAACCATACTTTACAAAACCACAGTGTAAAATAAACAAGAACATCAGGCCTGTCGAAAGGATGAAGGGGCAACTGGGGCAATGCAAAGGTCATATGGGCCCCGGCTTGGCTGCAGGCCTCAAGAACACACTGTACATAAGAGCTAGTTCGAATTATTGATGATTTTTTCTGTATAATGTGACGTGCAATTAAAAATACTATTGTTAGACACCGTAAAGGATTTTATTTTATCAAACACTTTCCAAACACCATGGTTCAAAAGAAAGGTGAAGTTTTATCGACGCTTCGTGACGAAGTTGCCACATCCGGCAGCAGCCAAACGCCTAAAGCTGAGGTTATCTGGGGATAAGATCGTTTGCTCTAAAGATTTATTTTGGCAGACAAGCTAAAAGAAAGGCTCGTTGCTAGGTGCGAAATTCAAAGGAAAACAACGAGGACAGCTAAAAAATGGTTAACTTTTATGGATGTTCTGCAAATTGTTCAGAAATCTGTGTACAAGAGAATTCTTATTTGTATATTTTCGGTTCAAGACAGGATTATGGGTCGTTTGGGACGGGAATGACGGCTTAACGTGGTCTCCGAACTATGACATATTCGCAGATAACTATGCTTATTGGGATCAGAATACAATGACGAGGACACAAAGGACGTAAAACTAAAGTGTCGTCGTTCAGTGCTAGCTTGGATCATGGTACCTTTCTTTGGCGATAATCAAAAAGTTAAGGAAAAATGATACAATTTGAGAAAAAATAGGTCAACAAATTCGATAAATCGCTAAAATAAGGTCAATTCTTTAACTGGCCCCCCCGGACATTTCATTGGCGCAATATGGACGCGGTTGCAATTGGTATACGCACACTGGCGTACGGGGGACAAAGATGGGAGGTTGTAACCCCCCATTGCAATGAAATTTTGTATATTTAACATAGGAATATGTGAGTTGTAGCTCTGTAACCCCCATTGAGCCTATAACCCCCTTATGAACTTTCTGCGTACGCCTATGCATACGCAAGAGGGGAGAGTTCCATATCTACGAATTGCGGCACAATTTTGCATATATATATACGTATGAATATATGGAGTTGCAGCTCTATCACCCCACCCCCCCACTGCGTACGCCTACGACTTTCGTTCTGGTGGGGTTGAAAACCCAACACAGCTATTACATAATATATGGTACTTCGCGGTGAGGAGAGGGTGAACGCATGTATAAGAATTGCCACGGTATCTTAAAACACCAAGTACAATTTTTGTAGGTCCAGAATTTTATTTAATTATGATAAAAAAACACTTATTTTTAATTACTAAAGTCTTATTGCAAAATGCATATACGTAAGAAATTAAAACTGGGTCCGAAGATGAAATTTAGGAAGTGGCTTTCCGGAAAATGAATTTTAAAAATCGGGTCGTTGTCAAAGGAGAGATGAGTGGGTTGTAAGCCAAAATTACCAAATGGAAAAATGAGTCGACCTTCACAAGGGAAATCAGCAAAGCAGCCTCTACTCGGTATCTTTGAATGTAATCTTGTTGGTGTGAGTGGGACTTCCTTTGAAAGGGTGGCCAGGTGGTGAAACGCATTTTACACACACAAAAAACAAACATGGCCTTGCTTTGCCAATCCGAGAGGACTGGGCCCCTTGACCTTTCTGCTTTTCAGCCGTTTGGCGAAGCAGAAAATAGTGAAGACGCAATAAAAATTAATGGATGAGACACACGAGACATGTCTGACGCAACAGCAAAGAAAAGATAAAAAATATTGACCAACTTTGCGGAAACATTTTCATTTTTTCTATATTCTAGAAACTAACCATTTAAACACTCTACTTAGCATATTGAAACCAGAAACGCTTAGTAGTAGTAATAATAATGATGATAATAATAATATATTATTCATTAAACCGCAAATCGAAGACTGGGAAAGTCGACCAAATGAAAAATGGAATTACGCTTTTTGAATGCTCTGTGGTAAGTAGGTAGATCGGTTGTATTTTTATGAAGCAAGGACAGAATGGATCAGAATGTTCTGTGGTACCAGTGTACGTGGTTGGGTTACGACGCAAGGACAGCAAAGGTCATACTTCCCCAAACAAGGTGAAGATATGTGTAAACACACAAAGGTGAAATTACGTTTATATTTTCTGGCCTAAACACAGCTAGGGTTATACTGCGCTAGAATACAGTTCTTCGGGGAATCCGAACCTACCACAAGGGTCGGACCTGGGTTGCTGACCGTCCTGGTGCAAAAACAATATCGCTACCCTTATTAATTTAGTTAGGAATTTACGGGGTGTTTGATTTTATGTCTATATATATACACAGGGTTTTCCCTTAAATTGGAGGGAAAAAATTCCCCAATTTTCAAGGTTTTTCACATAAAATTCTCTGACCAACAGTAAAGACTCTTTGAATCAAACTTCCGTTTCGGGGAAAAATAGCTTCGCATTCACGTGAAATCTAGTTATTTAGAACAGAAATTACTAAGGATTTCCCAAACTCTTCCAGGTTTGACCAAAAAATCTCGCTTTCCCTGAAATATAAGGGACAATTTAAAATTCCCTGATAATTCCATGTTCTTCAGGTGCGCACCCTGATATACCAGTGGCGGATTTAAAAAGAATTGGCGCCCCTACTCCAAGGTTACATATCTGCCTATTTCCTACTTTACAAAGCAACGAATACTTTTGAGGAAAAACCAGCACATATTGTGTATCCTTAACTTTTTATGCGAATGTGATTTTTTCGCATAATTATTCAAACGAAACAATTAAATTTAAATAATTAAATTTAATTAATTAATAATTAAATTAAATTAATTAATAATTAAATTAAATTAATTAATAATTAAATTTAATTAATAATTAAATTTAAATAATTATTAAATTTAAATAATTATTAAATTTAAATAATAATTAAATTTAAATAATAATAATTAAATTTAAATATTAATAATTAAATTTAAATAATAATTAAGTGGTAACTAATCAATTTCATACATAATTTATTTTCGAGTTCTCAACCGCCGCCCCCACCATGTGCTGCCTACTTACACCCCCGCCACTAATATATACACAGTTTTAAACAGTCATAATGCAAATGACATATTTAATTTTTATTTTCATAAAATGAAACGAAGATCCTTGATCTAAAAATGTAAAAGAGAATGCAATAATATAAAAAACGGCCTCAGGCCACCCAGGTGCAGGGGCATCTTTAGTTTTTACTGTCCAAATTTAGCTTTTTTCATTTTATCGAAATTAAGTTTCATCATTTATGTTAATTTCTATTTAACGAATTTTCCTTATAACGAAGTTTTTCAGAGGAACGATGGCACTTCGTTAAATAGAAACTCGACTGTATATATATTTTTAATTCGAAGAAGCTGCACATCAGAAATACTGCAAAAATGAGAAAAGGACTGCGTTGCTAACAAAATATTGGCAACATTCGTGACCTCTCTATACAAGTACACAGTGGGGCACTTACAGTACCCCCAAATTTTAAAGACACTTAACCCTTTGACTGCTGAATTTTTTTTATCAATATCGCCTCAAACATCCCATATTCTTTTTATTACATATTTCAAATCTACATGTATTTCAGAGTTAAAATATGTAGCACATTTTTGTAACCAAAATGATGAGAGATGAAAGATGGAAAAAGTGCATACCCGAGAAAATCGCGGGATGAGCTAATTTATTTAACCTTCAAGTTGCCCGAAGAAATCGCAGGATAAGCAGTCTGAGGGTTAAAAGTGAGTATTCAAAACGTGTTTTACGGAGGTCGGAGAATTACGAATTAACTTCCAATACATTGAAATCGCAAAGCAGAACACAAATATGAAACGAACAGAAAGAAGACAAAGACGATGTAAGCATAAAGAAACAAATGTGTTCATAATAAATATTTTATAATAATAAGAGTGAGGAATAAAGAGAAAGACGATACTGAAATATAGCTGTATCCGCTACAGAAAAAAAAACTATCAGAAAGCGGAAAAATTGTTAAACAATGCGTGTTTCGAAGAATAATTGTAAGAGAACTAATTGTAACTATAGCAACTGAAACAGTAATGTCACGACATTTTCAAGACAAAACTGACCTCTTTGAAAATATTACGAATTCTGTGAGTGACATCTTGAAACCACGAGAATTTAACACAAAATGTGTCTCCATAGGGATGATGGAAAAAATACTTTATTAAATATCGAAAAACTAATAAACATTGATGAAAGATTCATCTGCCACGAATACTCGCATATTATTTTTATTTTTCAAATCAAACTTAAAAATGTTAGAACTTATTTAGTAAGTGTGAGAAAAATGAACGTAAAATAAACGAGACATAAAGAACGTATTTAATGTAAGTTATACATAAACCAACATTTCCTCTTCTCAATTGTTCTATATACACTAAATATAATGGAAATAGATCTCATATTAATTACATGAAAATAACTTATGCATATCGAAATTTTCATCTTCACAAAATTTTGGTGAACCTCGCGATTTGAAGTCCCCCCACTTCATTGTACAGAAAGCGAAAAAAAAACCCGTTTTTATACTAAAATATATATATATATATATATCAAAATGAATAGTTAGCAACTATTATTTATAGAAAGGAAGTAAGAGAAAAGAGGTAGTTAATAGTCAAAACAAATGAGTAGTCCTCCAGCTAGTTAATGCGGCAAAACCATTATTTAACCTTTAATTTTGTCTAAGTTAATATACATTTAGATACGTATTCATGTATATTGCATTGAAGTATTACGTATCACAATTATGCTACAATTTTGCTATATATATATATCGAACATTATTATGTAAACTTTGACATCGAAGTCATATGTATATATATTTTTTTGGTAAGGATATTAAGCCTTCTTGGGATAAGCTGAGAAAATAAAAAATATTAGAAACAGTAAGATATGTAATGTGTGTTGCTAAATGGCCACTTGCGTCAAGATAGATGTCAATTTCACACTTCAGAAACAAATATCTATTGTAAATGAAATACAGCCGTTGTAAACTGAGGATAAAAGGAAGAAAACGAAGGATCTTTCGTCCTTGAGCTGCGTAGCGTTAAGTGGAGGGTATATGGCAACCGAAGCTTATCTAATGGGGAGAAAATGATTTCCAACAATTGCAATTCACAAACATGGACAATGATCTGTTAACGGTGGGCAGTTCAAACTAAATAGCGTAATGGGACAAGGAACTGCATTATCTTTTCCTAGGAGTATACCTTGGATCAGTTGTTCACAACCTCAAACCAATGGCGGACGCAGACTTTCATTTGGAGGGCGGGGGTCACGGACAGAATTTGCCATGGTATTGGAATAAAACCTTGCATTTATCATGAAAGTTGGAAATTTTTATAGTGAAAAAATATATTTTGGTGACCTCCCCCTGTGTCCGCCCTTGCCTCAAACGCAGGTGGAAATTACGCAGAAGCAGTCAATTTCCAATTACCAGATAACGCACAAAATTTTCAGACATCAATCTTTCAGATAACTCTTGTTATCTCTCACCTGTCCGCTATTTATCCTTTGCATAGGGAAAAACTGGTATTCAAAAAGTGACAAAATATCCCTTATAATTTCAGTAAAATATAGCCGAACCCAAATTATCCAAAATAAAGGAAACGGGCTCGATTTTGTTTAATTCGAAAATTTCCTTTGTAAAGGTGAAAAGGAGTTTAGTTATATATTACTAAGCTGCTATATCCATAATGAAAAATGTCACAGAATATGTACATTTTAAGATATTAACTGCTTTAGGAATAGATATTTCCGATAATTAGGAATAGATATTCAGATGTCTCAGATAGTCTT
Organism: Dysdera silvatica; assembly: GCA_006491805.2. Classification (NCBI taxonomy): domain Eukaryota; kingdom Metazoa; phylum Arthropoda; class Arachnida; order Araneae; family Dysderidae; genus Dysdera; species Dysdera silvatica. Next base: position 72,400,493 of record QLNU02014176.1, read on the forward strand.
TAGATAATTAGTATTAGATTTATTTATTTATTTATTAATTAGATATTTATATTTATATATTTAATTTATGTTGTATATTTATTTATATTTATATATTTATTTATATTTTATATATTTATTTATATTTATATATTTATTTATATTTATATATTTATTTATATTTATATATTTATTTATATTTATATATTTATTAATTAGATAATTAGATATTCCGATATCTTTGTATCCGATACATACAAAATATAGGAGTATCGATGAATCGACAGGTTACGGGGTAAGCGATTCATGTCGCTGTCATGAAATTTTCTATGTGAGAATAGGAGGTTCAATTATCGGGAAGCATTAAAATTTTTAGATTTTAGATGAAAATTTTCTTGTCAAGTGTTCTTAACGTTTGAAAAATTATAAATAACATGAATTTATGGCGAGATTTAAGTGGGTACTCGCTTTGAGATGTAAAGATGACGACTTCATACTTAATCCCCATACGCAATACATTAGACCAAACAAATCAAGGAAAGGCGAATAATCAGAAACATCTTTCATCCGAGAGTCAGCACAGCAATATCACTGAATATACACATCTTCTCACATGTTCGATTACCTACCATTTGCACTGGTTCTCTTTTAAAGACTCACGTACTACATTACATAAGCATTTTTGCATAAGCATTACATAAGCATTTAGCCACATAAGCACTTTTGTCGTTGTCGACAGCATTACACGAGGTTCTAAAAAAAAAAAAGGCCATGTCGGTTGAGTGAAATTCGGATAATCGGCATTCTACTAGAAATTCCAAGGCTGCCGATACGAGTGAAGCGCAAAGTATGAAATCAATAT
>QLNU02014176.1:72401433-72444602 GCA_006491805.2 Dysdera silvatica
AACGCTTAAACTTAAATAATGCAAAGCTCCTTTAAAGCTTATCTGCACGACCCCGGCCTATACATAAATCCAGCACTGACTAAAAGTGACCTCCGAGTTAAGGAATCGGCCTTTTTTTGTTGTTGTTGTTGTTGGGGTTGAGGGATCAGTGACCAAGGGGCAGTGAAATAATGCTTTAACAGTGACGAGAAAAGTGTGAATAGAATCGGGGGGCATATAATCAGCGCACACTTCATTTCAAACGAATTAATACTAATTTTAATATATCCATTGAAGATTTACTACAATCCTTGTATATTCTCTTTCTGTCCTCAACTTCCCTTCCCGCTAGATGGCGCAAAGTTGTGGGCGGAAGTAAAATACCTATCATAGATAGGTACTTTATTATGCTACAATGTAGGCACGTTATGCGGAAGACCTTGTTTTAATCCTCCCCTGTTGTCACAAACTGATCAATTCCAAGGTTAACCAAAGAATCGAAAGAAAGGGAAAGTTACAAGGAATACATTGCGAAAATATTTACAATAAAAAAATATGAAGTTAAAGCAGTTTTTTTTAAAAACAGTTTTGAAAATTGTTAAATTTGAGCGGCGGGTTTTATTCACTCAAAGATGCGTGTTCGAAGGGTGTGCGAGAATTCGTGACCCACTTTCTAATCGTTGGTATGATCACACATGCAACGCGTTACAGAATGGACTGAAGTTTTACGCAATCACAACCCTAAGACGATAAACAGAACATACCGATCTTGTACTAAATGTGTCAGCCCATCTTCGCCGTTAAACAACTTTACTAATGGTATTCAGCTGTTGAAAAGGCAGTTTAATATTTGGGGTCAGCGTTGCGTCAACTCCTAGGAGATTTTACATGCCTCACTGCAATTCTCCAAACCACTACGAAACAAAATATTATAGCAACATTAAATTTAAATTAATAATTAAAAATATGCAATTAAAATAAGACGCCAGTAAGTTTACCTTCAGATGAAAGCAGATGAAATTGAAAACAAATTAGAGAACCCGGATGCGTACAATCCAGGGGTGGACTGGGCTGCCGGCCTTCGGACCGATGGGCCCTCATGGGCTATAGGACTCACATCTCCGACTCATACCAGGGGCGGACTGGTGTGCCCTCATGGGCAATAGGACCTTGTGCCTTCGAATAGGCAAGGACTCGTGCCCTCCAAAAATCCAAGGTATGCGCTCTTTGAGAATACGAAGTACGCCCCTGGTATATTCTGTTAGTGATTCAACATATAAACTGAACGGCGACCCAAGTAACCAATCTATCCATCCATTAATTTAGTGTAATAGACGACTAACAATAAAATGTAGTACGTAATGCGTTAGCTATTCCACGTTTTCATCGAGACCATAAAATGCCCCACAAAACAAAACGTTTCGAAACCATTTATTGTTCCGCGTCAAGGGTTTAACCACGCGTGCTTTTAAACGTCGTCTTCTATTGTGTGAAAAAAACTGTTCGCAACATTCCGATTTCTCTGAACAAAGCAGTTTAGATCTGGCATGTACGTATAGGCACGCAAATCGTTCTCCGACTTCTCGGTTACCTAGAAACTGACGTCTGCCACTTTCAGTGCTAATGATACCGTAAAATATGGAACATGCCAAGATAATTGTCAAGCGAGTTGCATCCACACACGAATTAATGGCGGTTGACACCGTCTGAAAGAAACCACTTCGTTCCGCATTACTTCCAGCAGCGCAGAGTCGCTGCTTTATACAGTCAAACCTCGTTAAGCAGTGGCGTACCAAGAATATTCCCAAAGAGGGGGGGCCCCAATGGTGAAGGAAGTTTTGGTGGAAAAAATGGCCAGACGCCATATCAATTACGTTTGCCATTTTGTATACATTTATCATTCTTGAATTACTAATAATTCTATAGTACAAGATACATAAATAGTTAGAGGGAGTAGTAGATTATGATTAGTTTATACAATTTTACAATGACCATCCCTTGTCTTCCACAAAAATTCTCTGTTTTGACAACAAGTTCAACAATGGCCCTGTTCTGCAAAACTTGCTTTTGCTTGCCCTCTGTCCATTACTTCATCCACAGAAGGCTTTTTCCTTCCATGAACTTTAAAAGCTCACCAACTTCAAGAACTGAATCCATATAACATAGAAATAGTTGACTTGGGACTTGCGTCTATTGCAAACCGACTTTTGGGGGTGGAAACAGAACACAAAATTTGCAATAGGCATTGTCTTCTACCTTTGAATAAGCTAGCCAGTTGTGCTTACTCGTCCAAGGTGAGCAGAACTTCCGACTGTGGTAAGATTTTCCTAGACTTTATACAGCACTAGCGACAGCCGTGGGAAAATTTCAATTTGCATATGGTTCGCAAAGACTTTTTAGCACTGTTATCCTATCTTCATCAGTGAGGTTAGATTTCTTGGCATAATTAGAAATATCTGCAGTTAGAATTTCCATTTCAACTGTGTTTGATATCGTGTTTTGGTCTACCTTTACTTCCCAGAAAGCGTTTGAAGATAGACTCGGGCCACTGTTGTTTCCTGCCATAACAGCAGTTCAATCAATGCCATCAGAATTTAAGGAACTGTCACTGGAAACGTCACCACTTTTAATTTTACCTTTTTTTTAAACAAAATGATTTATCAGTGTCTGTTGGCGTAATAATTTTTCGCTTTGTTAGCCCAGGGTATGGGCCCCCCTACGCGGGTGCGCCACTGTCGTTAAGACGAACTCGCTTAAGACGAATTACTTAGCATAGGCTACTATTCTTTCCAGATAAGAGGAATTACTGTTAATACGAACTGATTTTTTGCCCCCCCCCTAGTGTTCGCCTTACCGCGGTTCGACTGTAAAAACCCGTGGCGCCCAAGCCCCTTAGCCCCAATAATGTAAAATAAATTTAAATTTTTACAAAGTTTTTAACGTATTTTCCAAGAAATCTAAATTTCTGTTGCTGAAGGAACCAAACCCCTGACTACGATGGGCAAAAATGTTAAGCGTTCTACAATATCATTGAGAGTTAAGTCCAGGTTAATGTAACGCGGTAGGTGAATGCATTACCCCGACGCCACCGTAGGGCGGAAGATCAAGCGCGGACACAGGAGTCATGCCAAAATATATTTTTTTTTTCACTAAAAATTCCAACTTTCATGATAAATGAAGGGTGTTATTCCAAGACCATGGCAAATTCTGTCCTTGACCTCCCCCCAAAACGAAAGTCTGTGTCATCTCCTGTCCAAAGGGGAGGGCGGGGGGTGATCGATGAAAAGTACTGTACACTTGGCTAAAAAATAGAAAACGGAAACAAATCTCTACTTCCCCTTGAAAGATTTTTGGATTCGCCCTCGCAGTAGACCTACATTTTTCGAAGGTATTCAAACATCTTAAGCCCCAAGGAACCAACCTCTAGACTACAAGGAGTAGGTATTACTGTTTAAATTTTTGTTTTAGCACCGCTGGAAATCAAATCCGGAATAATGGTAAACTAGGTGAACGCGTTACAACTATACTATTGCAGGACCTGTGCGTACATGCGCATGGCACAGAATCGCACGGTTGATCTTTTACGACGCCAGGATTGCGCCGGGAACTTCAGTCCTCTGAAAAATCCGAACCTTTTAAGGCCTATGGAATCAAACCCCGGACTACAGTGAGCAGTTAGCTTATCTTTCTTGCCACCGTTGGGAGTCAAGCTCGAGTTAACGGTGTGCTAGGAGAACGCGTAATTACTGCACCACCGCAGTGCGGAGAACTTACCGTAAATCACCCACCTAAGCATCCACCCTCAGGGGATTGGCCGCTGAATGGTAGTATTTCCACGGATTTGAACTCTAGCTATTTTTAGCCATTTTTGGCTATTTTCTGGCCAAATGAATGTCTGTAATCAATCTTTCCGTTCTCGTAGCAAAACGGTCAAATGTGAAACGCCAACCCTCATTCAGGTCAAAGCCCTCTAACTAAATTGCGGAACACGTGAGCAGATCCATAAACTATACGCAATTAGAATGAATTTTGCTGAACCACCCTTTCCTAAACCATTAGCAAAATAGCTAATACGCGCTAATATCTTAAACTCGAACTGTCATGAACCCATTCCCCGACGAAAATTTCCGGTTACGGTTCAACCTTACATAAACCACAGGACAGGATTAACCCACCAATGAAATAATTCTGAAATACACAGTTATCAGAATTCGATAATGGGAAGTTGGAAATTATTCCACGGTCACGTGTTCATGAGACAATCATGAACGTTACGTAGTAAACTTAATCATGAAAAAAAAACCGGGTTACACCATTATTTAGAGGAGTATTGTCTCCGACTATCGCATTTAAGTACGCTTTAAGAAATCCAGGACATTAAATTATGTTTCATTGATTTGGCAACCTTTTCGGTTGTTTACGTTCTTACGGTGCAAGGACAAAGAAGATTGCTATACGGAACTTAAAAGGCTTTCCGGTATCGGAACCAGTTAAAGACACACAAGGAAGGAGGCTTTGCCGCCGGATTATAGTAGGTAGTTGTCGTAATATTTATTTATTTATTTATTTCGCTTTTTGAGTCAAGTCAGAGTCAAAGGTACCGAACGTCACGGCAAGGTCTAAAGAGAAGGAACTTATTTCGTGTTCATTTATTTGTTTTCTTTTTGGTTTGACTCACAGACTGCAGTGGTCTGGGACCTACTGTTTTCCGAGGAATCCGAACCTCTTATGGCCTAGGGAACCAAACCCCGGACTACAGTGAGCAGTGCGATCTTTTTATGAGATCTCTGAGTAAGCGTTCTTTGTACACTGTTGGGAGTCGAACCCGGATTAACGGCGTACTAGGCGAACGCGTTACCACAGGGCCTGTGTTCATTTCACGGGCGCCCTCAGAATTATTTATATGCAGGCGGATGCATCCAGGAAAAATTCCAATTGAATAATGTTGTTGGACTACAGTTTCTTGTGAACTCAGTCCTTTTTTCATAAGCCAAGGGGATGCAAGTGCACCCCTTGCACCCTCCTCGGGGAGCCCATGGTTCATTCCAAAGCGCTTCGTCTGAATCGTTAAAACTAACAAGTGTTCACCATTATGTACTTATCACAGCAGTTTAAAAACCATTCGTTATTATTTTTTATATGGTATTTCGAGCGTTAATTAAGAAATTAATTTCTAAATGAAATATTGTATTTATAGAAATCAAGTTTGAATAGAAAACAAACGCTAAAAACACGTAGAAAACGCACAAGCAATTGAAATGATCTATTTCCTTCTTCAAAATACTTCATTTCATATAGCATTATAAAGTACAGTACTTCATGCATTAAAGTGGGAAAAAAATGAACTTTTTGTCGTAAGCTTAAAAAAAGGGGCATTTCTAAAAAGAAAGAAAGAAGCGTGTGTTGTGTTCATAAGGGAATAGTTGGCCGAACTAAAGGCACTGTATTTCCAAGACGTAGGTTCAGGGGCTAATCAGAGAAAGGGAACATATGCTCCAAATGAACAACCGACTATTAATGGAAAAAAAAAAAAAAAATTGTTGTGGTCACAATTTCATTTGCATGATTACACAAAGCATATTTAATATGCATTTATAGTTGATTGATTGCATTTTTATAGCGCAAGGACAAAGTCATTCTGCGCCAAATAAGGTGACACCACACATACAATTTAATATGCATTTATAATCACACATACGTAAAAAAATAGCCAATACACATTCGAAATTATTACAGCATATAATACATTTACACAATATAAAAACAATACATAGTCCAAATTGTTGCAAATGCCAAAATATACATATATACAGGGTGTCCCAAAAAACCTTGACCGCCCCTCTAATTCCTTAAATATTGATCCTAGACATATGCATTAAATTGGAAAGTGGCGTAAAAAAAAAGTGCAGAATTTTATTAAATCGATTAAAATTGTAGAGGATTATTTTTCGAAGAAATACAAAATTTAAATTTTTGTACGGTCCCTTTACACAAAAATGTCCAAGGAGTAAAATGTTCCCCCATACTCCAGTAGGTCAATATACCAAATTTACAACAACAAAACAACTGATTTACAACACCTTTTGAAGGGAGCAATAGGTAGGTACATGATATAAAAAGGGGAAATAAATACTGATAATAATAGTAAGTCACGTTATTTTGGGTCTTGATATCTCTGGTTCTTTTATCCACTAGAATGCTGAAATTTTGTATATTGACCTATTGGAGTATGGGGCACATTTCACTTATTGGACATTTTTGTGTACAGGGACTGTATAAAAATTTAAATTTTGTATTTCTTCAAAAAATAATCCTCTGCAATTTTAATCAATTTCATAAAATTCTGCACCTTTTTTTTACGCCGCTTTCCAATTTAACACATATGTCTAAGATCAATCTTTAAGGAAATAGAGGGGCGGTCAGGGTTTTTGGGACACCATGTATAAAGAAAATATTCACAGGTGGGTAACATTTTTTATTTGGTGAATTTTTTATTTTAAATTTTCTCATTCGCAAAATGGCAACATACCCAACGATCTCGTCGCTTTCCGGTCAGTTGCACCCGTTAGGTATTCAAGAGCAGAAGGTCGGCTGAGATAGCACCGAAAAGATTCCACGATAGCTTTCCACAGAACCTTGGTTTCCTTGACCTCGTAATCCATTCTCATTCATTCAAGGTGACAACAAACAACACAGCAAAAGTGAATTAACTTTCGTAACTGTAGTCAACATATTCGTTTGTCTACAATAATTAATATTCATATATCCAATCAGGCACGCAACCAATATTGGGGTCACACACACATCCAAACCTTCCTCTCCCAGCTGTTTATTATCTCCACTAAGGACTTAGCAAAAATTTAACATATTGCGCTGTAACAATTTGCATTATATTACATACTGTGTAGATACTCTTGCATTGCATTTCAGTAGAAGGATTATAGAGGCTGATTTGTGACAATAGAACATGATATACTGCTACACGTTACAAAAAATAACTAGTATACTTGGTTGGTTGTATTTTTATGGCGAAAGGACAACAAGGCCATTCTGCGCCAAAGTAACTAGTATAAATTGCATCTAGTTAAATTTACAAAGTAAAAATAGTTAAATTAAAAAATACTACAACGGCTCTGTACGTACTAAATATGAAGAAAAACAATTTGTGTAAAAATTACATTTTAAATTATTTATATAGAAACTATATTTTAAATATTTGTATAGAAACTGTATTTTAAATTAACTGTATATAAACCGTATTTATATACAGTTTAACGCATCAACCTAAAGAGACAGTGCAATTCTCTCATTTGAAGAATTTCTTACCAGGCTTAGAGCCAAGACATTTCACAGAATCGACCAATTCCAAATCCCTGCATGACATCGGACATTTTACCCACAAGAAAGTTTCTTCTCCTTAGGCCTTGGGCCTACTAAATTATTACTCTTCCTTGTCTTTGGACTTTAGGACATACGAATGCTATTCGCTGTCTTCACAGAATTGTTTCGCTCTTGCGTTTTTGCTTGTTTACTACTATATTTATTTTTGTATGTTTTGTATGTATATTACTTTCTGCGATTTTTCATTTATTTTTGTAGTTTGTTTGAGAAGAGCTGCTATATATTAAAAAAACTTGATTATTAATGATCATTAAAACTGTTTATTATTATATTTTGAACTTCACGATCAACGATTTTTGTCAAACCGTTGTTACATTGGGCTTTTTGCCTATTCGTATTTTATTGTTCCTTAACTTCTGGAAAATGGGAAGCAAGTAATTTTGTGCTCGCTAATGTTGACTTTCTCACTCAGATTTCTCTCAGCTAGTATGGTGACTTATTTCTACGACGTTCTTATTCCTTTTCAAGTTAACGGTTAGTACTGGGTCATGGCAATTTCATGAACAGCATCAACTATTTAGGACAATTATATCTTTGTCCCCTTTTTACCATCATTATAGTCTTTGATTATACCACCAATTAGCGAAGATAGAGAAGCAGTGCTGCGGTACTTAAGGATAATATTTCTCAATATCTACAGAAAACCGCATTTTAAGTTAATTGTATAAAGTATATTTTAAACGAAATCATTAACATCAATTTTGTTTGAATTATGTAAAACGCCAATACTTTTATTATGTAATAGCGAACCCAACTTTATATTAAAAGGTTATGCAGATTTCTCTGTGCAGCTTCTACTAAATACAAGAATTTATTAATGTTCTTAACAGACATTTTCATCTCAATTCCTGTTTACTATTTTGCGCCCCAAAACAAATGGCTGTCACGTGCCTTTCAAACTACAATGCTTGGCGCAGTATAGCCCAGAGGCTCTTGCGCCATAAAAAAGCCAAACAATCAATCAATCAATCAAACTACAATGCGCTTACATATTACTAGCGAGTTGGAAATCGAAATTGGCCCAGTGCAGTGACCGTAACTGCTTGGGGCGCAGTTCAACCTTTAAAATGCGCCCTAGTGCTAACGCCTCTAATCACACTTTCAATTTTTAAACCAAAGTTTACATCACAGTTCTTTCTTTTCAGTGCTTTTATTTGTATTGCCCTTCGTTGTACGTGCACCATAAAAATGAGAGAATTACCTTTAAATCTTCGTTGCTCATTCAAAAAATATTTCCCAGAAAGATACAAATAAAACACTTCGAAAATTAAAAAAATGTCTGTCTCATGTTCAAATGGCGTGTGAACGCATTCAATGTAACATTAAAGACCATCCTATTTATTTAGTTATTTAGATCATCATACACAAGCTCATACACACAATGATCACCCACAGAACTAGGGGCAGACTGGGTCCTCTCAAAACGCGCATACCTGGGATTATCAGAAGGAGAGAGTCCTATAGCCCACGAGGACGCAAATCCTATATAGGTCATGAGTCCAGGTACAGAACAACCATTTGCTTTCCTCTTCCCGTCTTTCAAATTTAGGACTGGGCACTTACCCTCCCCTCGATTTAAGAAAAAAAATTTTTTTGCGTAAGAGCAAAAATATGCAACCTCTCCTATATGTGTGTGTATTTTTTTTCCCCTTTAACCTCGTTATCCCCTTTTTTCAATTTTAAACCGAAATGCACTGGCTAAAAGTGATGTAAATATTTCTAAATAAGCCAAAATTTAAATAATTTAAATGATCGTTTAATTAAGTAATTTAATTATGGTACTTTTGAATGGCGGTTTATTTCTGCGGAAGTAATTTTTGCCCACCCCTGTAAAAATTCTGCCTGCACCCATTTGTGCAATGTAACCTCTGCTGCCTTGCTATTACCATAGTTTTGGCGCAGTATAGCCCAGATGCTCTTTTGCGCCATAAAAGCCAAAACAACAAACAAACTTTTGCTACATACAACAAAATTAACCAAGCTTGTTCCGCCCACCCCCACTACCAGATGCATTTAGTCACTATTGCGTACAAGGGAGAAAACATCGTTGCCACTAAGTTCTAATTTTGGGGGATGACTTGCTACTATACATTATTTTACAGGGTGTTTCAGAAAGGACCACCTAACTTTGATATAACATACAAGTAACTCGTACTCGTAATTCCGAAACGCGGTGGTAGATGGAAGGATGAATTTAAGTGGTATGTTTCATGTGCAGGTTGTAAAAATCTAATACATGGGTGTACATAATTAGTTACATAATCGGGCAATAGGTGGCGCTACAATCGTGACTCCCGTTTTAAATTGTGTTCAGAGCTACAGATTACTATTTTAACCAGATATCTTCCCACTTTCTTCGCTACGCTAAACCTCCTGTCACGTTTCGGCAGCGGAACAGACAGAAGACCAAATAGTCTGCAAGTCTGAACAGTATTTAAAAAAAAAACAAAACCCGCGTTGCGACTGCAGTGCCATCTATTGGTCGATTATGTAACTAATTGTGTACACCCGTGTATTAGATTTTTACGGCGTACACATTAAACGTTTGTTTGTTTGTTTTTTGGTTTTACGGCTCAAAGACTACAGTGGTCATGCTGCGCCGGGACCTACTGTTTTCCGAGGAATCCGAACCTCTTAAGGCCTGGGGAACCAAACCCCGGACTACAGTGAGCAGTGCGATCTTTTATGAGATCTCTGAGTAAGCGTTCTTTTTGCACTGCTGGGAGTCGAACCCGGATTAGCCGCGCAATAGGAGAACGCGTTACCACACTGCGCCACCGCAGGGCCACACATTAAACGTACCACTTATTTCATCCTTCTATCACCGTTTCGGAGTTTCACCGTTTCGTGATTTCAAAGTAAGTAGTCATTTCTGAAACACGATGTATTATTATATACAGTGAAAACTGTCTAAGGCGGAAACTTGCTCAACACGGAATTTTCGGTCCCTCAAAGTCATTGGTATTTACCCATTAGCGACGGAAACTGTCCAACGCCGAAACGGACAGCACTATTTAATCCGTCAGAGAAAAACCTGCATAATCGCTAGCGGAAAGAAAATTTTCAGCAAAAAGGAAAAGAGGGTTGTAATGTAATGCGTAGTAAAAGTGGGATACGAACAAAAAACCTTTTACAGATATAGAATGCCCTTGTTCGCATAGGTGTAATCAGGGGGCGGTTTTGGGGGTTGTAACCCCCATCGCAATGAAATTTTGTATGTTTATTATAGGCTTACGTGAGGTATAGCTCTGTAACCCCTCCCATTAAGCCTACAACCCCCCCTTATGAACTTTCTGCCTACGCACATGCTTGTCTGACCACCATTTTGCACACCATCCACCTGCCATAGGAATACCTAGAAAGTTCATAAGGGGAGGGTTACAGGCTTACAATGGGGGGGGGAGGGGTTACAGAGCTACAACTCCATTGTATTTACATGTATACTCAGGGACGTAGCGATAACCTCGCAGTGCGGGGAGGCTCCGTTATTTCAGGGGCCCCCATTCGCCTAACAAATATACATATATTACTTTTAAAAAACGCAATTTTAAAGAAATAATCGGATATTTTTTCTATTGAAATTGGAAAAAATATTTCGTAAAAAAATTAAAATTATCATATCCTTTCTTATATTAGTAAGATGCAAATCGGTTATAACGGCCAACCGCATATAACGACGGAATTTTTGCAAGAAGTTTGGTTTCCTATTCTATTCTTAACTAAATATATATCGTATATAACGACGAAACCTGCTATAATGACGGCGATTTTGTCCCAAGTAGGGAAATCTGTATCGGATATAACGACGCGACTTGACAATCATTCATTGGAACAACGTGGATTCGAAACAATGTTGGGATCACACTGTTTCGTTCAAACGAAAGGAGAAGTCAATGTTTTGTTCCATCCAAGTTGACCTCAATTTCGTTTTTCTTCAAACCGCCGACACTAAAAGTAGAGAGCAAGGAGGGTGTGGGTATGCGTGGGTGCGTGCATGTATCCTTTGCAAACGTGAGAACTCTTGCTTCCACGAATTATCAATTACAACACATTCTTTTCCTTTCGCGTAGCAATCAAAACGATATGAAGTTGTCGCGCCAGATTGTCCCTCTTGCGACCGTTAATAAACTCATAAAGCAAAACTATCTACACATACTAAAGCGGCGAATGTTGGGAGATTGGTTTCCCAGGACTATATTGGCGTTTCGGAAAAGAAAAGGGGGCGGCGAGGAAACGGCAACGAGCCACACCCGACGAGTGGAGAGGCTCTTTGTACATATAGACGTCACTTAAAACTAACTACTATTAAGACGTTAACTTATAGTTGAGAAGCATCTCAAATCTTACAGCAAAATTTCATTACGATATGGCGAAACGAAAAGTTCTAACCACGGAGGAAAAAGCTAACATAATATTCCGATTAGATCAGTGTTTCCCAACCCTTTTCAAGCTGCGACCCACTTTTACAGTAACCAAAAGTTTCGTGCCCCCCCCCCCAATTATTTATGACCCCCCAACATACATTAAGTACAAAATTATATTATATATATTTATTTTACATTAACTATGTACATTATATATTTTGCATTAATTATGTGCAGTTGTCCCATTTTTATTACATTATCTGCAGTGGTGTCCATTTTCGAACTGCCCTCTTTATAGTCAAATTGCTCCCCTGTGGCCCAACGTTGGGAAACACTAGATTAGATGCTGGCGGGAGTAATAACAGTAATAGGTACGTAACTTTCGTTATCCCATTCAACAATTTTGAAAAATCGGATGAAAATTCTGGAGCATTTCGAAAATGATTTGTTTCGTTGGAACACGGACACTGATGAAGCTCTTGTGAAATGGTTCAAACACAACGGAGCTTTAATGTTCCCATTAACGGCCCTCTGCTACAAGAAAAAGTCAAGCAATTTGCAGAACTCTTCGGAAAAAATACCACACCATCGATGTCCTGGATTCAGCGTTTCCGTAAGAGACACGATATCGTCTTCGGGAAAATCAGTGGAGAGTCAGCAGAAGTACCTTCTGGTATCACCGTGTTTGGCGCAGTGTAGCCCAGATGCTCTTGCGCCACAAAAAGGCCAATCAATCAATCAATCTTCTGGTATCAGAAATTATTGGCTTAGCACTGTTTGGCCAGAAGTTCGTAAAGAATACAGGGATGATGAGATATTCGACGCTGATGAAACCGGACTTTTTTTAAGCTTGCCCCCAATCATACGCTTCGGTTTAACACTAAACCTACCGACATTTCATGTATACCTAAATCCTACCATGAGCGGTCAAATGCCCGCTTCAAAAAAAAAAAAAAAATGTATCTTAATATAGAAAGAGATTTTAGCCAATTGGATAGTAAACAAAATATTTTTTTCTATTTAGAAAAGTTTTATTTACATTTATGCATTTTCAGCACATTTTTTACAAATTACAGTATTTTGTATTGCACATTTTCCACATACGTATTTTTTACATTTTATACAAATTTTGTTAGTCTTATTGACTTTACAATATCTTATTTGACAAACTTTCCATCCAGATGAATCTATAGCTGTATTTGTTATTGTTTCTGATGAACATTCTTTGCTTAGCTGTCTCTCCTTCTGATATTCGGTCCCAAGCTCTTCTGCCAATTGAAATAAAAATTCTTGCCTCGATATTTCTTCACCCGTCGTTTCTTTGTATAAAATCCAAGCATTTATCCCGGCTAAATCTAAGATATTGAAAAATACCTGTAAAGGCCATCTCTGACATTTAGATTTTACACTATATTTTCTGGCCATTTGATCGGTTACATCTACACCGAATTTTGTGCTATTGTAAAATCTAATTGTCTCTGGTATATGGGTGTCACTTTTTTCAATTTCAACGGATGAATGCATTGAACTAAGTATCAATACTTTTTTATTGGGTTTAGCTTTGTAAATTGCAAGAATAAAATCATTCGATTTGTATAATATTGTTGAGAAGCGTGTCATACTATCCTTTGCCTGTCTCGCTAATTTTGGTAGCTCTCTTTTATTTCTGCGAATAGTTCCAACAAGCGTAGTTTTTTTTTGCTTGAAGTTTACTCGCTAATGACACGCTTGTAAAAAAATTGTCAGTTGTTATATTTCTCCCATGGCCCGTATATGGTTCTGCTAATTTCAAAGTTACAAACTCCCCAAGTGGGACCGATGATTCTCTCCCTTCATCTTTTCCCAAATATGGAAAGCCGTTTACTATATACTTACTACTTACATCGGAAGCCAACCAGAATTTTATGCCAAATTTGTCCGGTTTATTGGGCATGTATTGAATAAATCTACAACGTGCTTTTGTTGGAAACAATTGTTCATCTATAGAAAGATATGCTCCTGGTTTATAACAGTTTTGACTGTTTTCGATAAATTTGTACCAAACTTCAGAGATCAAAGCGAACTTATCGTTTTGTAAGCGTTGGCTTCGTTGATTTCTGTTGTCAAACCGAATAAACCTCATGATTTCTGTAAAGTCATTTCGGCTCATAGTTGTCGAGAAAAATGACGGACCCCATTTCTTGTTCCATAAATATGATAGATCCATATTTTTAGCCTCACGTGCGCCGCGTGCATATAGAAGTCCAATAAATGCATATAATTTTGCAATAGATAAATTCTGTTTCGTTTTCAACACTCCAAATGCCTCTAATTCCGTATATTTTCTTACATGTTCAATCATGTTATGATCAATAATCAAGGAAAATGCCGACTCAACTCTGCCCTTTATAATATTTCGTTTAGCGTATCCTGTCGGTCCTGATATTTCCTTGAATATATTATAAATCGGTACTCTTCCGCGATTAGACCTTTCTTTTATTTTTTGCCAAACAGTTCCGTCCGTAGTAGTTTCAATCTCTTCCTCATTTTCACTTTCGGAACTAACTATAAATCTCTTCCTTTTTTGTCCTCTTCATATATTCAAAATATTCTCTTCGTCCGTATCGCTGTCAAATAAGTCACAATTATTTCCCGCTGTATCATTATCAATATCGGAAACTTCTTGGTCATCTTCCGAACAATCCTCGTCGATATTATTTATTTTGTCTAATAAATTGATATTCCTCGAATGTCTTGACATTTTTGGGGATGAATATACAAATGATAAAGTAAAAACTAAAATATAAAAATATAAATCAAACGGGGCAAAAACATTGAGAACATAAGTAAAAAAAATTCAAATGTAAATCATACCACAAAATATTGTTGGCTCTGTTCACTTTGTTGAAACTAGCACTTATAACACGTAATAATCTCTATTATACACTCTGCGAAATTTTGATGCTCTCTGTTCGGATCGCAAGACCGTACTGTCGTACAAAGAAAGCTAGGCATTTGTTCCAATCGCGCGTTTGTTTACACTGTAGATCCACAATTACATTGTGGACTCGTAAAACAACTTCAGGAGTGCGCTTTCCGAAGAATATAGTCGTAAATAACATGAATTGTTCAAATGGTCAAATGACCGCTCGTGGTAGACTAGACATGCTATGAAATTTTTTCGGAAAGTAAACAATAAAGAAAGTTGTGAATATTGAAAAATGGGTTGTATGTATATTATAGGAAAAGTCAATAAGTTACATGGCGATACAGTAACGTTGTATACAAGAAATTCTAAACGAAATTTCAAAAACGGTCATTTGACCGCGCGTGGTAGGTTTAGTGTTAAAGGAGAAAAATGTTCTGGCGGAAAGTTTTCTAAAGATCGAATAACTGTTAGTTGCTGCAAATATGACCGGCAGTATAAAAAAGACATTTGTTGTAATTGGAAAATTAAAAACACTCGGGTGTTTTAAAAATGTGGACGCTTTCTGTGATAAACGAAAACAACAAAAAAGCTTGGATAACATCCGAGATTTTTAAGAAAATAACACATGCATGGGACGCAGAATTGCGTGCCAAAGAAAAGAAAATTCTTCTCTTGCTGGATACTGTCCACCCTGCAGTGCTGTTGCTGGAGCACTGTCCACCCTGCAGTGAAATCTCTTCAGCACATAAAACTTGTATTTTTACCAGCGAACACAACCAGCGTTTTACAACCGATGGACCAAGGTGTAATAAACTCACTAAAAGTTAATTTTAGAAAGCTGTTTATCCGAACAGATGATCCAAAATATTGAGGCTGGATTTGATTTTACAATAAACATTCTAGATGTGGTGAATTATGATTTCTAAAGCGTGGGATCGAGTCAGCCATCAAAAGATAGCTAACTGCTTTAAACAGGGTGAATTTTTTCCCAGCATGACCAATTGTACTACCACTGATAATGCTAACGATGATGATGACTTAAATATTTGGGCAGGACAGTTAAACATACCAGAATGTTTAAAAATGAATAATTTCCACGACTACGCTACCGTTGATGACGAAATTGAATAATTTCCACGACTACGCTACCGTTGATGACGAAGTTGAAACCACGCCAGATCTGTCAGATACAGACATCGTTTCACCGCTATTCGAGTTCGAAGCAGACGAGGATGAGAAGGAACTGGAAAATGAAAATCACGATATTACCTTCCCGCAGCCAACAATTTCGGAAGCGTTGTCGGCAATGACAATCGTTCGCTCATTCTATTTGCACGATGAAATGCCAACAGAAGTTGAGTTTTCTATAAATTTTATTGAAAACAATTTAGAAATCCGGTTTTCAAAAAGACACGCCAAAAAGCAAACAAAATTTATCGATTTTTTTTTCTTGAATCATTAGTGGAATAAATAATATATTTATTCATCTGAAAGAAAGGAATTTTACGTAAGTTTTAATTGGTCGTTTGTTTTTACAATATATACTATACTATTTGCTTCAGTTGTTTCGTTTAAAAAATGAATTATAAATTTAGTGCGGCTATCAATATATACAGTAATTAAATCCATTATAATTAAGTATGTTTTTATTTTATTTTTAAACCAACAAATTTGTATATTTTTCCTCTCAAAATGATCTGCAAAACTCAAAAGTGTATTACTGTATAATGATTTTAAAAAAATCATTTATAACCGATTTTCACTGTATTTCTTATCCATTGCTTTAATGCAATCAATTCTTTTAGTTGTTCAATTCTTTAGTTCAAACAGTGCGAATTCTTGTTTAACCCATTTATAAATTGACAAGCTCGTATGTCCGCAGACGCGTCACAAGACTGAAGAAAGGAATTTTCAACATCGAGTTACTGACAACGGGTGCTGTAATTGTTTATAATACAATATGCAAGATGCCCTTTCTTAATTAGCAACTTAATATTCAGCTAAGCTTAACATATTTTGCCCTACCTATTCATTTGACATTCCTATACCAGATTATGGTTAGTATTACAGCAATTCGTGTATGTAAAGCCATTCGTTCGTCGTTTGAAGTTTTGAATGTCTTACATTTAACGTATTTTTGTTACTTATCAAACTCTGAAAATTAATAAGGAATAGGGTTCTGCATATGCTTTTTCGATCATTGTTGGCTTTCACGTGGTGGTGGTCTTCGAAGTTCTTTCCTTTTTTTTATTACATTTATTAAAATTTTGTTATCTCATACATCATGTCGTTCTCAAGGAAAAGAACATATAATACTGGTACTAAAGAGAAAAAAGAAGAAAGCCGTCGAAGAAATGACGAAAAAATCGCCAAAACACAAATTTCTTTTGACATAAATTTCATTTGACATAAATTTCTTCGCATTTTATGTCAATTTCTAGAGGTTAAAAATGCTACAATGTGCGAAAACAAAAATGGCCCCCACCCGGATTGTCCAAAACTACATGAAAACAGTCAACTAAATGCATGTGCCTCCGAAAGTGTTTCTCATGTAGACCCTACTTGTGAAATAGAAAACTTTTTGGATACTGATGTCACAGGTCCATCGTCTCAACAAGTAAGTGCATTTTGTTCAAATGTGACTAATCCTACTGATCGTGGATATTATCCTGCTGACATTAGCGATGCGGATTTAAAAAGAATTATAATTTTATATGGTCCGTGTAGGCCGAAAACTTCTTTTCCCCCATGATGAGAAAAATAGATGCTTTTCTCATTCTTTTTATCATAAAAAAAACGACTGATCAGCAACAACTTTCTCGCATATGGTTGTGCTATTCGCCAAAGTTAAATTCCGCTTATTGTGAACCTTGCTGGTTTTTTGCTGATAGAATGGCAATTCATTATACTTCAGCATGGGTTAACGGGGTGAGTAATTGGCAGGGATTGTCAAAGAAAATTAAAGAGCGTGAAATTTGTTATTGCTACTTGCAAGCATGCGTAACATATGATGTATGGAAAAAAGACTTTACAGTTGATACACTTTTAGATAGTCATTTGAAACAAGAAATTAATTTCTGGAAAGAAATTTTAAAACGCATTATTGATGTCACTCTTACTTTGGCCACATCAGATGTGGCATTTAGAGGACACATAGGCCAGTCACGTAGGGGGGGGACTTTTTAGATGTAATAGAACTGTTGGCAAAATACGATGCAAGTCTGTTTAAATTGTTTAATGAAAAATACTGGGAAAACGAAACTACGCATTTAAGTCCTCAAATACAGAACGAATTAATTGACTTGCTTTCTTCAAGAATGCAAAATGAGATTATTTCAGAAATTCACGGCTCCTTTTATTCCATCATATTTGACACAACTCAAGATGTTTCACAACAAGACCAGCTTAGTCAGATATTCAGGTACGTTACCATAAATGTAGATGACAATGGATCACCAACAGAGTTGAAAATTAACGAACGTTTTCTTGGCTTTATTCGTATTTCTGACGGCAGTGCTGAGGGCTTAGCTACGGAAATAATTAGTGTCATTGAAAGCAAGGGCATTTCCCCTAAATAAATGCCGTGGCCAAGGATTTGATGGTGTAGCTGTAATGAGTTCTGTTTATTCTGGGTTACAAAGACGAATTCGAGAAATTGGAAAAAAAAAAAAAAGCAACATATATTCACTGTGCAGCATCAACATATATTCACAGTGCATCAACATATCTTCACTGTGCAGCCCGCAATTTGAATCTGGTTCTAAACAACGCTATTAAAATACCTGAAGTAAGTTTATTTTATGATCACGTTCAAAGATTATAGAGTGTTTTTTTTAGGCAGAGTATTAAAAGATGGAAACTTTTACAAAGCTGTGATAAAGGTAAACGAGAAGTTCCTATACTAAATAAGTTGTGTCCTACACGCTAGTCGTCAAGACATGATGCCGTTTTTGCAATCCGCTTCCAATAGATACAAAGACATAAGGCGTTAAGCTATTTGACAATAATATATAAAAAGTTGGAAGAACGAGATGAGGCTCGTGGCCTAAAAATATATGGAAAGATATGACTTCATTTTACACACCGTAATACAATCAAAAATGTTGGAAACAACCAATTTTACTGTCAAAACTTCTTCAGTCCTCTGATGAAAATTTGGGCAAACAACGAAAATTCTCGAAGAAGCTGCAGAGAATTTAAAAAATTATAGAAATAGTTTCCATGAAACTAAAGACGTCGCCAACGCAATAGCTAATTCGTGGAGAACTGAAAGCGAATTTATGAAAAAACGAAAACTTCGGACGAAAAAATTCTTTGACGAGCTCAGTGAAGACCAGCGCCTAAGTGAGCTTGAGTAGTCTTTTAAAGTCAACGCGTTTTACACAAATGTCGATCTTATTCTGGCCCAAATAAACAACAGATTCTTGAGCATGAAGGAGACGGTGCGCAAATTTGAATGTATATTTCCTCACAATCTCAATTGAGGTGTTCAATTTAGTGGGTATAGGTTGGCACGAGGAATGGTGCAGCAGTATTACATCCGACACATAGGCGAAATTTGGCAAGAGCAAGAGGGGGGGCACTTGCCCCACCCCAGATTTTTTTTAGGAAAGCGGCAAAATCATACTTTTTCCTAAAAAAATTTTTTTAGCTCCTCTCTCAGTTCAGCAATATTTAACCCCCAAATTACGCCTATGCTTCGACATGACATACCTAAAACGTTCCCGACTCGTATTATAAACATTTCACTGTACAGTTATAACGCAATCATTATAAACATTTCACTGTACAGTTATAACGCAATCATTCCAAATCCTATCACGTTCGTTTAGCTATCGTTATCGGCATTTAAAAAATTAATGGAAAATTACCTTTTTACACGAGTATTCCAAAGAAACAAAACACATACACTTCTTTTTAATTCCCCCTCTCTCCCCAATTACCTATAAAACACTTCCTAAAACAACAAGTCCCGCAACCGCGTCAAGGCCGCAACGGATTGTTGGACATCGGGGTAGACATTGTTCTCAATTTCCCAGAATACAAATAGGGAAAGCAACGACCGGAAAATGAATGTATTTGCGTTTCGGGAAGATGGTAATATGTGGCCGCAGGATTGGGGATCACTTCCTGAAATATATATATAGAAAAAATAAACACAGATACCTTCAAGATTGAGTCTAAACAGATAATTTTTTTTTACTTGCGAACTGACAGTTTATTTTTCGAAGGGTTGTTTTTATTATCTATAATAGGTTCAAAAACTTCGTGGATGAACTGAACAGCGTTCTCACTGACCTCGAAGAAGAAAAATTCCCTAACTTTTCCCAGTTTTTTACTGACTTTTCGAATAAAATTCCATGACTAATCGCAAACAAAACTTTGAATTGAACTTTGGTTTTGGGGAAAGTACTTTTATCTTCTAGTGAAATTCCGCTATTTAGAACAGGTTAGGAAGGTTTTCCCCTAATTTTTCCATGTTTTTTTACTGACTTTTCAGATGAAATTCTCTGACTGATCGCAAACAAAACTTTGAATCGGACTTCGGTTTTGGGGAAAGTAGCATTATGTTCTATTGAAATTCCGCTATTTAGAACGGGTTAGGAAGATTTTCCCCAAAATTTTCATGTTTATTACTGACTTTTAGGATGAAATTCCCTAACTGATCGCAAACAAAACTTTGGATTGAACTTCGGTGTCGGGGAAAGTAGCTTTACGTTCACGTGAAATTTTGCTATTTAGAACAGGTTAGGAAGGTTTTCCCTAAAATTTCCAGCTTTGACGGGAAAAAAACCCCCCTCTTCTCCCTGGCTTTTAAGGACTATTACAAATTCCCTGACAACCTTAGTTAAAGGTGGAAGGTAAATAGGTATCGATATAAACGCTGGATGAATACAACAGAAATGGATGTGTTCTGGTAGCCAAATAGAATCGGCCTTATCGTGATTTCTGAATCAGGGAAACCACCACCTCAAAGGGGTCCTTAAAAATATATATTTGTCCTACCGTGTTTGGCGCAGTATAGCCCAGATGCTCTTGCGCCATAAAAAAGCCAAACAATCAATCAATTTACTTGTCCATTTATTTCGCCTTCGGTGGGAAACTGAAGTGGAAGGTCGTGGGTTCAGGTCCCACCGAAGGCAGAAATATTTATTTTCTTTCGAACGTTTCACCATCTAATCACGCCATACCATCGGCGTTGGTATCACTACGCCAATAAACGTTGATTGATTGACATTGTTGTTTGATTTATATAAAATAAACAAATTATTGAACTATAAGCTTTCTCTTGTAATGTTCAATAATATATGGCATAAGACCAATTCCTTCTTTATAGATATTCACTCACCTCATCATCGTTATCCAACATCGTCTAGAGAAAATTATAGACTTCACCACACGAGGACCAGTCTGGCTAGGAAAAAATTGGGATATGCTGGTCCAAAAATATGGAACTCTGTTCCACGAACAACAAAATTCATTACTTCATATTCAAAATTCAGAAATAACGTTCGTTGAATTTTTTATTGCAGATTAATTTTTTTTTTTCATCCTTTAATTTTCCTGCTTAACCCCTTCTAATCTATTAATTTATGTTCATTCACGAAAATCACTACGTGGCACTGCTGTAGCTGTGGACCAATTCTTCACATTTGTTTTATGTTTATTTATATACGGCATGTTTTATTACGTTATTATTTTATAACATTTACTCTCGGGCAGTATGGGCCCTGTCAGACCTTCGTCTTTACCTGTTTGGGCTCTGCGGTATGCAGTGTTGTAACGCGTTCTCCTAGTGCGCCGCTAATCCGGGTTCGACTCCCAGCAGTGCAAAGAACGCTTACTCAGAGATCTCATAAAGATCGCACTGCTCACTGTAGTCCGGGGTTTGGTTCCCTAGGCCTTAAGAGGTTCGGATTCCTCGGAAAACAGTAGGTCCCGGCGCAGCATGACCATTGTAGTCTTTGAGCCGTAAAACCACAAACAACTTTACCCAATACTGTCCGGGTGGTTACCATTATGTTCATTTTGTGTTTACAATGACTCTTCAAATATTTGTTGCATCATAATCATTACTTCTTGTAATATTATTGTCATTTATGAACCACCCGAAATAAAACCGTTAAAAAAATAAAAGTAATACATACACGCGGGAAAACTATTTCCAGGAGGAGGATTGTGCAAGGGTTTCATTGGGAAGGGTGGCCGCCGGGGGCGGCGCTGTAATCCCAGACAGGACGCTTGAACAGCGTAATCAGCCGCCGAGGCGGCTGAGGGGGAGATGGATTGCCGATCAACACGGCATTCATAGATGCACGTTCACGTAAAGTCGTCATTCAACTATTTCCAGAGCACGCCACCTGGACCATTTCAGCTAATGATGCCTCCATCCCCTGTTAAACCCGCTGGGCTATTCTTACACATGCGCGTTTTCGAGGCGTTTTATCCTTATATTGTGTGTGTGTTTAAGATGCAGATGATGAAGCGAGGTGTTATCCTCCAGACTAGCTAAGTTACTCACCCAGTGGTGATGAGCCAAGAATCGTGAGGTAATTCGTCCCACACCAATTTCAATAAACGACGCTTTTGATATTGCTCATATGGCACGACTCACATGCAAAAACAATTGAAGCAGGTTATTAAAATATAGGACAAAGGCGTATAAGGTGCAAAAACGTATAAAGCGAAAACAAGGCGAAGATGTACAAAGTAAACGTAAGGCATAGAAGAACGAAGCGAAACTAAGGCAAGGATATAGAAAACGAAACTAGGGAAAGTTATAGAAACCGAAACGAAGGCAAAGGCACTAATGTAAGGTGGAGCTGTTTGTTTTTTGGTTTTACGGCTCAAAGACTACAGTGGTCATGCTGCGCCGGGACCTACTGTTTTCCGAGGAATCCGAACCTCTTAAGGCCTGGGGAACCAAACCCCGGACTACAGTGAGCAGTGCGATCTTTATGAGATCTCTGAGTAAGCGTTCTTTTTGCACTGCTGGGAGTCGAACCCGGATTAGCCGCGCAATAGGAGAACGCGTTACCACACTGCGCCACCGCAGGGCTGTAAGGTGGAGCATTTTGCAGTTTGAGAGCATTTGCTATCATTAACATTAATTGCAATCACTAATAATACATCTTCTGGTGAATAAGAGTAATTAAAAGTTTACATGTTTGAAAATATTTTTATTTTATTGTTTATACATGAATAGATTTTACTTTCATTTTTACATTAACTGTTTTGTATCGTATAAAAAAATATAATATGAGTAAGGTGACCAGACGTCCCGGATTTTGATCCCTTTTTTTTTCGAAGTCCCTTTGGGATGCCAATTTGTCCCGGATTCGGTGAAAATATCACGATTTATCCTGCTTTAAAGAATTTTTCTTGCTATAAGGTAATTTACCACAAGGTAAGGAAATTTTAGTTAAAATTTTTTTTTTTTTGTGGAAAAAGGGGAAATAAATATATTCTCAAATATACTGTAATTAGCAGAATTCCTTTTCTGCATTCCTGGAACCAATGCTGTCACTGAAAGGGTATGTCATGAATGGCATATGGACCTGTGACAAAACTCAGCTTGATGTGAACACTCTGAAAACAATTTTAATGACTAAGATCAACTATAATGAAACTTGTGTCGAATTTTATAAAGACCTCCTTAAAAAAAATTCACAGCTCTGAAAAATACAGCAGCTATGCTACTAATTGTTAAAATGAGAACTATAGTATTGCAGCAACAGGCTATTATTCTGATTAATGCATGAATAACTATACTTTCAATGGCTCTTTATGCACATTCTAGGTTCAAGCAAGGACAGTAGAAAATGAGGTTTCCCGTCAAAGTAGACCCAGGTTTTCAAATTTAGCATCCCGGATTCAGGGCTTGGAAATCTGGTCACTTTAAATATGAAGAAAGTTTAAAGATCCAATAATCATTTTTTATGTTGTCTTTTGGAAAAAACGAAATCCCCAAGAAAATGAGAAAACGAAGAAAATTTAAAACGTGTTTGCGCAGTCATCCACTAGTATCAGAAATACGGCCTCCCGTGCCTGTGGTACCCAATAATAAGTAAATAACCAGGTTGCCCAGAATTTTTTTATATATTGCAGAAAATTCTAGTCAGTTTTCCATCTGCAATGTATTCTAGAAAATTTTCGAGTGCGTTCTTTTAAGTTTCCGCTTCAGAGACGGACAACTTCATGAAGTTTTCGTTCTGGAGAGTAGAACTTTGCAAGTTAAATTTATAAAAAAGAATGGGTTAATTCTGGAAGACAAATTTAGAGGTCCGCTACTATAGAAATTTTACGTATCATATTTACAAAATTTTATTTACAAATCCACGTTCAGGATTTATGCTACTTTAATTTCAAAAATACACGGCATTTGTACACAAGCAGCATTAGCCTATGATGAAATTATATATATATATACTTTCGTATATTTTCGTAACAGAAGTCTCCAATGACAAATCGTCATTGAATGATGTAACTACTAAGGCAAATAATGACGATTAAATATGCCACTACAATGTCATTAATAGCACTCAAATCACTTGAGATGATGGTCATCAGCGTAGTTTGGAAACTGACATCACTGGAAATGAAGCTGATCACAAGCCGATGACGTTTATAACTTGTTTGTCAAGAAAGAAACCGCAAACTTCCGTTAAATCACGCACACCCACCGCCTGTTAATATTCTACACACAAAGTACACACAATATTTTGATGTTTATTTGTTTAGGTGTTTTATGGCGCAAGAGCATCTGGGCTATACTGCGCTGGGAAAATGGGATTATTGTAAACAACTTACTAAAGGATTAAGTAAAAAATACATAACTATACGTTCTTGATATTCTTTAAAACCCGTTTTGAGGAAGCCAACTCCAAGGGGGTCCGAGTTCCCTTCGGCAGTTCCAAAAAATATTTGGGAGCCGGGATCAAAATTGATAGACAATAAAAAATGATTGCAGAATATGCACTCGAGGGTGAAAGACATAATATATATATTGTAATTGATCGTATGTTAATTATCATTGATCATCTGTTAATTGCTATTGATCGTATGTTAATTGTTATTGATCATATGTTAACTGTTACTGGTCATGTAAATTGTCTATTGATCATACGTTAATTGTCTGTCACTCATATGTTAAATGTTACTGATTAGCAGTATTGTTAATCTGCCTTTTTCAAATAGAACCGCAGGTACCCCTGTTAAATAGAAAGTAAAAGTTTGTTGACAACAGAAGAAAATACAGACTTGTTTCCCTCGGGGTTGTCCAACATACGACCTGCCAACGACTATCTGGGATAAAAAAAAAAAGAAAAATCTGAAACAAAAAAACAAAAACTTTAGCTTTTTTTTCTTTTTCAGAAATAATTGAAAAACGCGGGAACAGCATGAGTGGATCCTGTCGATATCGAAAGTAAACAAAAAAAATAACAGGAAAAAACTTTTTTTTTATTTATTTTATGAAGCCGCTGGCCCGCGGAAACAAGAGAAAAGATTTTCAAGTGGCCTGCTGCCCAAAAAGGTTGGAGAAACCTGCTAAATGATACAAGGATAGCCATGGCCATTCTACGTCACGATCTAGTATTCCATAGATCCCAAACCTATGCCGCTCACGGAAACAAACTAGGGAATACAGAGTGGCAGAAAAAACCGCACACAGTCAATCACCAGAGTGCTTCAAACCTCGATTGTCCGACAAGCGATTTACCTCTGCGTCATGGTGCGGTGGCGGGGCTAAACCAGTTTCTAGTAACCCGTTGTCAAAATTTTACATAATTTTCTGATGACGAAGCACGTGAAGTTTTCGAAGTCTACAATCAAAATAGTGAACTTTTCAAATCATGAAGTACAGCAAATCCCCACCTCTAAATCAATTCCGAAAAAATTTCCTATAAAATAACCTATTCATGAAATTGGGCAAAAATATCGGTAAAAACTCTGGAAGAGAGCCTTGTAACAAGATGTGAGTTCTACTGTTCTCCCTTTCCAACCTTCTTTCTCTTCGAATTAAAAGATTTCCGTACCAGGTCAAATAATTTGACGTATGTGACTCAACAACAAACCAGCGTTCACAACAAGTAATAATACAACGTAGTTTACATACCAAATCATTTATTATTATTATAGGTGGAAGTATTTATTTCTATTTGGTTACTAGATTGTTCCACATGTGCTCTTTCTATCATTAATTTATTTACGTCGCAAGAGATAAGTCTAAAGTAGGAAATTTAGTGAGGCATACTTTTACTGTAAAAAAAAAAAAAGGTTTCCTCGTTTTGGTCATTTTTTCTTTGTTGGTTGGCTGCTTTTTTTTTGGCGCAAGAATACCAAGGGAAATTCTGCGCCAAACAAGGTGAAGGCGTACATACTATTTTAAAATTCAAATTACAATGGGATTTGTAGCTTTAAGATTATCCTCAGTAAGCCGAGTTTAGATTAATCCATAACCGAGATTCTGCATTAAAATTTTAAGTAATATTTCCGAAGTAATTAAATCCAAACTTCCACTTTCACCCTCGGGATTAAAAAGTTTACAGCCAATTTCTTGGAACTAAATACCGATCGATTAATTAGATTTTACGGCATAAGGTCGACAAAGGTCATGCTACACTAATAAACAAGAATCGATTTAATAGAAATTGTTCAATTTATCACAATGTTGGTGAAAGCGAAAGTAACAGAAAAAATAGTATATAAAGACATATATAACTCTTTTTCAAAGTTTACACTGATGATATTGGAAGTAACCAAAATAGTGAAGAAAGGATAAAAAATCGGCCATTCAACAATTGGTTACTTTTAATGGCCGGTAACATATGGAGTGATTAGAATTACTATAGTAGTACGAATTACAGGCGAGCTTAATCGGGGCAGTCAGTGCCGTATTTCCCAATAGGCTATAGACTAGGGCGGCAAAATTTTGTGTATTGAGTCTGATATAACAAAATCAGTATTACTGATATACGACGATATAATCAAATGCTTTGCCGAGAAGAGAGCTAAATTTCATTCTTTCCATTTTGAATACCAGTGTTCGATAGGCTTTTATTTTTTGCTAAAATTAAAATTTATTTCAATAAAATTGAATTTGATTTATTATATACCAAGAAGAAATAATACTTCAATATAAGTTAATATTGTTTAATGTTTATGTTTCAATTTATGAGTTTGTTTTTCAACATTTTTACTGTCAATATAAACTTTTGTAGCGTATATTGAATATAATAATTTTCATGTTCCTACCACTGATTGGGAGGTGGTGGACAGGTAGGAAGGGGCGGCAAAATGGTAAATCCGCCCATGTCGGATTTTGCCATGAACGGTTTTGCTACTGGCGTACGCAGGGAGTATTGATAGGGGTTGTAAGTAATGAAATTTTGTATATTTAACATAGGAATATATGAGTTGTAGCTCTGTAACCCCCCATTGAGCCTATAACACTCTCCTCTTAGGCCCTGCGGTGGCGCAGTGTGGTAACGCGTTCTCCTATTGCGCGGCTAATCCGGGTTCGACTCCCAGCAGTGCAAAAAGAACGCTTACTCAGAGATCTCATAAAAGATCGCACTGCTCACTGTAGTCCGGGGTTTGGTTCCCCAGGCCTTAAGAGGTTCGGATTTCTCGGAAAACAGTAGGTCCCGGCGCAGCATGACCACTGTAGTCTTTGAGCCGTAAAACCAAAAAACAAACAAACTCTCCTCTTACGAACTTTCTGTGTACGCTAGTGGGTTTTGCGCACCCTTAAGACGTGCCGTATGTTTCAGTGACTCGTTCAAGATGAATGATTTTTTCTACGTCTAAACCTCATTATTCAGCTATGGATAAAAAGCAGTATTTTTTAAGATTAACACAGATTTGGATACTGATACGTGTTATACATATTAGCTTTAGTTTTTTACGCTCAGTTGGTTTAGATTAAGAAAAAACAACAACAATAATTGAGGTGTTTTACTACATTATTATGGTTCTAAACTCAATGATCGAATATCGAGTGACGTGGCAAAAGGTTTATCCAATCATTCCCGGCGCTGGATCATGCCTTTCCAGGGCCCTAAGCCAGGCACATATTTGGGGCCCTTGTTTTGTCCTCACGAAAATTTGGAAATTCTCTCAGTAGACAGCTGAGCCCATTTCGAAGGGATATTGCAAAATTGGTCCCATCATAAGTTGGATAGGTAAATACAGTGTTACCTCTTGAAAGGGATACCTCCAAATGAGGGACGATTACACTGGTCCGTAGTACTTGTGTATATCAACATGTACCTCCGAAGAAGGGACACCTCTGTTTAAGGGACAAAATGGGAAAAAAGGGACTTTTTTTTTTAAAAAGAGAAGATTTGGTAGAAGTAAAAAATGAAACAAGATTTTGGCCCTTATGAAGACCCTTAAAAGTGCTGGGATTTTGACGCCTTTGGGTTGATCAGGCCTTGATCATTCCATTACTATTATGCCCAATAAGATTATCTGTGGAGTGTGGAAAACAAAATGTTTCCCCATGCCTGCTGATTGAATTTTGATTTTTCTAGAATTCTAGGTTTCATTTCCATATGGCGACGATCTTTAACGACTAAGCCCGTATTTCCTAACGTTAGTTATTGATTTATTTTTATATGAATTCTTTTATTTTGGCGCAGTATAGCCCAAATGCTCTTGCGCCATAAAAAATCCAAACAAACAAACAATTCCTTTATTAGAATAAAGGCATTTTCGGGTTTAAAGTTCTGCAAATCCCGGGTTTGTCTTTTAATAGTAAAACCTTTCAAAATCAATTTAAATACAGCAAAACACCCGAATGAGCACCTCTTTTAACGACCACCTTTTCTCCAAACTATTTTTCCCCATACATCCATGG
Source organism: Dysdera silvatica (assembly GCA_006491805.2). Lineage (NCBI taxonomy): Eukaryota > Metazoa > Arthropoda > Arachnida > Araneae > Dysderidae > Dysdera > Dysdera silvatica. Next base: position 72,429,947 of record QLNU02014176.1, read on the forward strand.
CCCTTATCATGGAACCCCTATTAAGAGACCACCTCTCTGAACGACCATTTTCCACAGAACTTAAGGTGATTGCCTTATAAGGAGGATCTCTTATAATTCTATCATTGTTTTCAAAACGAAACAACTGCGGCTGAGGGGTGAACAGCTTCACGTGCTCACTGGATTTGTTTTACGGCAAAACAAGAGCAGTAAGGGTCATGATGCGCCGGCCCATACAGTTTTCCCAAGGAATCTGAACCTGCTAAAACCTAGGGACCCAACCTCGGAACTACGGTCAGCAGTTAGTCGGCAAGTGTTCATTTTTAGCATAGTTGGTAGTCGAATACGGGATAACCACACGATAAGCGAACGCGTTACCGCTTCACCATACAAAGGTTAAACGCGTTACAGCTACAGCTGCGCGGCTACCTTCAGATACCTAGAACAGTGGTACAGTAAAACCTCTCTTAACGACCATTTTTTGCGGATTTCCTCACCCTCCATAAGCCAAATGCCAAATTTACCTGCATTCAGAAACGCACCTCTGAGCGACCGCTTTTTTCATGGAACCGAAGGTGGTAGCCTTAAGGAGGTGATGGGAAGCATCACCACAGGACTAAGTTCATTAGAGATTTAGTTTAGTATTTAAAACGCAAGTTAGAAAGGTTTTTCCAGCTTCGATCAAACGATCTTGTTTTCTCACCTTACATTTTAGGGACTACTTTTCACTCCCTGGTAATTGCGGTGCACATTTAAGTAATGCAGTAATACATCCAGTTGAAATATTTATTAACACATTAAAAGTTCAGAATAATTCACTAATAAAAGCCAAAACATTAAATTAATTTGAATACATCGTAAAAGGGATTTAATACGCTTTTTTGGCGGAGCCTTCATGATACGTGTGTAAGCGTCGATGGTAAATTGGAGACTGGTATGAATCTCTCGAACTCTGGTCGAACTCTTCTAAAATTCAATACGTCTTTTAAATAAGTACCATTTCGTCTTTTTTGCGGGAGCTAGCTTCCAGTTAAAAGAAACATATTTTTGATCAATTTCTCGTTTTGAGATTGGCAATCACAAGGTTTGAATTATTGTTAATACGAACATATTTTCTGTTCCCCTTGGTGTTCGTCTTAACGAGGTTCGACTGTATTATTCCATAAATTTTACTTCTGGTATTTCTTGACGATCCTGTTAAGAGAGTAAGTAGTAGGATGAAAGGAAAATTGTATAAAACTGTGGTCAGACCTGCAATGTTATGCGGGGCGGATACGTGGCCAATTACAAGAGCGCATGAAAGGAAGATGGAAGTGGCTGAGATGAGAATGTTGAGGTGGATGAATGGTGTTACAAGGAGGGATAAAATAAGGAATAACCTAATTAGAGGTACGGTCAAGGTTGGACCCATAGGAAGAAAAATACAAGAACATAGGTTAAGATGGCTTGGGCATATGGAGCGGAGAAATGAGGAATATGTGGGAAAGGTATTGGATAGACTGGTGGTAATGGGTAAGAGGAAGAGGGGAAGACCACGGCTGAGATGGAAGGATAAAGTGACGGAAGATCTGGAAGAGTATGGATGGAGTAGAGAAGAGGCATTGGATAGAAAATTGTGGAAGAGAAGATTAAAGGACCATAACGCTGACCCCATATAACATGGGAAAATGGCAAAGTGAAAGAAGATTTCTTCATGATCCTGCCGAACACTTTATAGGCTGCTACAGACCACCCTTTGAAAAACGCTGCTCTATTGCCCAAAGACTTAAATCCCACACATGGTGGGAGAGAAAAAATTGTATGCGTTCTGCAGTACAGAATTGAACTCATGTTAAGCCACCGTAAGACAGAAAATCTCCTGATAGCAAAATTTGTAGGATAAACCACGGGTTAGAGAGAGTTCAAGTATTACGTAAGCAATATTTTGGCCATTTCACCCCCACCTCAGAAAGCAAAAATTAACATTGGCTAACATAGAAAACTATGACTGGCGGACTGGGCCGTTGATAGAGGCACATACGTTTTTGCATTCCGGCGGCCTAATACAAGAACAATGTTAATTAATTAAGCAACGTATTATAACGCTGAATATGAAATCTCAACGATGACTAATTACTTGATATTTTTATCGAGAAAGAAATAATTATTTGTATTATATCCGTGAGAACTCGTTGTCGAATTATGGACTTTTATAACATACTTCAAACTGAAGGTATATTATTATGAAATATATGATGCAGTATCTTGACCTTCGAACTTTTTTATGAATTCATATCTTTTGTTTAGAAAATTTGAAAACTGCATATTAGCAATAAAGTTATAAATTTTAACATGCACCAGATATGTAAAAAAAAAAAATCGGAATTTATGAAAGTCGCCAAGAATTTTTAAAACGCTTCTGCTTGGGCTGTACGGCCCTCATTTATATGATGCACATTTCTTAGCTTTTATATAAGGATGAAAACTATGTTGCATTCTTTTTTCCGATTAATCGGTCAATAAAAAGTTACTACTTTGGACCATAACACTTAATTGATAATTATGCTAAATTAATCTCATAATTACATTTATTTAAATGGAGCCCCTCAATATGCATTTTTTGAAAAGACTTAAAATTCATTTAAAAGGCCAAAATCTTTTTATAACTTTTAAAAATATTTCGGCCCATTCTAGCCCGTATTTGAAATAGAATTTTAGGCCCGCGAGGTAACAGACCGTGGGCCCGTGCAGATCTCTAACTCTATGCTATAAAGAATAGTGGTATGTAATACTATAAATAGTATTCTTTACCATTATGCTAAAGATATCAGATTTTTCCACGTCGTCTTCTTTATTAGTTCTAAATGCTACATGCTAATCGAAATTTTGTATCTACTATACGAAGCACAAATATAAAATATCCAAAAAGCAGAAAGTGTCACTCACGGCTCTAGAATAAGGTCTTGACTGATGGTCACTAACTGACTCATTGATCAGACGGTACAACCACACAAATTCATTTCTGTGGCTTTCGAACCGACCGGAAAATGTTCAATCTTCTTTTTTATTTCCCCCAACTGTAATTTGTTTCTCACGAATTGTAGTAAAACATTCACCTTCTGCTTCCAATTGTATGCAGAATGTCATCAGCCCACAGAAATCAATGATACAGTCCCCAGCATGGACAAAGATGACTAAAGCGCCTTGGGACATGAGGTTGAGATGGCAGAGAATGGAATTATTTTTTTCAAAACATGAATGGCAGATCGTTTACTATCCAAATCAGCAAGATTCACATGGAATGTATGAATCCGATGGTGGAGTCACCTCCCCCCAATCCCTTCGGTCTACTCAAAATGTGAACATTCGATAAAAATCAGGATGCCTTCATTTTTTTTATTTTATATAAAATGTGAACTCATGGCTATTTAAAATTAACATGATTCTTTTTAACACTTTCCTTGCATGACTTTAGAATAAGAAACTTCATCTTTGTTTGCGTATGTATGTAGTAGTCATATAAAAAAAAACTTCCAGCACAGAAACGCTGACGAACCTCCTTGTAATATTATATTACAATGAAAGTTTGCGGCCCTTAAAATATGGGGAGGGCGTAGGACTTGGGCAATGCGCGGATCCAGGTAATGGGACCCGGACATCACCCAGCACCATAAGCGTAGAGTCAAATAGGTCCGCGGGGCCTGGGCCCTCCTAATAATGTTCAATTTTACATATATTGTAATGTATAAACAAACATCCAGAATGTGGGCTTGGGCCCCCCAATAACTTTGAAAACTTTCACCTATGCCCAGCAACCCCCACCACACCCCAACCCTTCTATCGAAACGATAAATATACATGTCAAAACAAACTGGCGCTCTTTAAATCGTATTGGATCGACTCTCTCTTTATTTCAAATTTTATAGCTCCTCTATATTAAACCAGAACGTCCCTTTTTTATGTCAAACCTTACAGGCCCTCTATGTTAATTCGGACCGGCCCTCTTTGTGATAAATTAAGGCGGCCCTTCGAGAGGTCGCACATATGGCCAGTCCGCCCCTGAACGGCATCCTCTCCCTCAAAGGTGCTTACTTAATACTTGAATGCTTCCTTATGAACAATCCCTATGGATTACTATAACTTCTGATTCATGTGGCTTTGCGTTAAAGTCTTCAATTCCAAACGTGGTAAGATGAAAGATGCTCTGTAAGAAAGTGTGTGTTTGTTTGTTTAGGTGTTTTATGGCGCAAGAGCATCTGGGCTATACTGCGCCAAGTAAGAAAGTGGATGTCTGAAAATTGTTTCTCAAACGTCCACGTTTGCCGGGACTAGGTTTACCAAATGAATAGAGATGGAAGCTTATGTAACTGCTGACACCACGTCAAGAGCAGTGGCGTACTGGCAACCCCGTAAAGCGGAGGGGGGCACCCCGGGAGATATGGGTCCCCTTTTGTCGTCATTTATTTTCCATAAAATTTATAAGTAAAAAAATATATATTTTTTAGTTAATAAGGATATTTTTCTTAATCTTTAGGTAAAATATAAAATAAAATGAACGCTTTCCAATTGTGGCAAACTCATTACATGTATTTACTTTAGCTGTTTTCATTGCCTTTAAAACTCAAGTCATAATCTGAAAATTATGAAAACTAGACGAGTTTGAAGCTAAAGTCTAAGCTTTTCGACCGAACTTTACCTCATAAAACAGTCCTTTTTGGCGCAGGTGGTCGGTGTTTTTGGCGCAGTATAGCCCAGATGCTCTTGCGCCATAAAAAAGCCAAACAATCAATCATAAAACAGTGAAAACAGTGACTAATAAACGTGTTCTGTTTAAAATATTGGAATGCGTCGCTGGTTAATTTCTTATAGAAGACACAACACTATTATATATACGTTTTTATATTATATCTATATTTTTGTTCATATATGCATATACGAAATTTTCGTAAAAGCCCCGGGAATTTTCCGTGCGCACCTTCAAAGAATATCATATAATACAGTAATCTCCTCCCCCACCTCCATTAGAGGATCTCAAGGACGATCGAGGAAAAAAAAGTCGTTAATTAGAAAGATTTGTTAATCGGAATGCGGTAATAAATAAGGACTGGCTTTTTAACGTTTTGTTTCATTTTTTCACCATCGCAGGCTCAAAAAGGTTACGTTCGTTTGTCTGTGGTTTTACAGCTCAAGGACTACAATGGTCATGCTGTGCCAGGACCTACTGTTTCCCGAAGAATCTGAACCTCTTAAAGCCTAGGGAACCAAACCCCGGATTACAGTAAGCAGTGCGATCTTTGTGAGATCTCTGAGCATTCTTTGCACTTCAGGAATGTCAACACATAAATGCCTTGGTGCGTTTGGAAGTCGTTAATATTTAAATTACACCTTACGATTTGGAGGGAAAAACTCCCGAGTTTTGAGGTTCAAGGACAGCAAGAGCCATGCTGCGCTGGGACCTAGAGTTTTCCCAGGAATACGAACCTCTCAAGACCTAGGGAATCAGCCTAAGGTATGAAGTGATTCGACGGTAAGCTTTCTTTTTAGGGGCGCCGTTGGGAGTCGAACTCCGGATAACAGCACACCAAGTGAAGGCGATACCACTGCAGAGACGAAAATAACATGTTGTTCCATCTTTTATGCAGTGCGTCTACTAAGAAGGACATGAGATGCGTTAAGTTAATTTAAAATTATAATTCACCAACGAGGACTAGTATACACAAAACCAGATAGCCAGGGAAGAAAACGAATAACCATAAATGTAAAAATGTAAATAATAATATAAGTAATAAAAATTTAAGTAATAAAAATTTAGTAATAATATAAATAATAAAAGTATGAAAGCAATAATAGAAGTAATAAAATGTAATAATAATATAAGCAATAAAATGTAGAAATAAGCATAACCTCAATATGTCGCCTATTTAATTACACTGAAGTGCCAGAAAAACTGGTACAGGCGTGCGTATGCAAATAACGGAGCTTTGCAACCAATCAGCGTAACGCGATGCGGTCGGCAGCGCCTATATAAGACAAGAGATGTCTGGCAAAGCTGTTAGATCGGTTCTTGCCGCTACAATGGCAGGTTATCAAGATTTAAGTGATTTTGAACGTGGCGTTATAGTCGGCACAAGAGAGATGGGACATAGCATCTCCGAGATAGCGACAAAATTTGGATTTTCGCGTACGACCATTTCACGGGTATACCGTGAATATCAGGAATCCGGTAAAACATCAAATCTCCGACAGCGGTGCGGCCGGAAAAAGACCTTGAAAGAACGGGACATTCGACGACTGACGAGAATCGTTAAACGAGATAGACGTGCAACACTTCCTCAAATTGCCGCGGATTTCAATGCTGGGGCATCAACAAGTGTCAGCGTGCGAACTGTTCAACGAACCATCATTGATATGGGCTTTCGGAGCCGAAGGCCCATTCGTGTACTATTGTTGACTGCACGGCACAAAGCTTTACGCCTCGTCTGGGTCCGCCAACACCGCCATTGGACTGTTGATGACTGGAAACACGTTGCCTGGTCTGACGAGTCTCGTTTCCAATTGCATCAGGCGGATGGACGTGTACGGGTATGGAGACAACCTCATGAATCCATGGACCCTACATGTCAACAGGGGACTGTTCAAGCTGGTGGAGCTTCTGTGATGGTATGGGGCGTGTGCAGTTGGCGTGATATGGGATCCCTGATACGTCTAGAGACAACTCTGACAGGTACGTAAGCATCATGTCCGATCACCTACACCCATTCATGTCCATTGTGCATTCCGACGGACTTGGACAATTTCAGCATGATAATGCGACACCCCACACATCGAGAGTTGCTACCGAGTGGCTCCAGGAACACTCTTCTGACTTTAGACACTTCCATTGGCCACCTAAATCGCCAGACATGAACATTATCGAGCATATCTGGGATGCCTTGCAACGTGCTGTTCAGAAGAGATCTCCACCACCTCGCACTCCTATGGATTTGTGGACTGCCCTGCAGGATTCCTGGTGTGAATTGTCTCCAGGATACCTTCAGACATTAGTCGAGTCCATGCCACGTCGTGTTGCGACACTTCTGCGTGCGCGGGAGGGGGTACACAATAGATGGGTGTGTCAGTTTTTCTGGCACTTCAGTGTATGTATAATTTCACTGAAATTTAAGAGTGCTCTTAATTGCGTTTACCTTATCTGAAATCGAACGAAGTTAAAACTTTTTTTCCTCTTCTGTATATATATAAATTTCGGCGATCACGGAAAATGGGCGAACATCTGGCAATACAAGTTTGATAAGATAAAAATTTGAAATGATGTTAGTGGACGTTCGTTGCCTAAGTTACGAGATATTGATGGGATGATTAGACAATGTTTTGTGTGGAACTGTATGTGCCCATTAACAGCAGAAGGCATTTATAAACTAGTAAAACAACCAGGGAGAAGCAAACAAAAATTGCATGAAATTGATTTGTCGGATAAGAAAATGACCGATGTATTTATCAGAAAAATGTGCAAAATAGTGGATTACAGATAGGGTAATCAACCTTTATGCTGCGATAATCCATTTCAAAACAAACATATTACACTGGATGTGCGCGCGTGTCACAAAATAGTAAGCTATAGCAAAAAGATTTGACGAGATAGAAACAAAATACAGAAGCTCGGGGTGGGGGGCAATCTCGCTCTTGGAAAAAAAAAACTTCATTTGCATATTCTACGTCTCAAGACAGTTCACAGTAAAGTCTTGAGACTGAACCGGTGGCTTAACGAGAGATTCGAACCCTCATCAATACGTTCACACACATAGTGGCGTCGAGAGCCAACGCGGGCTCCCAGGTTCACTTGGACCGACCCCCCCATGACCCCTTCCCTGATCAGTGCCATAGATATTTTTTTCAGGGCCACACCTTCGCAGCATTAAGTCCTTGCCACCGCGGGCCTCTAGCCTTCATCCGAGCCCCGGGGCTGCAGCCCCTCTCCCCCTTCCCCTTAGCTCTGTTCACGCAATCAAGTTTACTAAGAGTTGAACACAGCTCAGTGGTCCCAAAGGTGATAGCGGTAATCACTCTAGAGCGCATTATATACAGGGCGTTCTTAAAGCGTTCTAACAAAATAGGGTTAATAGTACCCATCAAGACGAACAATATTTGCCACAGAACTTAGTATACTTAGTAATTTCGACACCCACGCTCAGACTAGAGTTTTTTTTAGGTAGTATGTGGGGGGGGGGCAGACATCGTTCCCGGCCAAGATTCGAACTAGGGTTCCTCAGTTGAACCTGAACAGCCTTAATCGCTAGGCCATCGGGAACAGAAATAAAGCTCCCTTTCTCCATATATATGGTTGTAAGGTATTATTACCTTTCCCAAGGCTAATACAATTGTTAAATATTGGTCAACAAATAAAGCCACCGGGGCGAGTGTTTTGTAATTTTTTTGCAGGTTATTTTTATTATATTTATTTGTTATATTATTGTTATTTAATAAATATTGTATTGCACTTAGACTAGATATTTAGTAATTGAAGTGCTGGAAACTTTTCCGGAAAACCTACATAACTAGTGAGCCGTATATCTTTTCTTACTAGAAAAGAATGCTCCACAACTTTCCAATTGGAAATAATTCCCTGTCATAATTATATTTCGATATGAAAGTTTTAGCTTCATCAAATCGCCACCAGGAGCGCTGCTGTTAATCTCATCTAATAGTGCACCGTCACTTCATTATACCAATACTTAACTTTCGTTGCAAGAGCTATCTTCATTCGGAAGCTATTGGACGTATTAGGACTTCCTAAGAACGCTGTATATATATATATATATATATATATATATATATATATATATATATATATATATATATATGTGTGTGTGTGTGTGTGTGTGTGCTTGTATATATATATATATATATAAATGGGAAAATAGTAGATAATGTAAATATAAATGAAAATGTAGAAAATCAACCAAATAGATTGGTGAGAAATAAAAGCAAATAAAAACCATAGTAAGCAGTAATAGTAGATAATGTAAATATAAATGGAAATGTAGAAAATCAAGCAAATAGATTGGTGAGAAATGAAAGCAAATAAAAAACAATAGTAAGCAGTAAAATAAAAATACAAACAAGTTTATCAATGAAGAGCGCGCATGAAGCAGCAGCAATCAATATGATAAAATTATATAAATAGGAAATAGTAGATAATGTAAATATAAATCAAAATGTCGAAAATCAAGCGAGTAAATGAAGGTTATTAATAAGTAAGTGCAAATATATGCGGAATACCAATATTCACACAGCCACATCTGCATACTATATAAAGTAAAATAAAATAATATAATAAAATAAAATAATAGAGGACTATGCACTAAAATGTGTATATACAATATAGGTGTAAATGTATGTACATCATACAACAATTACAGATACCACAATTACAAATGAAATGTAATTGTGGTATCTGTAATTGTGGTATGATGTACATACATTTACACCTATATTGTATATACACATTTTAGTGCATAGGCCTTTATTATTTTATATAGTATGCAGATGTGGCTGCGTGAATATTGGTATTCCTAATATATTTGCACCTACTTATTAATAATTTCCATTTAATTGCTTGATTTTCTACATTTTGATTTATATTTACATTATCTACTATTTCCTATTTATATATATATATATGCTGCATAATACAAATAAATGATTATCTTTTTTAGTAATCCGGTTTTAACGACAGTCCGGGTATATATGAATAAAAACGCCGGCCCCTTTATGCTCGTTATAAATGGACTCGCCTCTAATAAATCAGCCAATAATAAAATAAGTGGAAATGATATTTTACAAAATCAATGCGTAGCATTAATTCAACGTAGAGCACAAGGTTGGAATAAGAAGAGAATCATGATCATGTTCAACCATTATCTATACGCCGTTGGATGAAGGAAATGCCACCCGAACTATACTTCATCTAGGGGACGTCAATGTAGGTCCCTCCAAGTACTTTCCACTCCGTGTGGAAACGGTTCGTTTTCATATCACACCAACCCATTTCAAAATAACGAGATATATGTTCGATAAAAGAAATGGCATTAAGTGTGGCTTGTTTAGTTTCTATAGGTAACATACAGAACCGGTGCCAAGATCTATAAAAGTTATTAAGACCTGATTATCAGGGAAAATAATGACTCTCCTTTGGCCAATCTTCCCAATAGTACTCGTTGCTCAACTGAGACTTGATTAGAAATCCACGTTCAAAATAAAACTTGAGCACATTACTGCCAATTCCAATTTACAAATTTCACCATACCAAAATAGGCGTTGTTCGCGGGAAGGGTTTGCTGCCCATCTAAATCGTTTGTTGGCATCACCTCAACGATTAGGAGTGTAGACATCACGGAAGAATATAGAATGAATGAAACGAGGCGATCCAAACGAAAAAAAAAAAACTTTGTTGCTGGCCGACCTGCCCTTGGGTACTAATTCTCCTTGACTCATGTACACCCACGAGTAACTATTACAAAGACAGAAGTTGATTTAATAACAACGGGAAGAACTTTTCCGGCGCCAAAAACGCATTTAAATATTCCCAAATTACTTTTTGATTCCGTACTTCTCGGATGCAAATTTCATCTCGAGAAAAACTCGGTGCAGTGAATAACCGCTCATGTCAACTCTTTCAGCCATCTTGAGAAGACGAGGACAAACCAACTTTATCCTTTTATGGATGCTGTCACTTCCGGTAGATGAAGTTGACTGTACAATACAGTGTTTATCAAACTGCGATAGTTCATGGACCACTAACTTATATGCAGTAACGTAGCAATTAAAAAATTGTGGGAGCTTAAATAGAATGATTGGGGGAGGGGGGATGAAGTAACTTTAAAGACGATCATGTGATGCGGCCATGAAAGCGACGGAGAAAATGTATTTTGAGAACCAATGGAGGAGATTGAGCCCGAAAGCCCCTCTTTTCTACGTCGCTGCTGACAGGTGTGTCGAATCATTCACTGAAGGAATCACTGAACTTTTTCCCATCTAGAGTAAACCAACAGATTCGTTCAGTCTTCGAAGGCCGTGAACGCTTTGTAGATGTACAGTTGAATTTTAATGGCGGCGAGGAAACCGAGGGTCAAGTTGTCCCCATATGCAGTGGCGGATTTACCAATAGGCTATGTAGGCTGTAGCCTACGGCGGAAAATTTTCGACAAGTCTGCAGTTGAATTATTTTCGAACTGTTATGATAGGAGACGAAACTAGACATTAGCAAAGACAGAGTTACTACGGGCACCGACTCGAGTGAGGCTCGAAAGGCGCCAAATTCCCGAATACTTGCGAAAACAAGAATTTTAAATAACTGCAAAGGGAGTCAAATTAAGGAGTTGACAAAAACGTCAGGGGCGTCAAATTAACCCGCGAGAACGCGCGCGGGGTGATTTGCACCCCATCTGATTATATAGCATTATTTCATTAAAAACGTCCAATTTTACAGGGAACAATAAGTGGAATTTTCTCTTTGTCACCCTACCCCAAAAGATTGTGACTTTTAAGGCAACAGGAAAGAGTTTGGCCAGTTTCAGAAGCAAGGGTGGACGGTTCTTCTTCATAAATTGCAGGTTGTGGGGTGGCGAAACAACCCGCGTGCGTCCTTGTGGGTTAAGAAGTTAACAAAAACAGCAAAATCTCCGTTATGAGTAGTTACGTTCTGCAAAATTTAGCGACAATATAGGCCAGAGACAACAAGCGGCAAAACTGCAAATTCGCCCCTGCCCATACGAGGTGAATAAGTTCTCATCGTTAGATGCATAAACTTGAAAGCTTACAGAAAAGTAAAAGCATGATCCTAAAGAAGCAGAACTTCAGTTCCGTTTCCTAGCAAAATAATTATATTTATTATGATATATATATATATATATAAATGGATGTATTTAAAGAATTCGATTATTTACACATAAGTGACCTTTCAATACAAAAACTGCGCATGCACTAGTAATTGTATGAAATTTATATATTATCAAAACATAAAATTATTCATTATGTACATAAAATTATTAAAATATGTCAACAAAACGTTTCAATTTAAAATTTCAATAATCTGTCATGCATAACATTCCAAATATATATATCGGACATGATATGATACTACATGTTGTACAGACAGGGATAATATGTGGAGACAAAAAGCAAAATAAAAATATGTCATATAAGCTTACCCAGTCTTTATTTTTTGAATATAAGTTCGATTCTTTTAGACTTGCAAACTTGTCGATGATGTGAAAAAATGGTTGAGTTTCTATTAACTCTTTTAGTAGTTCCTTTTCAATTGAAATTTTTAACAAGTTTCTATGTCTGTCTTCAAACATCGTATTACGTAGACTGATTTTGATTCTGTTTAAGCAAGAAAAATTTGGTTCTACGGAAATACTAGTGGACGGAATAGTCACTATTAAGCAAAAAGTTAATAAGCTCCTTTAAAAGATAGATATATCTGTTTTCTGTTAAAATTTCCATGAATGTTTGTAATTTCATATCTCTATACTGCATATCCAGATATATGTGTTTTAATTCATTTTTCAATCTTTGGAAGTCAGTAAATATACTGGGGTAGTACACATTTAAATTATTTATTACTTCCGTAGGAAATTTATAGGAATACTCCGCAAATTTTGAAGTATCCCTTAATGTAATAAAATGAAGCTTTTCCATATCTTGAAAACGTGTAGTAATTTGTAAAGAAATAGTATCTAATATTTCATAAAATGTAAAATTTTATATTTTCTAAAGACTTGGTCTCGTGTGAGCGTCACTTTTCTTTGTCCATCACGGTGTTCAGTTGGAACTGTTGTTTTCGAAATCACTAATTCGAAAATTTCTATGAACGTATCCTCATTTAGTTTGCTGTTTATATGCGTATTTTTAATTTCTGAGATGCAAAAATTAATGTCAAAGGACTTATTTTCTAGTACATTGAAGAGAAGATCTGTAAGTCCAAAACATAGTTAAAACAACAACCAAAAGAAAAAATTCAAAGTCGTTAAATATATTTAAATAGCCGACACTCTGCCTAAGCGAAGTTTGATCGGAGGTTGGATCGTTCATGGTTTGGTTTGTTTGTGGTTTTACGGCTCAAAGACTACGGTGGTCATGCTGCGCAGGGACATACTGCTTTCCGCGGAATCCGAACCTCTTAAGGCCTGGGGAACCGAACCCCGGACTACAGTGAACAATGCGATCTTTGAGATCTCTGAGTAAGCGTTCTTTGCACCGTTGGAAGTCGAACTCGGATTAACTGCGCACCAGGCGAACGCGTTACCACACTGCGCCACCTCAGGGCTAGGATCGTTCATAATCTCAGTAAATACTTCTTTTAAAGAATCCCATTCTTTATTTATAACACTCAACATTTTAGAGTTTGATGTCCATCGCTTAATAACAGAAGTAGGAATTCGTTTTCCGACGACTGTATCGACCATGTGAGTTCGTTCGGCAGAGTGATGAAAAAATGCAGGTATTCTGCTTACAGTTGCAAAAAATATGCGACACTGTGAAATGCTATTTTTTGTTCCACACATATTTTAAATTGCAATATATATATATATTCAAGTATTAAGAGAATTAATTGAAAGAACACATGAATATGAACTTCCATTGTGTGTTGCATTTATTGACTATGAGAAGGCCTTTGACTCTATAAAAACATCAGCAGTCATCAACTCTTTAAGATCAACAGACATTGAGGATGTGTACATTGACATGGTGAAACGTGTGTATAAAAATGCAAGTGCAAAATTTCGGTTACATAAAGATACCAAAACTATCAAAATTGGTAAAGGTGTGAGGCAGGGAGATACCATTTCTCCAAAACTTTTTACTTCAGCTTTACAGATGATTTTTCAGCAGATAAATTGGAATAACAAGGGAATAAAAATAAATGGTGAATATTTAAATCATTTGCGGTTTGCTGATGACATTGTTATTTTTTCAACGAACCCATCAGAACTCCAAGACATGGTACAGGAGCTCTCAACTAGAAGTAAAGAAGTTGGACTCAAGATGAACCTACAAAAAACTAAGATCATGTTCAATAATTTCGTAGAGGAAACAAAAATACAAGTTGACAACATTCATATATTTACCTTGGCCAGCTGATTTCAATGGATGGCAACATTATGAAAGAACTCAACAGACGTATTAAACTTGGCTGGAGTGCATTTGGAAGAAACAGTTTTATCCTGAAGGGGAAATTGCCTTTGTGTCTAAAAAGAAAGGTCTTCAACCAGTGTGTATTGCCAGTCCTCTCTTATGGATCAGAGACATGGAGTCTAACAGTTGGAGCAATACGAAAGTTACAGACAACGCAAAGGAGCATGGAGAGGTGCATGCTTGGAATAACTAGGAGAGATCGAAAAAGAAACACTTGGGTGAGAGAGCAAACTAGAGTAGAGGACATCATTGTTAAAGTAAAAGGGCTGAAATGGCGATGGGCTGGGCATATTGCAAGAAGAACTGATCAACGATGGACAACAGAAATTCTGAACTGGATTCCAAGAGACCACCGAAGACCTAGAAAACGTCCTCAAACTAGATGGGTGGATGAAATAAGAAAACAGGTTGGGGTGACGTGGAAACGAATGGCCCAGGATAGACTTGTGTGGAAAGCATTTGGAGAGACCTTCATCCAGCAGTGGATAGATAATGGTTGAAT
>QLNU02014176.1:72462792-72481910 GCA_006491805.2 Dysdera silvatica
GGTCAAAATATTAAAACAAGAAAAAAAAAGTGTGACATTTATGGATAGCCCCTAAGTTATTTATCACAATGGAGGTAATCTCAGATAGGACGTAATAGGAAAACAAAACGAAATGGCAATAGATATACACGAAGAAAATACGAAGTTCAACATACAATAAACTGATAATCATTGAAGATAGTGACTGAAAAATGCAGTATTGCGATATTATTCTCAGAGAGTTTCTAAATTGCATCCGTCAAATATTCAAAACAAACACGTTTTACTACATTCTCTCCAAGAGAAAACTCTGAATTTGAATTTACACTCGTCCAAAAAACAGCATTGTTTTGATTACACAGGTTTTTTTTTGTTGTTTTTTTCACAAATACTTCAATCGCGAGAATAAAGTTTCCTAACGGCGCGGAGAGTTGAGCAATAAAAAATGAAGACATTATCTTTCGCGTCCATTGCCAACAAAGATGCCAATTTCATTCCACCTTCGCCAATATCACCGTATTTTTCCTTGTTATCTGTAAGGACACTAGATCCGTTACCCAACTATTGCGCATCGGAAGGATAACTGACAGGGCGCGGCTGACCTTGAGAGCAGGTGGCTATTCTCAAAGCGCTTCCTATCTATACCTTCCTTTCATATATAGTATTCAAGGGAGGTAATCAAATTGTTTCCTGAAGAAGGGAAATACACATGCTTCCGAGGAAGAAAATATCCACTCCCTTCTTGCGTAGTTCAAGGGCAGACTGGCCGCGTAATCTACATCAAAACTGTGGTGATGTCATAGAGTACAATCGCTGAATAGCGGACACTTCGAAACTTGAGTATCCGCCCTCCATTCAGGAGGGGGTTAGAGTAACAAGTAGCATTGTGATTGGAAATTGGAAAAGTGTCTGTAATGATCACATGGCGTTAGCATGGGAAAGTGAGACTTGTAGGTCTTCTTTGTGAAAAGGGTCGAGAGGAAACAGTCCGGATGTGGGCGGATAAAATTGCAATAACTCTGGTCTGCAAGGTCCAGATTGACATTACAGAATATTTATGGGAAACATGTATGGAACGGGGAGAAGGGTCACATCGGCCAATCAGGTGTGACCACGGTCTTAAGACTGACCAATTATATCATAGTGGAGAAAGAGTTGGTTGCGTACAGTGGGTAAGAGAGGAGATCGAACGAGGCAGAGGAGTAGGAAGGACACACGTGTGTGTGATTTCCGTGCCTGACTAATACGTTGGAACTTAGGGGGTGTGCCTATAGTTGCCTTGTCTGTGATGTCAAGGTATATACTAATCACCTTCAATAAATAGTGTTAGATTGTTTCTTCATTCTTGATCTACCTCACTCTTCATCATAGTTATTCTACCTAGCACGTGGAATACAGAACCCGCCTCACGAAGAGACGTATATTGCTCAGTTACGAGCCGAGCTGGTGGCAGCACAACGACTACCTGCACACACGCTGTGTGATCGCATATATATACCTGCCCATGACAGTGTCACTTATAGAAATTTTTACGGTACCAAGAGGAGACACAAAATTTGCCCTCGATTGAATTCTGTACAGGAATGCGTCTGCTTTAAAAAAATTTCCTTCGTCTGTGTCTGCCTAATGTACAACCAGCCTTATGTGGTGTATAGAAGAAGTCAATTGTATGTGGTGTATAGAAGAAGTCAATTGTATGTGAAAGCCACTGTATGTGGTGTATAGAAGAAGTCAATTGTATGTGGTATAGAAGAAGTCAACTGTATGTGGTGTAAAGAAGTCAACTGTATGTGGTGTATAGAAGAAGTCAACTGTATGTGTATAGAAGAAGTCAACTGTATGTGGTGGTATTGTATGTGGTGTGCATAGAAGAAGTCACTGTATGTGGTGTATAGAAGAAGTCAATTGTATGGGTGGTAGAAGAAGTCAATGTATGTGGTATAGAAGAAGTCAATTGTATGTGGTGTATAGAAGAAGTCAATTGTATGTGTTGGGTCTGTCCGATGCCAAAGCAAACTCAAAAATTACCCAGCAATAGTTACGGGGTTGAGTGGAAGGCCCACGCCACGGACACAGGCGAGGATGGGCGTAAAATCGGCTGAAATCATTCACAGAGAAAAATACAGTTGGTCACAAGAATATTCGGCCACCTAGCATTTTTTATAATGTTATATGCTTAAAAGTATTCAATGTAGTCAACCAAAAAGTCTTTTTATGTGATATTTGATATTCAGTCTCTAACATTATATACAAAGATAAAGATAAGCAGACAAAACATGCTCGAATATAGTGACTTTAAACAACGCAGTGCACTAAATTAGTCACACAAAAGTATTCGGCCACCTACCGGAAAGTGAAAATATAAGGTAAAATTATAAAATAAAAATATGAAAAACAATTTCTTTTTGCAAGTATTATTGCTTTCAGTGTTGCAGGTGTTTAATTGATCAGTTTCTGGGTCAAATCGGAGTCAATTTTGTCCCACTCTCTTTGAAGATGCAATTTCAGTTCATTTTTATTTTTTATGGCAATTTTATTAAATGATTTTTTCTAGTTCCTTCTCATAAATGCTCTATAGAGTTCAAATCAGGCGATTGAGGCGGATTTCAAGACGTATGAGTACATAATACAGCCACCACGGCTTTATATTAAAAGCAATATGCTTAGGACCACTGTCTTGTTGGAACACGAACCTGTCTTTGATTCCCAATTACCGGCCCCTTTTTTCAACTTTTTTTTTTAAAAATACCAATATATATATGTTGATATATAGTACCGTCAATAAATTCAAATATACATTCCCCGATATGCAAATTCCCAGACTATTATACAGTCTCCATCGTATTTGACAATAGCACAGAGATTACATCGATTGAACTCTGATTTGGGCTGCCTCCTCACAATTTTACTCTTGCCTGTGTTGAATATCATAAATATTTATTTTTATTAAAAATAAAATAAATTATAATAAAATAAATAAAACAAATTTTATTTTTATTTTATTTTTTTTTACTCATACAGGGCTTCTTCCGGCAAATCTCGTTCAAGATATCCATTATTTCGCAGTGTTCCACGAACTGTTTTAAAGCTTGCATTTTTTTTTTCCAAGAAAATGTTTTAACTGTAGAACAAATTTCCTGTGATGCTTCAGCATCATTTACTTTGGCACATCTGGTAAGTTTCCTCTCTTCACGATCAGTTAAGAATTTTTAACCGTCCAGTTCGGCGTCTATTTATTAGGTGTCCCTGCTGGCATCTTTTTAATACACTTTGCATTGTTGAACGTGGTGAAATTCCAGTCACTTCTTTAATATCTCTTTGAGAAAAATTCTATTTTTCAAATTTAATAATAATTTTTTTCCACCTAAACTAAGCTCTCCCGTTTTCGCAATTTTAAAGCTCGATTTTATGATTTTTTTTTTTTTTACTCTAGACGAGGTCCTTTTATTGTCTTTGTATAAATATCATTTGACGTCAAACTTATAACTGCAATTTGCATATACAGTAGTATACGAAAAGAGTATACTAAAGGTATATGGCAGCTGGCCGAATACTTTTGTATGATTCATTTAGTGCACTGTGTTATTTAAAGACGCTATTTCCGAGTATTTTTTCTTTACGTTTATTTTTGCATATAGTGTTAGAGAACGAACATAAAATGTCACGTAAAAAGGTTTGTTGGTTACTGCCTAGATTTAGCACCTTTAAACATATAAAATTATGAAAAAGTTAGGTGGCCGAATACTTTTGTGAACAATTGTATGTTCGTGGCTAGGCAGGCGAAATCAGGACGATTTTGCAAGGGGCGCAAGATTATCCAGCTTTGGTGCTGTTGCCCAGCTAAGCGCAAGAGTACAGTGGGATGCAGTACAAACTGCAGGTGTGTCACATCGTCCACTGAACGGATTAATGAACGATTTTGCACCTTATGAAAGAGAGCACTCGTTCAAGTGATTCGGTCACTGACCGATTTGGCACACCGTATATAAAAGGACGGTCGCGTATAGAACGGATCAACTGACAAACGGGAAGCGTTCAGTACCATTTGGATTCAAATCTGACTCTTCTGCAGAGTAGACGAACATCTGTCCATATCTTGTAGATGGAAAGATTCGTTCATTAGTTCGGCTAGTGCGTAAATTTCAACGCTTGTGGATTGTATTATATAGAGTGATTCAGAATAGATATTACCGCAATTCTCCTTTTGACTATTAGTAGCGAAAGAAATTTCAGTGGAAAGTAAGGGCCCACATTCTGTAATGACGTTGACACTTGCGTACACGGGGGAGGGGTTGATGGGGTTGTAGCCCTCCCTTGCAATAAAATTTTGTACATTTACAATGGATATATGGAGTTGTAGTTCTGTAACCCCGCCCCCCATACTGAGTCTATAACTACCCCTAATGAACTTTCTGCGTACGCCTATGGACGTTGAGCATGTTATTTAACACTAAACCTACCACGCGCAGTCAAATGACCGTTTTTGAAATGTCGTTTAGAATTTCTTGTATACAACGTTACTGTATCACCATGTAACTTATTGACTATTCCTATAATATACATACAACTCATTTTTCAATATTCACAACTTTCTTTATTGTTTACTTTCCGAAAAAATTTCATAGCATGTCTAGTCTACCACGAGCGGTCATTTGACCAATTCATGTTATTTACGACTATATTCTTCGGAAAGCGCACTCCTGAAGTTGTTTTACGAGCCCACAATGTAATTGTGGATCTATAGTGTAAACAAACGCGCGATTGGAACAAATGCCTAGCTTTCTTTGTACGACAGTACGATCTTGCGATCCGAACAGAGAGCATCAAAATTTCACAGAGCATATAATAGAGATCATTACGTGTTATAAGTGCTAGTTTCAACAAAGTGAACAGAGCCAACAATATTTTGTGATATGATTTACATTTGAATTTTTTTTATTTATGTTCCCAATGTTTTTTCCCCGTTAGATTTATATTTTGATATTTTAGTTTTTACTTTATCATTTGTATATTCATCCCCAAAAATGTCAAGACATTCGAGGAATATCAATTTATTAGACAAAATAAATAATATCGACGAGGATTGTTCGGAAGATGACCAAGAAGTTTCCGATATTGATAATGATACAGCGGAAAATAATTGTGACTTATTGGACAGCGATACGGACGAAGAGAATATTTTGAATACACGAAGAGGACAAAAAAGGAAGAGATTTATAGTTAGTTCCGAAAGTGAAAATGAGGAAGAGATTGAAACTACTACGGACGGAACTGTTTGGCAAAAAATAAAAGAAGGGTCCAATCGCGGAAGAGCACCGATTTATAATATTTTCAAGGAAATATCAGAACCGACAGGATACGCTAAACGAAATATTATAAAGGGCAGAGTTGAGTCGGCATTTTCCTTGATTATTGATCATAACATGATTGAACATGTAAGAAAATATACGGAATTAGAGGCATTTGGAGTGTTGAAAACGAAACAGAATTTATCTATTGCAAAATTATATGCATTTATTGGACTTCTATATGCACGCGGCGCACGTGAGGCTAAAAATATGGATCTATCATATTTATGGAACAAGAAATGGGGTCCGTCATTTTTCTCGACAACTATGAGCCGAAATGACTTTACAGAAATCATGAGGTTTGTTCGGTTTGACAACAGAAATCAACGAAGCCAACGCTTACTAAACGATAAGTTCGCTTTGATCTCTGAAGTTTGGTATAAATTTATCGAAAACAGTCAAAACTGTTATAAACCAGGAGCATATCTTTCTATAGATGAACAATTGTTTTCAACAAAAGCACGTTGTAGATTTACTCAATACATGCCCAATAAACCGGACAAATTTAGCATAAAATTTTGGTTGGCTTCCGATGTAAGTAGTAAGTATATAGTAAACGGCTTTCCATATTTGGGAAAAGATGAAAGGAGAGAATCATCGGTCCCACTTGGGGAGTTTGTAACTTTGAAATTAGCAGAACCATATACGGGCCGTGGGAGAAATATAACAACTGACAATTTTTTTACAAGCGTGTCATTAGCGAGTAAACTTCAAGCAAAAAAAACTGCGCTTGTTGGAACTATTCGCAGAAATAAAAGAGATCTACCAAAATTAGCGAGACAGGTAAAGGATAGTATGACACGCTTCTCAACAATGTTATACAAATCGAATGATTTTATTCTTACAATTTACAAAGCTAAACCCAATAAAAAAGTATTGATACTTAGTTCAATGCATTCATCCGTTGAAATTGAAAAAAGTGACACCCGTATACCAGAGACAATTAGATTTTACAATAGCACAAAATTCGGTGTAGATGTAACCGATCAAATGGCCAGAAAATATAGTGTAAAATCTAAATGTCAAAGATGGCCTTTACAGGTATTTTTCAATATCTTAGATTTAGCCGGGATAAATGCTTGGATTTTATACAAAGAAACGACGGGTGAAGAAATATCGAGGCAAGAATTTTTATTTCAATTGGCAGAAGAGCTTGGGACCGAATATCAGAAGGAGAGACAGCTAGGCAAAGAATGTTCATCAGAAACAATAACAAATACAGCTATAGATTCATCTGGATGGAAAGCTTGTCAAATAAGATATTGTAAAGTCAATAAGACTAACAAAATTTGTATAAAATGTAAAAAATACGTATGTGGAAAATGTGCAATACAAAATACTGTAATTTGTAAAAAATGTGCTGAAAATGCATAAATGTAAATAAAACTTTTCTAAATAGAAAAAAATATTTTGTTTACTATCCAATTGGCTAAAATCTCTTTCTATATTAAGATACATTTTTTTTTTTTTTTTGAAGCGGGCATTTGACCGCTCATGGTAGGATTTAGGTATACATGAAATGTCGGTAGGTTTAGTGTTAATAAGGGATTGCATCTGTATAAAAGTACAAGCTTAACTTTTTTTATGCAGGCTCTCTAGTAAAACGGTTTAATCAGAAAAATATAATCCTATATTCAATTAGTCACATAAAAGAGGTTTAATGTTTCTACGTGAATTAGACGTGGAATTATCAAAAGTTAAATTTCATAATTTATAAACCTCTTCCGCTGGCCTTTTTTCGCAATAATGGCATTTTCGTAATAATGAGTAAAATTTCGTAAAAATTTTCGTAATAATGAGGGAATTACTTCCGAAGAAAAAAAAAAAAAGGAAGTGCATGCGAATTTGTTTTGAAAGGTACACAATTTGGGAATTTCTGGAAGCACCATCTCGTTATTGCAATTTGAAAATGGCCCTCATTTAGTTAGCACCAAATCCACAATTTTAAATGCATGATATCTCAGCGACTATTTCGGATGGAAACATTACATCTTTTTTTTTTTACTTCACTAAATCGATATAAGGCTACACTGCTCTAATTGGAAATTCTGGTAAAGGGTTTGTATAAAAAGTTAAACTTCGTATTTTCATATGCACATCCAACCTCCTGCAAAATGTCTTGGCGCAGTATAGCCCAGATGCTCTTGCGCCATAAAAAAGCCAAACAAACAAACAAACAAATCCTGCAAAATAAATAACATACACAACATCCTTACAAGACACTTGAGAAATTTTTTCCTCCTCAAAGTTTTTTTTTCCCTACAACAAACGGTTAAGAAAATAATTGCGGTAATGTATGTGTGTGTACAGGGCGTCCACAAAGTCTGACCCAGGGTCATTTATTCGGAAACGGTTGGCTAGTTGGAAAAATCGGCGAACACATATCACATTTTTTGGGGGCGCACTTTTTCAGTGAAAAATTTTTGGTGTGTGATCCCTTGGGGGTTGGGAGTGGGGATCAATTCAAAAATTTCAAATGGAAAAATATGTCAAGTTGTATGTCGTTCGAAAGATCTGAATGAAAAACGATTATTAACGTTGGTCCCAGGTCAATACACCCAACCCGTCATGAATGGCGAGCGTTTAAAATTTGGGTATAAAGTCCTTTTTTTTTACCACACACAGGTACTTAAAATCCCGTTCTGTGCTTGTTTCTGAAGTTTGTTTGTTTGTTTGTTTTGTGGTTTTACGGCTCAAAGACTACAGTGGTCATGCTGCGCCGGGACCTACTGGTTTTCGAGGAATCCGAACCTCTTGAGGCCAAGGGAACCAAACCCCGGACTACAGTGAGCAGTGCGATCTTTATAAGAACTCTGAGCAAGCGTTCTTTCACAACTGGGAGTCGAACCCGGATTAGCGGAGCACCAGAGGAGAACGCGTTACCACACTGCGCCACCGCAGAGCTATTGCGTTTTGATATCCAATGGGGATTTGGGCTCTCTAACCTCCCCCCCCCCACCCCGGCCTTTTTTACGCACTGCTTCGGATAACTTGCACCGTGGTATTTAGGGAAAAAAAGTTATTCACGTCACAGATTGACGCACAAAAGAAAAAAATGTTCCCCCTCCATCCTAAAAACGGGCTAAGGAGTCAACCGATATGGGACCGATCACTTAACAGGACCTATGAATTGGCAGTTCCTTTTTAGAAACGCGAACGACACCATGATAAAGGCAAATAACACCAAACAGCGCCGTAAGTGCGATTGTCAGTGAAAGTAAAGACGGCTGGAAAGCTCAGGAAATTACGAAGAACAAAATAAAACAAACGACGGAAAACAAACGAACCTTAACATTCAAATGGTTACAATGTTCAGGAACGTTTGTTGGCGAATAACCGCATATCTGAACCGTGTCCTTCTCTGAAAAACAAAGATCGTGATCTACACGATTATAGAGGTCATGGCTTCCGGGCATTTGAAAATATGTAGGCATTAAAAAACAAGTTTAAAAAGAGTAAAGACAACCTGTTTCTGCTTTCGAAAAAGCACGTTTGAACTAAATATAAAGAATAGTGAAAATGCTTAAGGAAAAACATGTCTGTTTTTACGATGCAAGAACAGAAACCGGCGTAGCATGGGGGGGGGGCGGCAAATTTCACTATTGGACTGGTAAAAGAGGAGTTCTAACAAAGTCCTCTCGAAGGGCACATACCTTGTTTACTATAAGGTTTGAAGCTGCGATTTGAACGAGCGGGAGAAAATTTTTCACCACCCCAGAGGAGGCACACAGGCCACCCAGACCAACCGACAGTATTGGTCTCCGTCAGGACAGATACGGTTACAAACAGTTACGTGGCCTGTTCTTACAAGTTTAAGCCAAAGATAATTCAGTTGGAAAAAGCGTGATATTTCCAAGTACGTAACAATATACCAGAGAACGGTTAGATTCAGGGTTGTATGATCAGGTTAAACAACCATAATAAATACAGTAATAATATAACAGTACAGCAGAAAGTACGGTACACATAACAGCACGCATAGTGTACTATAATAGCAGCAGTATACAGTAATAATATATAACAGTACAGTATACAGTAATAGCTATAACAGTGCAGTATACAGTAATAATATATAACAGTATACAGTAATAATATATAACAGTACAGTATAATAATATATAACAGTACAGTATACAGTAATATATGTATATATATACAGTTAATAGTATATGAATAAACAATACAAACAAACGTAAGATATACAGTAATACAGGGTGTATATATAGTATAATTAAACTTGGCCTATTTAGAACACCCTGGAGCTTGAACCATTCAGCAGATTTTCACCAAATTTGTATATAGATTATTCAAAGGATGCGGAAGGAAAAAAAAAGGGTTAAAAACTGTCCGCTAGGCGGCGCTTTTTAGCGCAATACTGCAAAAGCAACCTCTGAAATGACCAACACACAACATGAATGACATTTAGTAACACTTATTGCATCGAAACATTTTAAATGAACGTTGTGCGAGCAATAACAGTACGACAGCGCTGAAGGCGTACAATGGATTTTGGTTTTTTTTCACATGCAGATAGTGCGTAAAGAAATATGACATTTAAGCAGCTGTTAATCGTGTACAGGACGATGTAATGGGTGTTCCTCGATGTGGCCGTCATCATTTATTTGTAACAATTCAAGCCAATGCAGAATGTGTTCAACAGCGCATCGCAACTAATCCTCCGTGAGGCTTTACATATGCAGCGTTATGGAATTCTTGGATTCTGCTAACATAGCAACACTTCCACAATAAACCAAATTCTTTAAATGATCCCACAACTAGAAGTCACACAGAGTGAGGTCCGGTGAACATGTGACAGTGCTTAGTAAATGAACGACTGATAACACGCTCATTGGTGAAATGCTGGAGCAAAAAAGATTTGACAGACCGTGCAACATGTGGTTGGGCATCATTCTGCACGAAAATTGTAGATGTAACGCGTTGCCGTTTCTGCAGTTGCGGCAAAACAAACGTTTGGAGCAACTCACGGTACCTAATGGACGTTACAGAACATTTGACAGGGCCTTTACAAGTGAACGATAGGGACCATATTGAGCAACCTTCATTACATCATTCTGTACACGATTAAAAGGTGCTTACTTGCTGCATTTCTTTACACTCTGTCTGCATGTGAAAAATTTTTTTTTTCATAGTATGCCTGAAGTTGCAGGTGTGCTGTTATTGCTCGCACAACGTTCATTTGAAATGTTTCGATGCAATAAATGTTAGTAAACATTAAAAATGTGATTTGTCTTGCGTGTTAGTCATTTCATGGGTTGCTTTTGCAGTATTGCGCTAAAAAGCGCCCCCCCCCCTCGTCCGATGGGGGCGTTTTTTAGCGAAATACTGCGTTTTTAAAGTAATTTTGTTTTGGCAGATTCCTTTTCCGCATCCTATGAATAGTCTATAGACCAATTTTGGTGCAAATCTACTAAACGGTTCAAGCTCCAGGATGCTCTAAATAGGCTAAGTTTAATTATAACCACCCTGTATATGTACAGTAAAAAGTATATAGGTAAACTAACTTAAAATATACAGTAACGAAGAATTACAAAAAGGACACGGGTCAATATACAAGACCAGCAGTTAAAGAAATTTCAGTTAAGTTAGCAATAAGCAATTATATGGCTGTAATAGTGAAACAGATTGTAAAATGTTCCAGTGCAAAAAGTTACGAGAAAACTAGGATTTCGAAAGCGAAGGAAGTTCAATGATATATATGTAGTGACAAGGGAAAGACAACCCCAGTTATGAAAGGCAGGCGAGTAGCCATACTCAATTTCACCCGCAGACAATCATGGAAGCAAAGATAATACAGCGACAAGGACGAAATTGTCAGCAGGAGCTGACCATCAAAGCAAAGAACCAGATTGGTCGGTTTTCCAAAGATGGTCTTCACAGGTGGAATTGACTGGTTGAGTTTCAGTCGAATACATAATGGTCCGCATCTCCAACAGCACCACAAAGGCAGAGGTAAATCCCTAAGTTTGTTTGTTTGTTTGTTCGTTTGTTTGGATTTTTTATGGCGCAAGAGCATCTGGGCCATACTGCACCAACCGTAAGTTTGAACCGATGAAGGTGTTTTGAGAAAGGGCTATGATCTGTAAGAAAATACGTGATAAACTCATTGGAGATGAGTGTGTTAACACTAACTTTAGGTAAAAATGTCCGATCTATAGTCGAAGTGCATGAAAAGTCCCAAAACAGTTGTCATTCCGTTGCCAGATATTTGTTTGCGAAGCAGCTTAAAAAGGGTAGTGGGATTAGAGCGGAAACATTCTGTCCATCTACAGCAGTAGCAGCCTTTGTATGAAAGTCCGCAGTTTAATTGCCGTGGATACCGGCTTGAGGTTTAACCCAAATTAGACCAAAACGATGCAGTCCGCACTGGATATCCTTTCTCATGCTGGAAATGAGGTTTGATCAGACGTTAGTGCAGGAGAGAACATTGACGCTAGAGAGACTGTCCATAAAAATGTTGGCCGTAGAGTTCTTGTCGGTAAGCCACAGGACAGCGTGTCTGACGGCCAGAAGTTCAATTTGGAAGACAAAGTTGTTTCTGTCCAGCCTGCAACCAGTACTCCTCCGTCTTTAACGATACAAACAGTATAGCCCACACCGTAGTCAGACCCCGAATCATCCGTAAAGATGTCATGCATGGTCTGGGGGAGTAGGGGTGAGTAACAATATGTCTTTCATCATATTTCAGCGAGCCTAATGCGATGTTAAAGTCGTGGCTATTGGAATGGGGTTATTATCGTGATGGAGGTTATTCTTTAGATGGCGGAAGTTGAACTTTTTAAAAACTTATTAAGGACTATGTTGATTGGAGCGATTCCCGCAAGGGTGCACAGAGGGTCGGGTGGGCTCAGTACGGTAGGCAGAGGTAATCCTCAGTAGGAAACTTCTTTGAATAGATTTGAGGCGCTGGAGTTGTTGTACAGTGAGATCTGCTGCCCAGACACCCGCACCGTAACAGAAAATTTTTTCAACGACTACATTGTACTAATCCTTCAGGTAAGATTTTTTGACTCCCCAGTTCGAGCCCGAGACTCTTGTGAAGTATTCACTGATATTAAAGCATTTGTCTGAGAGGGTAAGAATGTAGGGAGACCAGGTGAGCTTATTGTGAATAATGATTCCGAGGTAACTGAGGCAGTAGCAAATCTTACCTGGAAAATTGTTGATTTTAATAATTGGGTTACGTTTAAGGCATTTATTTTTCCCGAAGACAACGGCGTGGCACTTATCATGCAATGACAGCAAGGTCGTCGGCAAAAACCTGGAGGTGGAATTTCTTGTCATTCAGGTGTAGTATTCAGTTAAAATAAATATTCCAGGGCATCGGTGAGACAACCGATCCCTGAGGAGCACCCTTCAAGATAAATTTTTTAATTGTCGTCGAATCTTCCGTACGATTTTTTAAATAGGAGCAGATGAAGTTCTTGAAGAAATCCGATAGCCCCACAGAATCTAATTCCCGCAATAGAATGTTCCAATCCAGGGAATCAAACGCAGAAATCATGTCAATCGAGACAAGAACAGCATGAGATGTGCCCCTACACACATAGGGCACATGCTTTGGATTATCGGAGGGCGCGAGTCCTATAGCCCATGAGGGCGCACAGGTACTGGGGACGGTTGGCCGGCCGCCCAGTCCGTCCCTGTGTGCTAACGGGTTTTAGAGGGCGCAATACTTAACTTGCCCCAGGCGCTGTCAACCCCTTCGAGTACTGAACTGACGACTCTACGACTTCGAGTCTGTTCAATACTCGAAGGTCAACCCAGGCTACGCCGCTGAAAACAGGTACGGTCAAACTGTTTAGGGGACCTATGCTTTTCCGATGAACACTGACTCCCTCTCGCTTACGGGATCAAAGCCGGAGTTACGGTGGGCAGATTAAATGGTAGGCGTTTCAAGATACAGTTGGAATCGAAACCGGGTTAACGGTGGGATAAACGAAAGCGCTACCACTGCATTACAGTAGGGTACTTAACAAGGGGCGGACTGAGTCCTCTTAAAGGACGCATACCTTGAATTATCAGACGACGCGAGTCTTATCGCCCATAAGTGCTCACTGGAAGTTCAATCCGCGCATGTGCCTAACCATATAAAACAGAAAAAAAAGACGATGCCTTGGGTTAGTCTCCCTAGCGATGCGTGATCTTCCTTATCCACCTTTATGGCGCATACGGGTCAACCCCCCCCCCCTTCCCTTTTAGGATAGGCTACAACACATAATTTCGATTAACTGGACCACAAATCCCACCCACTTTTTTTTACAAAAGAAGAATTTTATTCAACACCACCTTTGTTATCTAAAAATATCCATTTAGACAGTTATTCTAAATCAGTGGTTCTCAACCTTTTTGACTAGCAGAGCTCCTTAGGCCTACCCAATGCAAGTTAATTGCGTTCAGGAGCAGTGCTGCGAAAGGTTTGTTCGTTTGTTTTACGGCTCAAAGACTACAGTGGTCATGCTGCGCCGGGACATACAGTTTTCCGAGGAATCCGAACCTCTTAAGGCCTGGGGGAATCAAACCCCGGACTACAGTGAGCAGTGCGATCTTTTATGAGCTGCGAAAGGGATAGATAGTAAGGGAATGTGAAGCAAAGGGATATTTAAACTATTTCTTAATGTCCATCCAGTGAAATATCATAGAATATATGCTTCCAGTGAAATTATCATAGAATAATATGCTTCCAGTGAAATTATCATAGAATAATATGCTTCCAGTGAAATCATATTAGTTATTATTCCAGTGAAATCATATTAGTTATTATTCCAGTGAAATCATATTAGTTATTATTCCAGTGAAATCATATTAGTTATTATATTATTCCAGTGAACTAATATTAGTTATTATTCCAGTGAACTCATATTAGTTATTATTCCAGTGAACTCATATTAGTTATTATTCCAGTGAAATTATATTAGCTATAATTCCAGTGAAATTATATTAGTTATTATGCCAGTGAAATTACATTAGTTATTATTCAGTGAAATTATATTAGTTATTATTCCAGTGAAATTATATTAGTTATTATTCCAGTGAAATTATATTAGTTATTATTCCAGTGAAACTATATTAGTTATTATTCCAGTGAAATTATATTAGAATACCCTTTACACTCCAGACTATTTAAAACTATATATTGAATATCTCGCTAGCGAGGCCACTAACGTGCAAAAGGTTAAAAAAAAAAAAAATCCTAAAATTTTCCATAATACCTCGATTCATTCTCTCGAACCAAATCCCGTGATGTTGTCGAAATTGAATTTGGCAAATTTCTGTTCAATAAATGATTTCTGGTTTTTTACATTGATTCTTCTTTTTGTTTCTCATTCTTTATAATTTCATTCAATTTTCATCCATTTTATTTTCCTAGAGCATTTAGGAGTCGGCGTAGCACAGGCTGGGGAATTACTGTTCTAAATTACTGCAAAGATTTCAAAACGTTATAAGCTACGGAAATCCCGACGAAAATTTTAAATCTTCTTGCATTAAATTATGTTTCTTTAAACATTTTTTTTAAGAATGTGGTGGAATCTTGCATAAACGCTGTAAATTCAATGAACAGGTAAAATCTTCAGGGTATTGCAGAAAAATTAAAAGTGCTCTGCAAGTAGTTTAAATGTGATTACAGAAAGTAAATTTAAGAATTACAATTCAAATATGCGTGTTTTTTCTTAAGCACGCAGAAACTATCTACGCCAATTTAACATTTGATAAAAAACGAGTCATCAGGAAGAAACAAACGGGTTTGTGCACATGATTTCAAAAACAGGAGAGTTTTTTTTTAATGAAAATAGAATTTTCTTACACAGTTTTATTTGGCAGCTAATAACATGGTTGAATTGTAGGGTTTCACCCCTCAAACTACCGTTTCTTGTGCACGTTTGCAAACAACCCAGCATTTTCTCTGCAATTTACACTTGGACTTGCAATGATTGAGAAGAAGGGTTATTTCTTTTTTATAGGGCAACGACCGGGAGATACCTTCCGTATCTGTGAAAAAAAAAAAAAAATCTTCATGTAGTAACTCACTCCATATATTTGGGGTTAAGTTATCAGTGTGGCATTGTTTCGACATAGGCTGTAAAGCGTCATGAGTGACGAAGGCCAACAGCCCAGATGAGACGCGAACAGTGGGAAGAGGCACTCCTTTCCCGAAACATGAAAATGCATGCAAAATGAACTACAGGTATTTGAACTTGCGCATATTTCTAAACTAATTGAATTTTAAACTCTGTTCCTGACTTGACTGTAAGTGGATAAGACTCAGACTGACAGAGCCCTACTACGTTTCAAGCAATCAATATCGATGGTCGAATTACAACATTTTAAGGACAATACTGTTAACAAGACTGTTATCTGTACCAACCGGAAGACAGTTTGAATCCAACTGGGACTGAGAGGCCGCATTCTCTCTTTGATACATGGAGACAACACTCTTCTGGGAAAACAGTGCCGTAGCAGTGGACACCTTTCCCAATCTCTCTCGAAAAGTCAATAACAACAACACGGAGTAACAGTTTATGTTTAATTGTACTTTATAGAGTTGTGCTAAATCGTTTGACGACCGACTCACTGCTCGTTCATAAAAAAATCATTCCTTTTAGTGAATGATCTGGCACATCTGTTTCAAATTGTTATTGGATTTCTACACATTGAGAAAGCAAGTGTTCGTTCGATTGGAGGTTAAACAGGATCCAAACGGTTTCATCCGTTCAAAATTGTTCACCTTAGATAAGATAGAAAGATAAACGGGACTTCTGGTCCATACGGCCCGCCTCTGTTCATTAAAACTTGCTCGGATGAAGCAGCAGCAATAACCAAACAGGTCATTTGAAGTTGCCTCTTTCTTTCATAAATGCAATTTGCTCATGACCCCCCAAACCTGTTCTACGTTATTACATTGAACGGATCACGTGTATTTTGAAAGATAAAAGAGGATAAATAAAAAGATAAGCGGTGCCGGAAATACAAAAGAACCATGCTACTGAAAACACAGGAGTAGTTTCACCAAAAGTGAAAGTAATTTCGCCTATACACCAACAAATTGAAAATGACATATCGTTCCTGGTTCCTGAAACATGTGAATTTCAATTCATAGTTTTCAAATTAAATCTGCATTCTTCAGGAAGCTGAAAATAGGTAATGAGTTAACACCCTAAGGGAGAGAAAAATATTCTATTGATAGGAATTCACGACTCAATCTAATCATTGGGGAGTAGCGGCGTAAAAAATGAGGAAAAATCTAGCCCCTACGAAAAGCTACGAAGAGAATTAGGGAAAATACCCCCAAAACCCTCCTTCCCCCCCCCTCTTCCGGCCAACCACATCGACCCGTCTCCCAAATACAACGGATTACCTCACCTATTCACCTCCACTCAAGGGACTTCCGTGTGGTTCATAAGCTCATCTCAGAAATGTAGTCGACATGCAATCACGTTTACGAACGAATACGAGGGACCGCTGTACCAAAGGCCACTAGAATTCTAAGCCACCGCCTCAGACGCCATCTTGTTTCTTGTTGCACATTTCCGGTTTCATAACACAACGTTTACCATTGGAAAATTAATTATCCATTTTCTTCTTCTTACAGGATCTGTTGTAAATCTAAACATTATAGAAAGGACTCAATTTAAAAAAAAAAAAAAAAGTAAGAGTTCAAAAGATATGGATTTAAAGGGTTATTTGATTATTAAATCCTCGCACAGTAGCGCAGCAATTTAAAATTCATGGGGGGGAGGCTCAAGTGGCTTTAATGAAAATTATGTGACGTGGCCTTAGAGAAAATGTGTTTTGATACCTAAAGGGGAGAGAGGACTTGGAGCGCCCCCACTTGCCTACGTCACCGATCTCACGAAACAAATACTTTCATTAAAAAGTATTTGAGTTTTACGGCGCAAGGGTTCTGCTGTGCCGGAACCTACAGTTTCCTGGGGAATCCGAACCTTTCAGGGACTAGGAAACCAACCCCGGACCACAATGAGCAGTTCGTCGATAAGCTGGTGTTTTTTAACCGTTGGGAGTCAAACCCGGGATAACGGTCAGCTAGGTGAACGCGTTACCACTGCACCACCGCAGGGTAATTTAAAAGCAGTAAATATATGATTTTATTAAATTCATGATTTCGTGAAACATTACATTCATAATTTCTTAAAATATTAAAATCATAATTGTCTAACATATTGAACAGACGATTTCATAAAATATTTAACACTTAAGGATTTATAAAATTTTAAAATATATGGATTTATAAAATATCGAAATTTATGACTTTACGCAATATATTAAATTGTTGTTTCTAATAGCGCAACAAGAGCAATAAAGGAAATTTTGCGCTATATACAATACAGAGTGTTCGTAAACTGCTTTGACAAAATAAGAGGGGTGTTAGTACTCCTCAAGACGTACAACATTTGCCATAGGACCTAAGAGTCGCAAACCACTCACAGTACTAGTTCTAAAACCGTCCAGCATGCACAAATAGTGACAACCAGTGCACAAGATGCGCCAGATGCAATTCAGATCAGCTAATCAAGATGATTAGGGCATCGTAATTCACGCTTCTCATGCACTGTATGTAAAAATTTGTACAAACTGAACGGTTTTAGAACTGGCTCTGTGAGTGATTTGCGAACCTAGGCCCTGTGGCAAATATTGTTCTGTTCGTCTTGATGGCAGGAGCCGATTGGACCGCCGGCCCTACGACCGGTGTGCCCTCATGAGCGATAAGACTTGAGCCCTCACGGGCTATAGGACCCGCGCCCAATGATAATCTAAGGTATGCGCCTTTTGAGAGGATCCAGTCAGCCCCTGCTTGATTGGCACTATTACCCCTCTTAATTAGTCAAAACAGTTTACAAATACCCTGTATATTAAAGGTGAACGCACACCAAACTTTCGAATTTAAAACAATAATATTCTTAGAAATTCGTAAAATACTAATCTCATAATTTTATAAAATGTCAAGCTCAATATTTATAAAATACTAAAACTGCAAAGTCACATAATAAAAATTGTAATTTTATAAAATATTAAATACACATTTCAAACAAAGTCTAAGTATTGAAATTATATCTCTGAATTAAACCTCCAAGTAAAGATAAAACGATTTTAAAGAGATCGGCCAAAACAACATCATTTCATTAATTGCAAAAGAAAAAAAAGGTGCTAACATGTTAATAGTTTTACTAGTATATAGTCAGGGCCGCCCTTAAGCAGGGGCGAGCCTGGCCCATATCCCGGGCCCACGAAGCGTAATTCTCAAATTTAAAATTTTTGTAATATTGAAAATTTCCCCAAAAATATTTCTTGCTTCGGCTCTGGTATTTCGTGCCATACATTATTTCATTTTTTGTTTTCTTACATGTATGTGTCTGGGCCCCGAAATATGGTTTGCCCCGGACCCCGCATTTGTGAAAGACGGTCCTGTATACATAACGTGACCACTTTTTTTTTTCCTGCGGTGGCGCCGCTAATCCGTGTTCGACTCTCAGCAGTGCAAAGAACGCTTACTCAGAGATCTCATAAAGATCACTTGCACCCTTTTTCTATGAGTCCAGGGGTTGGTACCTTACGAGTTCCAGATTCCTCGGAAAACAGTAGGTCCCAGCGCAGCATGACACCTGTAGTCTTTAGTATGAAACAAAAAGCATAACCACCCATTTATTTATTTTTTCCCTCAAAACGGGACATACGCCGTATGTCCCGTTTTGAGGAAAAAAATAATCGGGACATATACTAATTTTTAGGTAATAGTAGTATGTTATTAAAAAAAAA
>QLNU02014176.1:72482010-72551133 GCA_006491805.2 Dysdera silvatica
TGAATTATTTTATTTTCTACGTTTGTCCATATACAGTATACTACTGCTCCTGTGCATTTTCTATTAAAATTAATATACCACATTATTATAACATTGTTTATTAGTAGTTATTAATCAGTATGAGCATCCATTTTATGACGTGCTTTAATAACTAGAATTATCAATGACAGTTACGCTTTTTATTTTATTATGTTTTTAAAATTAATATTAAATTCTTTTATATGTTATAATTTAAACTGATTTTGAGTTGAAAGAACAGCTAACGTAGTTGTGCATTAGCAAAAAAGGAAGTGTTTGTTGTGCTTGAGATGTTAGAAAATTGAAAGTAACGATCATTATTGTTAATTGTTATTATTTTCTTTAGTTAATCAAGCATTAGAGAACTTAATGGCTTTGAGCAACGATAACCAACATTCAACTTCAAACAGTATGGCAGTATCTGGAAATTGTTGCCCATTGCCACAGTCACCAAGCAAATCTCTTCCTAGAACTAAGAATACCATGCCCCAGTCTACGAAAAAGTCTGAATCAGATTTTTCCGTTGAGTCCACTGGTATGAGTATAGTGGAGAAGAAAATTGTGCAAGAATTTGACGAACGAAAGTGCATAACTTCAACAAATAATCATGACATACAAGTAAAATCTAACATTGAGGTCTTACAGACATCAATTCAGGAAGTGCACAAGTTTGGTTCAAATGCCAGCACTGAGGTTGAAGGTTTAGAATTCTCAACTCAATGTGCCTTAGTCACCGATTTAAAATCCACTATTCAACGTGAGCATAAGAGTTCTACGATTAAATCTGAATTATTTACAGCCCCTTTGCCATTTAAGTCACCAAAGTCTTTCAGTCAATTGAATGTGATGTACACTAGATCCGTCTCTCCAGGTATTGATAATGTTTTACCAAACAATGCTGAAAAGATTCATGAATTTGTTACCCCTGTCCTGTCCATCCAGAAAAAATATAGTGGACCTTTGTTTTCTCCAACGAACTTCAAATCGGTATCTATGTCGGAGAACAGACTTCTACTGCCCACTGCAAAAATCCTTAATGATGACAATTATTATGCAAGGGAGGATACTTCATCAGAAACTTTATTTTCTGAAAAAAAGAATTCTATTTTAAAAAAGGTGTCTAATGGTGCCCTTGTTCTTGTTATTCTGAGAGGTTTACCAGGTAGTGGCAAATCAACCCTCGCAAAGCAGCTAAAATCGTCGGGTGTTTCCCTTAGTACTGACGATTATTTTAATGTGAATGGCAGGTATGTTTTTGATGGGGCAAAACTAAGTGAAGCTCACGAATGGAATCGAAAGCATACAATTAATGCACTTAAGCGACAAGTAACACCCATCATCATTGATAATACTAATATAGAAACGTGGGAGATGATTCCGTATATCAAATTGGCTTTAAATTATCATTACGAGATTCATTCTCGAACCAAACACTCCCTGGAAGTTTAAACCAGGCAAACTTGCAAAAATGAATAGACATAAAATTACCCGCGAGAAAATTAAAAGAATGTTAGAGCGATACGCAGACAACAAAAGCATCGAAAAGCTCATAGAAAGCTATCAATCTACATACATCCAAGAAGGTAAAATACGTCTCAGTAAATTTTGTAAAGTAATTCCAAATAAAGAGTTCATAGCAGAAGAAGAAACTTCTCATGCAGAACCTTGTACAAGTTCTGCAAAGAGCAGTGAAAGCAAAATCGCATTTAATGATGGTTTTTTGAAAAAATCATGTACCCAGGATTCAGATAATACAATTTGTTTGGAAGCTGTGGTTCACCAAGTAGACGAATCGGATGATAGTGAAACGTCATCTGTAAACAACAAGCAAACGCTCACTGAAAATTTTACAGATACTAATCTTCAAACGGAATTAAAAATTGGCAACTTGAATGATTTAAAACTTTTAGTACAAGAAGAGGCTGAGGAATCGCACAGTTCTATAAGTCAGCAATTGCCTTCTAATGATCAAGAGATTTCCAGTTGGGAAGCTATAACTGAATTGGATGAAGATTTCTTGTGGACTACCGATCCTGACTCTGACAAGTCGGATAATATTTCAGAATCTTGTAATTCAGAAGCGATGGCTAAGTTATCAAGTCTTTATGAATCGAAGGAAATAGAATCTAATACATCACGAGAATCTTCAGTTTCTAGTATTTCAAGCACTTTAAGTAATTTTGAAAGTTCAAATCCTAATCAAAAAAGTACAAATGAAAAATTTCAAAAATGGTCAACAGGTCTTTGTGATGGAGACTCCCATGTCTCTTTTTCTAAAGTCAGGTCTTCTGAGACACGTTTACCATCGTATTCTAGGCCTCAAAGACCGAATGTATTAAGTCGTCATCATCAAAGTTCTGTTGCCACACTGGAAATTGCAGAAGGAAGTGATAGCGTGAATGCTACAGTTGATACATGGGGAACTGTAGATTATGGTGACATTGCAAAATCTACGTGGGAGAATAAGTCTGATTCCGAAATTAAAATAACTGATATTGGAGATACTACTGCTCCTAAACCTAAACCTAAGCGTATGCTGAATAATGATTTCAATGCTATATGCAAACCTTCAGATGACAGTGGTATAGAAACTGCTGATGCCTGCACAATTCATTCTCCGTTCAAGCAAAGCAATGAAAACCTCAGTCAATCCTTGAGTATTTATCGTGAAGAATATAGCAAAAATGATTGGCAGTTACCAATTTTTCCACCTGGTTCTTCCGTAGATGAAGCTAACGAAAATTCACACCATAAACCTGATAAGCAAACAGATTCTGATAGCCAGAAAGAACCTGGTGATTTTATACCACATACTGAAATTGAGAACAATCTGTCCCTTTCTTCAATTTATAAGATGGTAGTGGCATCGACAAATTCTAAAAAATCATCGCTCTTTGATCAGTCGAATGTTGCCGAAAAATCAAACCACAGTCAATCTTTAAGCATTTATAATGAAAAATACAGCAAAAATGATTGGCAGTTACCGATTTTTCCATATGGTTCTTCTATAGATGAAACTAACGAAAATTTACACCGTAAACCTAATAAGCCTTCATTAGCATCAACAGATTCTAGTAGCCAGGTAGAACCTAGTGATTTTATACTGCTTACTGACATTGAGAACAATCCGTCCTGTATCTCGAAGTACAAGATGTTAGTAGCATCAACAAACTCTGAAAAATTACCGCCCTTCGATCAGTCGACTATTGCCGAAAAATCAAAAGAAATTTATGATATCCCATGTTTTGAGAAAAGTACATATACAGATGATGTTTTTGAGGATCTGAGTTTATCAGACAAAGTAAAAACTTTGAAAGATTGTTTTCCTAAAGTATGTGAAGATGATCTGAAACATCTACTAGAACTTTGCCACGGCAATGACACATGGTTAAGCAATATACTACTTGAAAGTGGATACGTATATAATAACCCCAAAATTGAACTACCTAGCAATGCCGGTTGCTCCTCGTGGGAAGGAGTAGGAACTTCTGAAATAAGAGATGAGTCATATACCCAACAGTCCAGTCACTATGCTCAAGTGACATGGGAAGAAATGAATTTCAAGGCAACTGATACGTATCCTCATCATGCAGATGACCGTGCTTCAAATACATGGGAAGAATTAAAAAGTGTGGAGCAAACAGATTGCTCATACATACAACCACCAAATGACTGTGCTTTGACTTCATGGGGAGAAGAAAGTGTCACAAGGGACAACTGGTTATCACCACCAGATGAGGTTCCATATACAGGGGAAGATATAAATACATCCACAACATCAAGGTCAAAACAGTTTGGTGAAGATCTTAACTTTTCAAAGCAACTTAATCATAATGAATGCAGTAATGATTTGAAAATTACACCTAATAACAGAAAACAGAGTTCATCACTGAGTAAAGGGGAAAATGCCTTGACTGATGAACAGAAACGTATTATGGATAATCTTACTCTTACACTCAATTCAGCATTCACTTCTAAATTAGAAGACTTATTTGGTCCTGTGAGTGACCAAAAATCAGGCAAGTTTTATTTTGTTTTCTTTCTTTCTTTTTACAATATTTTAGAAATCACTTTATTATTGTGATGTGTTGTGACTTTGACGAAAAATCTAGGTTACATCATGAAGCAAATTTGGTTGGATTTTAGTCACTTAAAGCAAATTTAGTTATAGTGACCTCAGATTCAGTGACAACTCTACTATTGTATCAAAAGTTTGATGTCCACCCACAAATTTCATTGGAATAATGTTACTTTGCGATACTCAAAATTTCCGAAAACTTGAAAATACCATATTAAAATATTCAAAATCTCAAAATGCTTAGGCAACAACCTGGGAGTATTTAGTGGATAGATTAACCCTTACTGCTGAGTCCGTAGCTCCTGTTTGATTTGGCAATAGGCTCGGAGGCCCAACTTTTCCTCTTGGAGGGACTCCTTGTTACGATAACCAGATATTGCTTAGAAGATATTCTTGTTGGAAGCCGCATAGCCGTTGTTGAGAATTGCGTTGTTGTATTTAGGAAATTGCCAAAATAAACACTGATGAATCTGTCAGTTGATTGATTGATGATTTGTGTTTGATCGGTGACTCGGTAATTACTGTTTTCTACTAATTGGAAATGGCTCGTAAACGATAACATGTATGTGGTGTTTTATGACTAATAGAATGCTATAGTCAAGGTAAAAAGGCGTCATGCTGTCGTAATCAAACTTATATTATTTGCATGGTAGTTAAGTGGGTTGCCCCTACATTACTGCAGGACTACCCAAGTCTCATAATTACTTAGCATATAATCCCTTTCGAATTGCGATTATATTTGTTGCCTTGAGGATATAAAATAATGTGCCTTTTTTTTTAAAGGTCCTTTACCATCGTCCTACAGAAAGATTTGTGTGGATTTTAATACTGCTAAAATACTTTATGACAGATGGAAGGAAGTGGTCCAAAGTATGCCACATTCAGGTATTATGCTATGCATGAAACATTTCATTGTTTTCACAATGTTTTTGAATATTTATTAATTTTTTAGTAAATTTTAAATTATTTGCATGACATTGGTTGTTTTCAGAGAAAAAAACTTCCAATCCTGTGCTGGAGGACAGGAAGGTTTTGTCAAGTAATGTGCGTGAAACCTCTCCTGCTTTAAATGAACCTCGCCCACTCTCAGAAATCATGGACATGGAATACGCTTTACAGTTACATAAGGAAGAAAAAGTATAATTTGCTATTTATTTTATTTCGTGAAAAGATGGCATTTTAATCACTTTCCATTAAAATTTATTTGATGCAACTCGATCATCGTGATTTATGCTTTCTTTACAGATAAAAACTGGTAAGAACAGTGGAAGCGATATGGCAATGATACTCAAAAGGCAAAAATTATATGAAATGTTTCCAGGTGTTGATACCATAGCTCTAGATGACATTTTTGAAGCAAATAAGTGAGCAATTTTGAAGCCATAAAAATGCTTTTACATTACTTGTTTTAATCAATTTTATCTTTAAATCCACAGAATATTAAAAGAATTTACAACCACCATTAAACGGAATCTTCAGTGTAGATATGGATAATGGGAGATGATATGAGTAGATAGTGATATCCATGGATGAGGAGGAGATAATAATATTGATGGGTAATGGATAGTATCTGTGGATAATGAGATGATGATAACATGAGTAAAGAAGAGATAATGATATCTATGGATAATAAGGAAGTAATATTTTTAAACCATATGTATATGACAGGATTTTTTTTGTCTATTTCTTTGATTTTTCATTTACTGTTTATTTTTTAATAAGAATATTATGTATTATCTTACTAATATTTATTATTATAAATACCATAAAATCAAGACCAATATTTATTGTATAGAACTAATCCTGATAATGTGGTCAAACATGATTTTTTCCCCTCTCTTGGAACATCGAAAGCCCATTGCAAATTGTAGTGCTGAAATTCATTCACAACTAAAAATGTTTTTTTTAATTGGAATGTTAAAAATCTGTAAGGGATAGAACTTGGGGGGGAAAAAATGCTTCATACATTGGATGTTGCTAATTATTTCTTTTGTAAGTAGCATGCTTAAATTATTTTGCAAACGAAATGCAAGGAGCTCCTTTGTGAAGAAAAGGATTGGAAAAGCATGTGCCCTTTACAAAGAAAAGGAATATTAGCAACCCCGTTTCATAGGGGATATAAAGAAAATTCTAGGGAAGTTGGACATAAATAAAACGTTTCATAATCTTGATAAAAAATTATTCGTTAATAATGAAATTTCTGCTTCCTAATTCTCGTTATAAAAACATTCACCCAATGTGGCTTCGTGTGTTGAACTATTTGTGGTCAGTTGCTAACCACTTTCAAGGTAACATGTGTAGTCCCCGGGAAGGCCAATACTATCCTAATTTGCAATATGGTTCAAAGGAACTCTCGATTGAGTCATAAAATGTGGACGCTTAATTAAAAAAGAAATATTTTTTTTGTTCCTTAGTGAATATGTATCTCTATGTTTATTTTATTATTTTTTCCTCCTTTTCCCTGTTATATTTAGCTAACATTGTAGAAAACGTTGTTGAGACTAGAAATTAAACTTTGTGGGTAGATCTATATTGTTTAGTAATTGACTCATTGTACATATGCATATAGTATAGTTGCACTAACTGTTGCTGCTGTGGAAACATGAGCAAAATTGGGTAAAAAAAAAGTAATCTAAAAGTAGATTAGTAAGAAAACAAAAAGGAATTTAAACTATAATGTGGGACTGTGTGTGACTATAAATATTGCACAAGCAGGATGACGTGCGAGATGTCTGCCAGTCCATGAAGAAGCATGGGCAACACCATCAGTGCACCGCCACCAATCTGTTAGACAATGTACAACGATTTGTATTAATTTCCTTTTTATTTCTTTCACCTATGTTTCCAGAGATGCCTTCCAAACAAGAAAAGGAGTAGCACTTTGGAAACACTGGAGTTTGAATTTTAAAATAACTAATTTGCATATCTTGAAAATGCATGCATGTTAAAGCATAAGCGTCTACCTTTACGATACTCAAGTTTTAGATCCCGATCATAGAGAATTAGGTTACTCATTTTGAATTTGAACCGGCATAACAATAGATGCTTATGTATTAACATGTTTTTCGAGGGTAAATGGGATTTTTCAAGGGTGAAAATGGGATTATTTTGGATTTTCATACTAGATTCCTACGTTTTCAGAGGCGTCGTTTCTTGTAGGCGTCTTTGGAAACGTGTGCGTCATGAATAAAGAAAATTAAATAACAGGTGATTAAAGAAACCATTGTCTATCATCCTACAAGCCTGATTCACTGACAATATAGCCCTGTATTTCTTTCTGGGCTGGTTGCGTCTTTTATGCACACGCAAGTTCATGGTTCCACTAAGCAAAGCGTTCAATCTTTTACAACTTTACACCCTAAAGTCGTTAGATTTAGATTTGTAAAATGTGTAGGTGGTTAAGTTTTATTAACCTGATTAGTTCATTTTGTTCTGAAATTCTCAATCGTCAAAACCATATTTAATATTCCTTTGTCTAGTTATTCCCTCGATCATACCATTCTTGTCTTAGAAGAAGATATTGGAACGCCAACAAAATCTGAGAATCGTACAAGTATGACTCCATCACCATTTCAGATGAAGTCAAAAGCTGGATCTGATTTTCTTCCATTAGTAGCACAGATGAAACAAAAGGATATGTCTAATTTTGTAAGTTTTCAGTATTGGGGTTTCACTTTTCTACCTGTAATGGTAAACGTTTGATTTCCTAAAATTTGAAAGTGTACATGTTGCTTCTTTCTCATATATGTGTTTGCCCTTAGATCCTTGAAGATTGGAGTAATTGGGTGCACCAAGAATCTTCCCTGGTTTTGAAGGAAAATTCAGATGCTGCATTAGAATCAGCCACCATCTCCTCAGAAGCTGCAAATTTTAGAGGCAAAGCTGTGGAGCATTATCAGTGCCGTCAAGAGTGCATGAAGAAGGCCCATGCAGCATTTTATAAGGGCATGTCACAACTAGCATCTTATTACGCTCAAGAGGTCAGCCATTTGTTTTATTGGGAATAATTCATCTCATCAAAATTTGTTTGCATTTCACAAGCACCAGAGGATTCTGGTGTGGCATAGTGGGGACATATTTGGTTAGTGTACAAATAATCAGGGTTTGACACTTGCATATATCCAGTGCTTGTAGTTTTTTTGATACACATCTGCAGTCTTGTTTCCTAAACCAGTGGTCCTCAAACTTTCTGGCCCACGGAATCCTTTTCTTACCACATGTCTAGTTGCATAACCCTTCTATATATTTTTAAGAAAAATTTAAAGAGCCATTGTTTATAACTTATTCTTTAACTTTGCCATTTTTCTATGTTCATATGAGGTCGCGTTATGTTCTTTTATTTTTTTTTTCCACATCTTCTGTCCAAGGCTTCTTTTCTACACTCCATCCATACTCTGTCAGATCTTTGCCACTCTATCCTTCCATCTCAGCCATGGTCTTTTTCTTTCCCATTACCACCAGCTTATCCATTATCTTTCTCGTATATTCCTCATTTCTGCACTCCATATGTTCAAGTCATCTTAACCTATTTTTCTGTATTTTTCTTCCCATGGGTCCCACCTGGATTGTACCTCTGATTAAGTTATTCCTTATTTTATTCCTCTTTGTAACACTATTTGGGTATAAACATAGAAATTATCAATTCAATATATCAGTATAAAAGATAACTAATACTTTTAGGATATTGGCTATATAGGGTTCGTTAAATCTAGGTAGTTGTCATGGGGGGGGAATTACAGATTTTCTCAAAATCGTCTGTAACGTTTCAAAAACTACTTGTGGAACCCTTCGAGAGTCGCCACAACACCCTGGAGTTACGCAAAACACACTTTGTGAAACTCTATCCTAGACAAAAGAGGTTTCAAGGTTCCTTGTTAAATGGTAGGTCCCTATGCAGCATGGTCTTTAGCAGTCTTTGTGCCATAAAACAAACCATCAGGTGTGTGAAAACTTGAAAAGCAGCCAGCTGGGGACTTCATTATGCTCTTGGAAGTCTAGATTCACCTTTAGACTGAAGGAACCCTTAAAATAATATGTAGGCCTTACGGAATCTCTCCCTACATAAAACTTATTGCCCTGCAGTGGCGCAGTGTTGTAACGCGTTCTCCTATTGTGCGGCTAATTCGGATTCTCAGTGCAAAAAGAATGCTTACTCAGAGATCTCATAAAGATCGCACTGCTCACTGTAGTCAGGGGTTTGGTTCCCTAGGCCTTAAGAGGTTCGCATTCCTCGGAAAACAGTAGGTCCCGGCGCAGCATGACCATTGTAGTCTTTGA
Organism: Dysdera silvatica; assembly: GCA_006491805.2. NCBI lineage: Eukaryota > Metazoa > Arthropoda > Arachnida > Araneae > Dysderidae > Dysdera > Dysdera silvatica. Next base: position 72,491,384 of record QLNU02014176.1, read on the forward strand.
GCCACAAAACCACCAAACAAACATAAAACTTATTACCTCTATAGTTAGTTTACAATGCATGAGCAAGATTACTTTTTATTTTCAGTTAAAATTTTTCATAAAACCGTTAGTGACTTTTCATGACACCTTGATTGAGAAACCTTCCTACCAATTCAGGAGTTGAGCAAAGCTTAGCTTTTTTAAGAAACAACAGAGGTTTTGGTGGTGGAATAATTCAAATACCATAAAGTTTTCAGCACCCCATTTTTATATGGTTAATACCAGAACCATGTTTAAGGCAGCGGCACAGCCATGATTTCGTACTGTGGAGGATGCTTGTTGTCAGAAGGGTACATTATACTTTTCCTTGAGTTCAATTAGTACATATATAAAAAAATATAAAAAGCATGAAACATTTACCTTGAAATTTTCTTAAAATTTTATGAAGAATCTCTATGTTATTGGGATCTATGGAAATTTTTCATTTGTTCAATTGGGGGCGGGGATATAAAGATTGGAGATTTGAAAGGGGACTTTAACAGAGCTCTGGGGGTGGATTCAAGCCCACCAAAATCGTGTAGAAAAAAACCCCCAAAAAAACCCCATTTGAATTAACCCTTATCGTAGCCTCCTTTGTTTCGCAAGGAGTTTCCCTTTGGCCAAAAAAGATATACCAGAGAATAGCCATACACAGCAGTGCCTAATTAGGGTGTCTACTAAGTCATGGAAGTCAGGGAAGGGTCAAGAAATGAGTAAAAGGTCACGGAAGTCAAGTCACTAAATTGATGTTGAAGGTCGCGGTTATGCCATTTTTTTTCCAGTTTTGTGCATGCATTGCATTTTCTGTATAATATTTTAATGTTTAGTTATTTTCAACTATTTTTGTTACAACTTCGCAAGTTTTAGCGATTTTCAGCTATTTTATTAATTATAAAAACAGGTTGAGAAACGTCTTTTGAAGGTCAAGGAATGTACAAAAATAGTCAAGAAAAGGTCAAGGAACTGGGTTTCTTATTTTTAGTAGACACCGTGGCAATGGTCCAGCAGAGGTCAGGGCACTGTAACCCTAAGATCGCGGGTTCAAATTTAACCTGAGTGTGTGGTATGTTTTTTCTGTCTACCTGAAACGTAGGTTCTCGTATCATCCACATTAAAGTGAGGGTCAAAACTTTAATGGTAGTTTGTTTCTCTAGACCATGGAGTTATTCATCCCTGAGAAAAGGAATTAGGTTCCTGTTCAAATAAACCATAAACAATAGTAACAGCTGAAGAAGCCATTGTAGATTTTTTAAACTCTATAGTGCAGGTCTTCCTGAACTGCATTCCTTATAGCAATTTAACTTCTGTTCGTAGATCATCTCAGTGTAATTCAACATTCGTAGGAAATTAGAACCAATCTTTGACAAACTTAAGATTAAATAAAATTAAACACATTAACACAGTTAAAATAAATACGATGGTTTATAGCTATTTCGGAAGCGCGTTTAGGCTTCCTTCTTCAGAACCCTAGTTACACTAATGTGACACACGTGCTAGAAAAACTGTCGATGCCAAATTGCTAGTCCAAAATTAGTTCGGGTAAACCAGTTGTGGGTACGTAGCCGCGTCTTTTGCTATGGGATGTTATTTGTCCCATAAAAGACACGGCTACGGACCCACAACTGGTTTACCCGAACTAATTTTGGACTAGCAATTTGGCATCGACAGTTTTTCTAGCACGTGTGCCACATTAGTGTAACTAGGGTTCTGAAGAAGGAAGCCTAAACGCGCTTCCGAAATAGCTATAAACCATCGTATTTATTTAAACTGTGTTTTATTTTATTTAATATTTTGCGCAGTGTGTCGTTTCATCTTTACTATAAATTTTAAGAATTACATAATTGTGCGACAGATCACGTTTTTATTTTAGAAAACATATAAGTAATTATTTTTGTTCTCATAAGGTCTGGCCACGATAATTTTGGTTAAGTGACAAGGTCAGTTTTTGCACAAAAATAACACCCTTAGGAAAAAAGGAATGAAAAAGAAGACCGTTACAAACAAGATATCAAATTTGAACAAAATGATGCTTGTATGCATATTTGTCGAATAGTCCAACTGTAGGGAGTATAGTTGCCCCAAAACAGAACGTTTTGCAATGTTCTGCAGGAGATATATGCATATATGTATTGTATAAATTTTTAAATCCTATAAAATGTAAGTTCCTTTTTTAATAGAAGTGCAGAAAACATTTGTTGGACTGATTTTTTTCTTTGTTTAAGACAAAAAAAATTGATTCACCCCACGATTGTTCTGTGACGTGCATCACACTTTTTTAGCACATTCTATTTTAGGGTATAGTTGTATTATAAAGAGATTAGAAGCTTTGCATTTCTCCAATCTGTTTTTTTTTTGTTTGAAAATGTAACATTTTTCATCATATAATTTATGTCATTCTATGTTTGTATTCTCTTTAGGGCAGCTATCATGCCGAGAAATTCAAAGAAGCGAATAAGAGAGCCTCCGAACTCATTATCGAAGAAAGGTATTAGATGACATGTTGCTATTTAGTTATACATTTTAACATTCCCGTGTTCTAGATTCTCCCTTCCCCTGGGTCCCCTTTTTCCCTTCCACTCTCTCTCTCTCTCCCCGTCTTTGATATTAAAATCGTCATCCTAGTAAAAGCAAATTCTTTTCAATCAGTATTACCTTTATCAAGCAAAGTGTAACTTCACTTGATAAAGAGAATAGTAGTTCACGAAACGTTATTTTTTTTTATGCTGTTGATAAGTTTTACTTATTTTTACTTTTTCTCTATTTCTTTCTACTTAGCCTTCTTCCTTCATTTCCTTAATTTCTCCTAATTTATTTTCCTTCTTCGTTACTTTTGCTATCAGTATTTACAATTTACTTTTTTATTTTGTTTTCCTTTTGCATTCCAACCAACGACAAAAATTGTACTTGTTACAGTTGTCCATATTGCACCATTATACAATAACCAAATTGGCAATATAATTGCAATTTGGTCAGTTGGTTCAATTGCAATTCAGTCAATTTGTCAACAAAATGTAATACAACTCTCCTTGTAATGACTCATTGCGATATAGCGACTTATTGGGAAGTCCCAATAGTTTTCAAATAGACGTAATATTATTTCACTATAAATTCGATATACAATCATTTGATATTACGTCCCTGCAGGGATCCATGCTACAACATGAGTCTACTCTAATTAAATTAATCACATACAAAAACAGACCTGTTTTAACACATAAGTTAGACGTGATGACATATGTACACAGCTAAGGCCAAATCAGCTGTGTTTCTGTGAACATGGAATTGGAATAGAAACTTTAAGGTTGCTGGCTTGAGACAACCCTGAAGCATAGCCCTTTTCTTCTTTTTGACTCTTACGGGTCAAAGAGTTCTAATCTGAGGTGAAACACATGGCGATATGAATTTCATTAGCCCTTAAATGATAATCGGAATTCAGTTGATTGTTGTACTATATGATAATTGAAATTCAACATATTACACTTCTGTGGAAGCTTAGTACATTGTACTGCTGTGGTTGAATCATCTTACTAGTATTTTAATGTTTAAGGAATGCCTGTTGCTCTAATTGTAGAAATTTTTATGCTTGAACGTGGATGAATTATTCAATTTTCTATTTCAACCTGTTTGTCCCACAGAAACAAATCATTGAATGCATTGGTGCTGGATTTGCATGGCTTGTATGTAAAGGAAGCCATTCCCAGGTTGGGAAAGTTCTTGAGAATGAAGAAGAAGGACATAACTGATAAAGTTTATGGCGATATACAGAATGTGACCGTTCTTACCGGTCGAGGAGCTCACAGTATTAATGGAGCGAAATTGAGGCCATCTGTCATTAAGTACTTAAAGAGTACTGGGTACAAGTGAGTACACTTTATCTGAGTATCCTTCATGTACCTTAACACATTGTGTAAAGGTTTAAATCCATATTTAATGTGCATTGTAAATAATAATTCATATTTTTTGTGTGTATGTGTTCAGCTATTAAGACAAGGTACATTTAGTAGAAGACCAGAAAAGTTGTAGTGAAACCTCATGTTTGACCGATAGCAGTGTGTGTCAGGTATGTGGAGGCAGTGACCTTGAGCTATTAATAAGTAGCATTGACATGACATGCCTGTGACATACATAAGAACTGGGGAAACAGTTTCACGAGATGGCAGCCCATTCGCAACAGTACACCAAATAAGAGCAGCAAAGTGTTGTGAGAGTTTTGTTTAGTGAAGTCATGAAACCTATAGAGATTGATTGTTGGATGAGAATTTGGTATGGTGACAAGTGTATAAATGAACTGAGAAGTTCAAGAATGGCATCATTACTGTGGATTATTCTCTTCGAATGGGTCCAGCAGTCATAGAAAATGACAACATTGCAGCCGTATGATACATGGAAACTGGCACGTTATTATTAAAGATGTGGCATCACTTGTCATTAATCATGTGACAGGCTGATCCATATTAATATCCATTATTGATGTTACCTGGGCAAGGAGAATCTTCCACACTAATGACATTGATCTTGAAACCTCCGAGTTCGTTCGTACATCTGTGTGTGTCTCATCGTACGATTCATGCAATTGTGTACTCACCATACTGAATTCTCATCCGATGATGGATCTTTATCCTGTCTTCCCTAAACAAAAATCTTGCAGCACTTTGCTTCTCTTCCTTGAGGCTCTGACATATTGTCAAACTGTTTCCCCAGTTCCTATAGAAGGTATGTCAATGCCATTGATTGGTAATTTATGGTCACTGCTTTTGCATGCCCAACATACAATAATATTAGTCATACAAACCGCAAAAGTTCTAATAAAACTTTTCCGGTTTTTCACTAAATGTACTTTATATGTATGTATATATATATATTGATACAGTGAAATATGTTTTCTTTTAGGTTTAGCGAAACGAAGATTGGTGTGTTTAATGTCAATATGGCTTCTTGTCCTTAGTGCCCAAATACAAGCCAAGTCGCCAAAATGAAGTGCCTTCAGTTTAGCAGCCAAAGCTCCTAAAACAAATTATAAATCGGTAGCTAGCAATGCTATTCATGCACAACCAAAAAGCAAGATTTTCACAATTCACCGCTAAAAAAAACCAATGCACACAATACAACGTGAAGCATTAACTTAATACATATTTTAAATACCTACAAATTAATAATAAAATCTGTTTTCGATTAGGATTAAGGAGCTTGAAGTTCATATGTAATTTATACCTGCTTTTAACGGGGGTTTTATACAGTGTGCACACTTACCGACATGTACAAATGTAAATACTGCATCCATCAGGTTTTAAAGAGGTTCGTTACAGTTTATCACCTCTTTGTATTATACCATGTCATGATGTCGTTCCATCTTATAAGTTGTTATATAACCTTGTTTTTAAACCTAATTTTCACACCTGCTCGGATTTGCCATTGCCAGGCGCAAAAGAAATCCAGAAGCCAATAATTCAAATTGAACATTGTTTGTGATATAAAAAAAAAATGCTAAAATTAATACAAAGATGGCCAGGTGACCAATAAAGAAAATAGAAACTAATTAAAAGTTCAGACAAGTTGAGAAACTAAAATTCTGAGTTGCACAATTTTGTGTATCATCCGATTGTGGCGTGGAGATAAAGCTCTTGTCTACCATGCCGAAATCTCAGGGTTGATTTTCAATGGTGATGTAGGGCACTTGTGACAAAGGAGATTTGTACTTTTAAAAGTTAAATTGTAAGATCTAGCATGGCCTGACCTTATATCATAAATCATTTCCTTGGAAAATTAACCTGAATATAATTACAGCGATATGCAATTTTGTGTGGCTGCTCGACTAATAAACACTCTCAATAAATCTATTCTAATTAAAGACCATCCCAGTTTAATTGCGGTATTTTGTGGTCCTTGCAAATACTTCCTATAATTTACATGTTCAGATTACGTTTTTTTTTCTCTCTGTCCCTTGAAAGCCATTAATGGAGTAGATTTTATTCTAGCTCTCCTTTATTTCCAATGCACACAGATAACTGGTGACACGCTGCAACAAGAACTACAGTTCATCTGGGGGAAATGAATCCCTGTCGAATAGGGAATCCAATGTCAATATATAGATTATTACAAAACGATAAGCATGCCTTAACATTGGGTTTCAGTCCTGGGTATTCTTTGTGAACGAGTGCATTATTAGGTCATTGTAGGGTTCTTATCAAGTTACCAAACTGTTCACAATACATTGTGGAATTCCCGTCGAGCGGAAGTTTATGGTGCACTTAGGTTTGCCGTGACTGTAATGCTATGTTTACTGTTTATAGTTTTTATTTACAAGAAGCAAGTGGGAAATAGCAATACCATGTCTCTAATCTGCGGTTTTCATTTTCTGTTTTTTTTTTCCATCCAAGGCAGCGTAAAAGTTTACAATAGTACACTTTTCTACCATGCTGAATATCAGCGTTCGAGTCATATATACCAAGGGCTTGTTGTTTTTTAATCCAACACCTGGTGCTCTCTATTTTTTAATCCTACATACATCGGCATGCTGTTTTTAAATCTCACACACAAAGCGTTTGCTGTTTTCTTAACCAATCCATATTCTGATTTCTTTGGCAATAAGTTCAGATTTCTAAAAACCCATGCTTGGCACAGGATGACCACTGGTGTCCTTGCGCCATAAAAATACAACCAATCAGTACTGAGAATAAAGGGTGCATGCATGGAATCATCATAGCTGTTCTTATGCTGTAAAAAAAAGGCATATTACTCGGCAGTTTAAATATTTTCTTTTTATAAATCTGTTGTGGCGCAAGGATGACTAAGGTTATGCTTTGCTGGGACCTACAGGTTTCTAAGGAATTCAAACCGCTCTTGTCTGGGGAACCAAGTAGTGGTCTACAGTTAGCGTAAAAAAACGACAATCATTCTACCCTATCATTGGATTTGAATCCGGAATAATAGTACAGTAGATGAATGCATCACCTGTAGGTTTCCTTTTTTTATAAATTATATAACTTAAATCTAGAATGAGGAAAAAAAAGTATCAAAATCTCTCTACCAGCAAATACCTTACTTTTGTCTTGTCCACATGAAGTTATTTTATACGGAAGTTAAATGCGTTGAGATCTCAGCAGTTAATGACTAAGCAAATGGATGGATTCCCTAGCCTTATAAGCCTTGCGGTGGCGCAGTGTGGTAATGCATTCTTCTAGTGCGCCGTTAATCTAGGTTCAACTCCCAGTAGTGCAAAAAAGAATGCTTACTCTGAGATTTCATAAAGATCACACTACTCACTGTGGTCCAGGGTTTGGTTCCCTAGACCATAAGAGGTTCAGATTCCTCGGAAAACAGTAGGTCCGGGCGCAGCATGACCATTGTAGTCTTTGAGCTGTAAAACCTGAAAGAAAGAAACCCTAGCCTTATGCAAGTGAGAAAAAAATCCAGTAACTGATTACAGAAGTTTCATTGCAGTTTTTGTACTTAAGGTTGCATTTTTTAAAACGATTTTGGTCGTAAAGCACTTAACAACCAGTTGTTAAGTGAAAAATAGCCAAACAAATCATGAATCTCTATTACTAAATTTAACTTTAAAAAAATTAGCCAGGTCTAGTTTTCCAATCTGGTTCAAAACGAGAAATATTTTTTCTTCTGAATTAGAACATTGGGGTGAAATTTATATTTTTATTCATGAAGTCTTTTCTGTTAGGAAAAATAAAAGGGCGACTTGGTGAAAATAATTTAAGAAATTAGGAAAATGTAGTGTTTAATAAATATTAAAATGACACTAACTTTTATACCAACTATAATTAATTACTTTCTTTTAAGAAAAAAAAAAAATTGTTGGAACCAACTTTTTATTTTGTGTGGCAAGCACATTTTACACATGGATTGGCTAACTAATATGTGCTTTGAACAAATCGTATTTCTTTAAATTAGGTAGTATCATTCAATGTGTTTTTATGTTTGATTCGCTGAAATAAAATAAGTTTATTTTCATATCTTTTCTTCATTTCTTTATTTTTAGTCTTAGGTGCTAAGCTTATGAAGTACTTTAATGGTGAATAATAGTGATTTGATGTGATATAATGACTAGTCTAGAAGCATGAAGTTGTACAATGAAATATGATTCAACAAGTTTAATACATTTATTGCTTTTCTTTGAGCTACAAGAGTGGCATATGCATGACGCTTAGTGCCGAAAAAAACAAAAAAACCATAATACAGACAGCATCAATCTATACAGTGAAACTCATGTGAACAAATTCATGTAATTTTACTTTGCCAGTCTGTCAAAATTTGAGTAATTTAAGCCTTTCTTCCATCACCAAAAGGGATATGTGAAAATATGATTCTTACGTTCTTCTTGACAATTACAGTATGTTTTCCATGATGTCGGTTGGATGCATATCGATAGGATATACAGTAGATAATGCAGCCAGTTCTTTACGGAAGTTTTTTTTTTTTACAGAAAAATAATTTTATGCAGTTGAATGTGAATTATGAGAATAGTTCTTACGTCAATTTTTGGGACACAAAGACAGCAAAGGTCACGTCGTGTCAAACGAGTTGCAAAAATGGTTATATATATAAGAACTATTCTTGGAAGTGGGAGAAAGATGAGTGCCATTGCGATGATTAAATGCATCAATCACAATGCCAACTCTTGTGTAGAATTTTGATAATGAAATACAATATTTACATTATATGTATATTTCACCTGATACAAGTGAATTGTTCAACGGTCAGAATGAGATTCAGGCTTAATTAGTTTGATAATTTGATATACATATTGAAATTGATCATACTCACAGATGAAATTGAATCAACAAGAATATTAGCAGGTATGTACCTTACTATTTATTTCTTATTCTCCACTAACATAGTTATACTTGTATTTTACAGTATAAGTATAGCTAGGGTCATGCTGTACCAGGACTTCTAGCTTTTGTAGGAATCCAAAACTCTTGTCTAATCTGAGGACACTTTACACCAGTGATTCCCAATTTGGGGGTTGCAAACTGTTTTTTTTTTGGGGGGTGGGGTTCGCCACAACTATTTTTAGTTGCAATTATTTTTATAAAGAATTTCATACCAAATGTTTCCAACGCTTTTACTTTGCAATATTCTACTTATGATTGTTAATTTTACATCTGTAATATAAATTAATATAATATACATAATGTAATATATATAATTAATATAATATAATTTTATATTTAATGTGTTTTCTTTATTCTGTAAAAAATGCTTTTATTATACAAATGGTGCCACGAAGGACTGGGGGTGGGGTCGCAGATTACTTGGCTACTATAAAAGTGGGTCGCGGCTTGAAAAGAGTGGGAACCACTGGTCTATAGTATAACTGGAATCAAACTCAACAGCACTATAGACAAACACATTATCGCTATGCCTCCATAGGGTTGAACCTAGAGTTTACATCATGGTCTTCGATAAACACCATTGCTACTGGAGTTTAGTCTTATGTATTATCCTCATTACTGTGTTGATACATAAGTATCGTGGTTAACTTTCGATGTGAAAACACAAGCAGTTAGATGAAAATAAATCACACTAGGAAATGTTTTGGCACCTTACATTTTAAGCTCAAACTAGAACTGCATTGGGTCATATGCCGCTCTAGCTTGAGTTTAAAATGTAGGTTGTCGAACTACATATTGTGATACATTTTTCCTTACCACATTGGTGGGTTGTGAAGAATAACACCACCAAAGGCTGGAGTCAAATCAGTGGCAACTTTATATGAACCAAAGTATCTAGACGATTCACTCGAGCGAACAAGTTATTCTAGAGTATGGCATTCTGATCCAGAAACACAGGATATGTATATAGTATGCTTGGGAATAAAGGTAAGACAGTATTGTTAGTCTATTGGGCCACTTTACCTAAGAAGTTTATTTTTTGTTATTTGTTTTCGATCACCTGAGATATTTCCAATTTTCGATGATCTTGCATTGCAAATCTCGTGGATCACAGTACGTATAAAACATGACAGCTTAATGCTATTCGTAACACAGGATAGGAAGATCTGATTATTGCAAGTTTTGGGTAAATCTGCTTTAGACTATAAGTTTAATAAAAAGAAACCCACTATTTTTGCATTTACAGAATCAACTTTCCCATTCATTAAGAAGTGATATTTTTTTGCATATTTGTTTTTCTTAACAATTCCGTGTGAAACATTATACAGTCTTGGAAAAATAAAATTTGAACTCTTAACCATTTATAGTGAATTAAATTAAGACATTGATATTTTCGGTAAAAACTTTTAACGGAATCCGCATACAGTGAATTCGCCATAAGTCGAATTCCTGGGGACCGATTAAAACGTCGAGTTATCGGAAGTTCAACTTAACATTTGTCGTTGATTGGACTTGTATAAAACGTAAATTACTTATCGTAAGTTAGACTTATCGTTTTATACAGTAACTTCGTTTCCAAAAAGCAGAATATTACATTAAGAATTAGAAGTTATTCATTTTATGTACTGTATTATTTATTGATAAATGCAAATTTTGCATTACCTAGCCATATTTTAAACCTCTATGGGACCATGTGTGTGTTTCAGCATACATAATGTCCAAAATTTCTTATGCACAACACTGACAAATGTCACTCCATTTTCGAGCGTTGTGTGCTTCAGTACGCATTTAAGTTTCATAATTTCAGCAATAGACATTACATGCTGGACTTTTATTTGTAGCGCCATTTGCTCCTAGACCAATAAAAAATTTGCCCAATGTGTAGTTCTACCCCATAGAGGGTTAAACGCAGGAAACGGTACTTACATTAATTATGTTTTCTCAAAAAATCGGATTGTTTTTGAAGAAATTCTAATTTTATGAAATTATTTACCTTTTGTAAAAACACAAAATTTAGTCAAGGTTTTCTCTACATTCAAGATACCATAGGGCGGTAGATACTGCGTCACGAAATTTTGCCTTTTCACTCTTCCCAGTCTTAACTGGACACATCTTTTCCTTCAAAGTCCCGAATGCAATGCTGTGCCTTGTCTTGAATTTCTCAAGCCATCCAGGACTTGCGTTGAAGCCATCCACTTTCAACAGACTTTCAAAGTCCATAACTCTTACATGTAGCATCGTACCACTAAAGAGGAATTTTACTGTTCTGGCTCCTGTACGATTTAAAACACTTCAAAAAGTGGATTCAACATCAGGAAAAGCATGGGCGTTTAGTCTCTTATATTTCGGATCAACATTGCACTAGCGTCTTTTCATTATTTCCTCTTCACTCATCAGAATGGTTGATAGCATGTTGGGTGGAATGCCATATTTCTCTGCTGGATCCTTTTCCCTTAAGTTTGGATTATGCTCAGTATTATTTGTTAAATCCACTTTTTGTTTCAAATTAAGGATATTTTCGTTTACATATCTTAAAACCCTATGCTTAAACAAAAAACCACCTCCCAGTATTCATTAACTGCTCTAACAAACGACTACAGTCACTTCATTATCTAAAAAATGGGGTTTGGAAATGCAAGCAAGAAGCTGGAAAAATTCTGATCGAGCAAAAAACTCATATCATGTGACGATGCGGCTGAAGCGAACTTTAACTTGAGGAAAAAATCTACGTTGAATTTTAATAGACGGGACCGGGACTTAGTAAAAACTTCGACATACAAGAATATTCGACTTATCGAGAATTCATCGTACAAAGGGAAACCCTCCCCACACCCTTGTTATGGAGAAAATAACAGAATACGACTATTAGGCTTGTGGCAATTTTGCTTCTCGTGAAAACATGTTTCCAAACATTGAATTTTTATTGGTATACTTGTGAAATCTTGGAATTATATGGCGGTCTTTAGATATCTACTATATGCCATTCCTTATTTGAATGTATTAGATACAATATGACCCTTAAATTAACCCCATCAGGTTTTTTCATCACCAAGTGGTGTCCCAGTTACAATCTACTTGGTTACAAGGTGGTGTTTCAGTCACTATATAGACATTTTCTAAAAATTTCAAAATCTATATTGAAAACCAACGAAGTAGAAGACAAAATTGAGGGTGAATAAAAAAATCTCCAGCATTCTCTTGAAATAAAAATACACACTAAAGGTTAAACACTAGTTAAATAGCAAACACAGTAAATCGGCCAAGCTTTTGGATGTACAAGCAGCAGTCCTCTATCGGTAGCCTCTAGGGTATCATTATGCTACTTTCTGAACAAAAGATTTCCTGTACAGCCCCACACAATGGTAAACCTCACAGTGGGGAATGATTTTGTAAATAAAACAGTTCAATGTCAGGTGGAAATGCTATTAACATAATACAGTGGTACCTCGAGATACGAGTGCCCTAACATACGAGTTATTTGAGATACGAGCTGTCGAGCGAGCGAAGTTTTGTTTTGAAATACGAGGAACGGCCAGCTGCGACGCTGCACACGGCCCACCAGTTTACTGCGCCTCATCCCACGTATTCCCCCAGTGTGCTTGTTTACCTCGCTGTCGAAGCATCTTTGCTAAGTTTTTCTAGGGCTTTGCGCTTTTTGTGCATTTACATACTTTATCACATTTCTTTTTATAACCATGGGTCCGAAGAAAGTGAGTGGAAAGGTCAGTGCTCAGAAGAAGATGATGTCTATTGAATTAAAGCGTGAAATCATAGAAAAAAATGAGCAAGGTGTGCAAGTAGCTGACTTGGCGAGGCAGTACGGGCGTAGTACTTCAACGATATGCACTGTGCTTAAACAGAAGGAGTCGATAAAGGGTATAATGCCAGCTAAGGGCGTTACAATAATTTCTAAGCTCCGGAGCTCTCTCCATGAAAAGATGGAGAAACTGCTGATGGTTTGGGTGACGGAGAAGCAGCTTAAAGGCGATACCTTAACACAGGGCATCATATGCGAGAAGGCACGAGCGATTTACGGTGATTTGCTGAATCAGACCCCGCGCACTTCCACGGACGAGGCATCGGAAGACTCGTTTAAAGCCAGTCGAGGCTGGTTTGACAACTTTAGGAAAAGGACCGGCATGCCCTCCGTTGTCAGGCATGGTGAGGCAGCAAGTTCGGATGTGAAGGCAGCTGAGGATTATCTCAAAACTTTTTCCGAACTGATAGAAGCCAATGGATACATCCCCCAGCAAGTCTTCAACTGTGACGAAACAGGGCTTTTCTGGAAGAAGATGCCGAATAGGACTTACATAACGGCAGAGGAGAAGATAATGCCAGGCCACAAACCCATGAAGGATAGACTAACTCTCGCACTGTGCGCCAATGCGAGTGGCGACTGCAAGATAAAGCCTCTGCTTGTATACCATTCGGAAAACCCCAGAGCCTTTAAGTCACATAAGATTTTAAAAGAAAAACTGCAAGTTATGTGGAGGGCAAACCCGAAGGCATGGGTCACTAGGAAGTTCTTTGAGCAGTGGGTAAACCTGGTTTTTGGCCCTTCTGTTAAGAAATATCTACAGGAAAACAACCTACCCATGCAAGCCCTTCTCGTCCTCGACAATGCTCCTGCTCACCCACCGAACCTCGAAGATGACATCCTCGAAGAGTTCAAGTTTATAAAGGTTCTCTATCTACCACCTAACACCACTCCTATCCTGCAGCCCATGGATCAGCAGGTGATTTCTAATTTTAAAAAGCTGTACACTAAGCACCTGTTCCGGCGCTGCTTTGAGGTGACAGAGAACACAAACCTCACCCTTCGAGAGTACTGGAAGGACCACTTTAACATCGTGATATGCCTCAGAATTATTGATCAGGCCTGGCTGAGTGTTACAACAAGGACCTTAACTCTGAATGGAAGAAGCTGTGGCCTGAGTCTGTAGCTGAAAGGACCTTCGAAGGATTCGAACCCGAAGTGCCAGTGGAGGAGGAGATTGTGTCTTTGGGAAAATCCATGGGTCTGGTGATGGATGAGAGAGACGTGAACGAGCTCGTCGGGGAGCACTCTCAGGAACTGACGACCGAGGAATTACAAGAGTTACAGTCGCAGCAGCATTCGGGGTTCTGCAAGAAATTGGTTTTGAGGAAGAGCCAGAGGTGGAGGAGGTTATCTCTACAAGTGAGATAAAAGAGATCTTGGGAATGTGGGAGAGAGTTTCACAGTTCGTGGAAAAGAAACACCCCGAAAAAGTTGCAACGGGTCGTGCATCGGAGCTATTTAATGACACTTGCCTAACTCATTTCCGCAGCATTCTGAAAGGGAGGAAGAAACAAACCTCCTTGGACAATTTTTTTTTTAATCCGGCGAAAAAGGCAAAGACCAGTGAAGAGAAAAGCAGTGACTAAAATTAAGCATACAGTAGCATTTAAGTTGTGTGTAAGTTGCATTTAAGTGACCAAAATACAAATATGTATGTACACTTTATAAAACCATTTTGTTTTGCTTTACATTCTCTTTTATTATATTTTTATACTATATTTGTCATTTATAAATACATTTTTCTTATTCAAAAACACGTAACAAAAACAATTGGGGGTAGCATTTTTGGGGCTGGAACGGATTAATGGCATTTCAATTAATTTCAATGGGGAAAATTGCTTTGAGATACGAGCAAATTGACATACGAGCAAGGTTACGGAACGAATTAAACTCGTATCTCGAGGTATCACTGTACATCATTTCCAGGGATGTACACAATACCTTTCCACTGAAAACATCCAAATAACCAGGAAATTCCCAATGGTGGTGTTTTTCTGCACTCTGGGTAAATCCCTTCCCAGAGGATTTCCTATTCTGTGATTATACTGGGAATTGGTTTTTCTGAAAATCTAGAGTTTAAAAAGAGGCAGGCATGTTCGACAGATGACTTTCAATGAATGACGGTTACTGATGCATTCAGAAGCTGCGGTGATTTTGCTTGCTTGCTATTCTACCAATGTTTAACCTTTTTTTTAAATATAAATTAACTATTTTAAATTTTGATGAAAATGTACTGGAAGCAATCCCTCTTTAACATAATGGATACGGAAAATGCAATATTTATTATATTACAGTATGTATATACATTTGCACTTTTGAGAAGCTTATTGTATGCTCACAACTCACTACATTTTACATTTCGATACCAGATCCAATTGCACATAAACCACCTTATGTAGCAACAGAGTCATAAAATTTGAATTGTACTAAAACTATCTTGCATAGAAGTTTGTGTGATATCACAAATGTTTTCAACACAAGAGGTGGTGCTGCTATCACCAGAAACATGCAACATCAATTACAAGATTTACATGGGTTAAACTGCCACAAACGCTTAAAGCAGCTAATGCAAATTATGCAACAGAAAAGCACATCATAGAAAGAAATAACAAAACTGATTTGCTAGAACAGCTACATTTCATTTGCTAAATATTAATTCGGTTTTCTGTAACTCTATAGCGATGAGTCACAATTTTTTTTGAGAAATTAGCTTTAGGGAAGAAAACTTTTGCATGTGAGGTGAAAAATTAAAACATCTGCATTAAATAAAACACATCCCACGGAATACCTAGTTCACATAACCATGTGGCTGCATTTCTCAGAAATGAAGCTTGTTGCCAGTTTATGGTAACATTAACAGAGTGTATGTTGAGTACTGTCAGTAGCTAATTAAACATTTACTACACTTATGAGAAGGCCTAATTATTAATTCAAATGATTTTTTAAATTTGAAGAATTATAATTTAAAACTGCATCATAAAGAATCGTTGCTATACAAACTAAGTGTTTTAGAAATTTTAAAATATTTTAACTTTACATTGTTTTAGGCCAGGTCTATGCACGGTATTTCCAAAAATCTGTATGTGTGTGGGGGTGCTTTTGTTAGGGAAAAAAAAAAAAAAATTAAAATTTCCTCTTGCGAGGAATTTTACCGAAGCTAATAATAATGTTCGAATGGGGAGTTTAATTCCTCAAACCCCTCCTCCTTGCACATGGCCTCTTGATTTGTATCTAATAGCACAGGGGTAGGTTTTGACAATGAAAGTGAATGTATTGGATGAAAATGAACAGTTACGTTGCAAATTGTAGTAATAATGTTAACAAGATTTAGCCACTTTTTAAATTCAAAGTTCATTAATAATTGCACCAGCAAATTTTGATTATGCACGGTTTAATGGATGATCTTTACATTTCCTTCTCTTAAGTAGTGAAATGGACATGTTAACATTATTCTCATTGAACAATATGTAAAATATTTAACATAGATGTTAATTTTGAAGCTATTTTTTCTATACATTTATCGTAATTTTTATATAAATGAGGAATGCAAGTAGGCCAATATCAGCACCAATATGCTAAACAGAAATTAATGTACTTTATTATCAAATTCTGTTGTTTAATGTGGTGCCACGTGTAGTTAATACTGTATCAAAAGGTTATTAACAACAAGATAATGGCTTGCTTGCGTGCAATGTAAGTCAACAAGAGAACTATTTACATGATGCTTTTTATAAAATTTTATTAACACAAATTGAACCATCTTCATAATGGTTTATTCTCAATGTACTTTTTTTATGATTTCAAACAAAACGCTAAACAATAACCATTGCTTGATAAAAACATGGACAAAACAAGTTTGTTTATTTGGATTTTTTGTGGCGCAAGAGCATCTAGGCTATACTGCGCCACAAAACAAGTTTAGGTAAAAAACATGATCACTCATCACTGAACGTATAAAATAATTATTGTGCAAACACAACATAATTTAGTAGACATTTTAGAACACCAAATTAATTGAGCGTAATCATATACTATGAATACTAATGAAGGAAAACAACCTACAATCTTGTTTGTTAGGTTGGAGCAATTTTCGGAAATGAACTATGTGCAAAGTAACAAAGTAATACTTTCGGAGGAGGCACTTGGACAACGCCAACTGTTACAGGAAGCACTAGAGAGCAAAGTTTGAAGAACAAAAAACATACAGCGGGAAGAATCATTAAAATGTCGGATGCTGTTCACATACAGTTTGATATTTCATGAAAACATCTTTGCGTATGCCTTTTTTTCGCGGGCTTTGTAAGCTTGGATTTCTCCCTTCACAGCAGCCATCTCTGATATTATTGCTGAAAATGAAATGGAAGCAAGTTATATACTAAAAGTGCGATAGC
This sequence comes from Dysdera silvatica, assembly GCA_006491805.2. Classification (NCBI taxonomy): domain Eukaryota; kingdom Metazoa; phylum Arthropoda; class Arachnida; order Araneae; family Dysderidae; genus Dysdera; species Dysdera silvatica. The sequence goes on from QLNU02014176.1 coordinate 72,508,462, forward strand.
AAAATGATAGACTAAAGCGCAGATTGCATTGAATGCCTTAAAGCAGGGGTCTTCAATCTAATTTAGTTCAAGCTTAGTTAACTTTGGTCTTTTGTTGGCTTGCGGGCCGCAATACTGTGCAGCGCTATATATATATATATATACATACACTATGCGACAGCGAAAATGCAACACCAAGGAGTGGGCAGAAAGTAATGAAAATTGGCAAACAGAGAAAGACAGCAATGAACAATAAGTGATGTTTATTGCAACATGATACACCTATACACTGAGTGGAAACACCATCTGATCAGTAAATTATAGGACCACCGACAGCGGCGATATAGGTAGCAAGATTTCTGGGTACGGACTCAAAGAGCATGCAGATGGTGTTTTGAGGGATGGCTGCACATTCCCAGGAACCATTTGCCAGAGTTCACCTTCAGAACATGGCAGTGACAGCACATGCAAGCGATGTCTAATCATGTCTCGGACATGTTCGATTGGTAAGAGATCACAGGAGACCAGGGAAGCACTTAGGTACCTTGTAAGACATGTTGACTGATGCATACCATGTGCTATCAGGTGTTATTCTGCTAGTAAATGGCATTGGGCACCCCCTGAAGGAAGGGTAGTGTCACTGGCTGAAGCACATCATTTACATATCGTTGGACCATTACAATGCCTTCAATATGGGTCAGAGGTGACTTGCTATCACAGGTGATGGCGCCCCAAACCATGATGCCACATTGTCACGCGGTGTGCCGTTCCACAGATGTGGCCGGATTGGATCTGTCACCACATCAGCGCCAGATTCGTACATGAGGACTGTCATTGCTAAAATAGAAGCATGACCCATTTGCGAATATGACCCTGTTCCATTTCGCTGTCCATGTGGCTCTATCTTGACACCAGTTCAAACGAAGGTGTATGTGTTGTTGGGTCAATGGCAGCCTTCTTAATGTGTGCCATGAGTACAGGCGGTTGGCGACCAATCGGCGGATAATGGTTTTGGTCAATATGGGAGAATCAAGGGTATCCTGCATATGTTACAAAAGTGACAAGAAAGTGGTCTGCGGATCCGCCAACGTTTGCAGGCGGATGATTTGGTTCACACATGCTGACGTCACTCCGGTTGTACCAGCAGCCCCTCAAATGTGCCGCATTTTCTTGGTCTAACCATCTTTGCCACAGACGGTGCACCGTGCATGCATGTAGGTACCGGTCCACTGCAATTTGACGTATGGACCAACCTGCCATTCTGAATCTGATCACCATTTTCTTTGTGAAATTGTCCATCTGCTGGAACTGCCTCGGCTGGCGGCGGCCGCCTAACGTTCTCTGCAACTACACATTTTCTCTGAAAAAAAAAAAAGTTGCAAAATGATTTCCCCGACAGAGCGGCACAAGTGCTGCTGATTCTGCAGGTTCTTTCCTTTATATAGTGTGTGTGCACTCAATGTGTGCGGGATAGCTGCATATTTCACATCATTTACATAACTTAGTGAGCTGTGTCCACCCTGCAATTTGCATAATTTTCTGCCCACTACTTGGTGTTGCATTTTCACTATCATGTAGTATATATTGCAATATTCATATTACATTTTTCTTGTATTTTTATACTCACATAGTTCATTTATTGCAAGGTTAAACAGACATAAAAAACAGAAAGCACTTACATTTACAGTAAATTTACTCATTAATATGCAAAGCATAGTTTTCATATAAAAATATTTTTAGTGAAATTTTTGGCATTTAACATGCATGTCAACGTTGAGGTCTATTTTTCACAGGAGTCGGAAAATCCTTGGTTACCTGATGTTACAAAATGCAAAAAAATACATTAGTCTGAGACAGAGAGCTTGGTTGGTTGTATTTCTATGGTGCAAGGACAGCAAGAGTTGTGTCAAACAAGTTGAGCTTGTACATACACTGACAATGCAACTACCGGCATAATAAATTTGACTACGTAACGGAAGTTGGCATGATGGTAGCTGGAGGTGTCAGATGTGATGTTGTGGTAGTGCGAACCCCTAGTTCATGATTTAAGGGAGCTAGGGTCATGTAAACTTTTGCTTCCATAAAACGTGCTAAACAAGGTTCGCACACTCCTTACAAAGTCCTTAAAATCAGTTTCCGTTTTTAAGGGCCCCTAAAACTTTTTAATTTTACCACCTACTTCTTAAAATTTGTTAACATTTCACCAATGACTTATGACACATGCGCTACCATGATGGTAGAGTTTCCAGTGGGTGAAAGATCGTGGATTCAGGTCCCACCGAACATGGAAATATTTATTTTCTTTGTGATTCTTTCTTTTCTGAAGATTGTAAATGGAAATTCAAAGGAAATTAAACAGTGTAGTTTAGTAATTTTTTAAAAAATTTAAATCGTACATTAAGGGGTTAAAGTTATATTTGAAGCTTTGGGTTTGGGCCTCGAAAAATGAGCCTGATCTCATCTCCATAAACTATCATAACTCACAAGACTGCGGATCATAGGACCAAAGGATTGTGATCTTGCGACATGCATCGGCAAGACTGGTAAAAGAAAAAATAAAAGATTAAGTGGTCAAAATTTGCATCATCATCATGAAAAAAAAGCAGGTATCAAAAATGATGACTGGGCCTGAAATCTTAGTTGCTAAAACAAAATTTATACATGCAAAATACGACTACTTATTTCGAACCCTGACTAGAGCCTATAGAGGTCCAAGAAATCGGAACCTCTGGTGTCCGAGATACCAAACCCTAGACTATGATAGACAGAAAAACGGCTCACGGTCTGCAGAACCATCGGAACCAAATCCAGGTGAGTAACCTCACCTGTAAATTCAGGTGATCTCAACTGCGAATCCAGGTGAGAGAACCAAACACAGTAGAGGAAAGCATTAGCATCATGCCACCAGAGGCAAATTCAATCTTCTGGAATCAAACTTAAAATGAGATGGAAAATCTACATTGTACTTACAAATGTTATCATTACCATTGCACTTCCAACTGTAGTTATAAAAACAGTAGTAAAATGCTTTTTTGTTAACTGACTTTTCAACTATTCATTGCAAAGAATAAAAAAAAAAACCATTATTGGTTCTGCTTAACATAAATCATATTTCGTGCCAAACTGGAAATATTTCCAATTAAACACATGAATAAAAAGTTATGACTAGGATTGTGGCTCTTCTCCACAGTATAGTTAGTGAAGTATAAGGATAGATTCTGAAGGTCATGGATTCCAGCCTAAGGTGTTGGCTTTTCTTTCCATTTTGGATTTTTGCAACTCGGGAAAAAAAAAAGGGTCCAGCTTGACTTAGAAAATAATGGAGACATGCAGAAATGAGATAGATCTTATTTCATCTACACCAGAGTTGTCCAACATATGGCCCGCTGCCGACAACTGATTGGAATAAAAAAGAATCCAAAACGAAAATTTTAATTTTTTTTACAAAAACCGTAGGGAGAGCATGGGTGACCCCTTTCCATATCGCGAGTGAACAAACAAATGATCAGAGGAAACATGGTACGGTGTTTTTTTTTTTTTTTACGAAACCACTAGCTTGCGAGAACAGTGAAGAGTTTTAAGGTGGCCTGCTGTTCGAAAAGGTTGAACAACCCTAATCTACACTAATATATACGTAAAATAAAAAGCACTTCTCAATGTTGCTAATTGATACGCTCTTTTTCTAAAATCTCTCTCTCATGAAAATAGTTTGAGTTTTATGATGCAACGACAGCAGGCCTCATGCTGCCCCAGGACCTACAGTTTTCAGAGGCAGTCCAACCTCTTAGGGTTCAGGGAACCAACCCCTGGACTATGATGAGCAATTAGTTGGTCAGCTGCTTTTCTTTCCCGCAGTTGGGTGTCCAACCCGAGAAAACTGCATGCCAGAAAAGCATGTTATCATTGCAGAGTCTTTCTGATGAAAGAAGTTCATTTCCAGGAAATGAACAGCAAGAATATGAGCTAACTGTTAAAGAAATCAATGCTACATATAAAACCTTACCTTTATCATCCGGTGCTATCCTCAGGGCTTGTTCCAGATCAGCCTACATAGAAAAAAACCAAACGAACCCAGTGTTAAGCATATAACATGAAAACAAAAAAAAAAAACATTAACCAAATTCCTCCCAAGATATTTAGAATTTCTTCGGCATTATATGTCCACTTGCAATTTGACAACCATATTCTTTCTCGTACTTAGGGTTTAAGCTGGCTTAAAAAATGTTGTTGTAAAAAGTGGTAAAATGGGGAAAAAAAAGTTGTAGCAAAATGCTAAAAAAATTAGTAGCTTTCGTTGCTCGAAAAATCGTATCAATAAAATTATTTACACAACGTTTTGAATTACTGTAAGGGTTACTATAAGAAGCATACTTTAAGGTTTTAAAAAAAAAATAATGAAACAAAGTTATTAAAAAAAGTTTGTTGACAGGATCTGTCAAAACAACTGTCGCTATTTTGTGACGGACTTCTTTTTTCTCGCATTTTAGATTAATTCGTCGCTTTTTGTGAAAAAAGCCGGCGTAGCTTAAACCCTGCTCCCAATCAATAGCATACATTTTATTTGATTATATAAATATTAATATTACCAAACTCCTGTCATAGTCCCGTTTGCCATGGAAAGCTTGGCCTCTACGAAACAGAGCCTTGGGGTTTTTGGGTTCTATGTCCAGAGCCTACGAATAAAAAATTAAATATTAATCACATGTATGCATAACAGACAAGTATGGTGGAACCTAGTGAAGTGGCCACTTTTAATAAGCGAGAACTAGTAGAGACTTACTCATGCCTATACCAAAGCAAGCACATAGACAAAGAGGCGGTCCAGACCTCCCCCACACTCTTCAGGAAAAACAATTGAAAAAAAAAAAAAGGTGCATGAAAAATAATAATGGATGAAGTAAATCCTTCCATTCTATTTCAACACCCCTCCTTTTTTATGGATATAATCGAGATCATTAAATCTGTGATTACATCGGAAATTATCGGTAATATGTTTCTTCGTAGTTATTTACATATTTGCTGCCCGAATTATCATCGGGCCCAAATCTGGTCCGGTCGCTATTGAAGCAAACGTTCGCAGACGAGCTCACAAATCAATCACGGTTGCCGAAACAGAGGAGCTCTGATTACTAACGTTTGTGCAGTGTAGGAATAGTGTGCGACGAGCACGGCCTATCAGAATGGGGGGTGGGGCAGTAAAGGCTGCTGCCCCGGTCCTCATAATATTAGAGGCCTCAACTTGTTAACTCATATATATATAAGAAGTACATGTATGTCAATTTTAAAGGGCCTCTAAAATATTAGTTGCCCCGTGCTTCGCATTTTTATTTTTGCTGGAAGGACCTGACCACAAGTAATTATTACTGCCAAAACGTTTGCTATAAAAAAGCAAAATCGATGAACTTGCATTGTTTTTAAAACACTTGAGCTAGAAAATATGGTTTCATACAACAAAAGGATCGTGCTGCTTGCACTTTGTATGATTAAACTATCACACATCACATGTCAAATGTGCAAGGGCATTTTGTCCTGCAAGCCATGAAGTCAAACCAACCAATTACCCTTTACCAAGGAAAGTAATCATTTTAATGAATTAATAATGTATCAAAAGATACACTTAAATGGTATTAATATGTGGATGGTAACATAAACAGTCACAATTTAATGAGTGGCATATGGCACACTTTGATGAGTTGTTCAGTTGGCATGCGGAATGACTCTGTAGTATTATTTTGGCACAGTATCCTATCGACGGTTTCCGATCCCTGTCCTACATTTTCCCACAGAATTTAAACCTTTCAAGGACTAGTGAATCAACCTTTGAACTACGAGCAGCAGTTAGTCAATAAGCATTCATTTTTTCTTGTCCCTTGCCATTGTTGGGAGTGAAATCCTGATAGATAGAATACTGGGTAAATGCATTATCACTGCAGGGCCAATGGATGAGTGTAAAAAGTCAATAAAATTAAGAAATAGCAAAATGATATATAGCTTGATTAGAACTTACCATAACTGGTAAAATTTTATTTTGTAATTGCAAAGACAAATTCGGAAGACATTGATGACAAGAAATAAAAGTCAAAAATTAAGAACTAAATTAGTAAAATCAATAAAAAAAAATAATATATATATATAGAAATGTGTTACGAGGTAAGAAAATTAAAGAGGACACAATTCACCCACGCAAAATGAAGCAAAAGTATACAGAGAGAGAGAGAAAAAAAAAAAATTACGAGACAACACAGACTATCACCAGGAGATTCCATAACAAACAGTTATTTCGACACTGGCGTAAGGTTTAAAAACATGAAAAGGCAGAATTCTGGCTGAATTTTATCTTCACTTGACAAAGGGAGCAGTTGGCTCCCGAAACGTCGTGTTTTTAAACCTTACGCCAGTGTCGAAATAACTGTTTGTTGTAAAAAAAGCAATATTTGTTAACAGCATGAAAATATGCAACGTTTTGTAAACAAATGTTCTCTATATAAGATGGAATACATGACAATGGCCCGAGTTTCTCCTATTTCGACAAGTACAAAAAAAAAAATGTAATCATTTAAGAACATGGCTTTTGTAGATCCACATAATAAAAATTTTATTTAGTTTCTTACATCCCGTTTTCAACATTATATAAACGTTTTCTATATAATTAACAATAAACTATATACTTACTTCATCACAGTCTTCTAATGCAGAGTCATAAAGTTTTAATTTTAATTTGCAAGCAGCACTAAATGTAAAAAAAAAATGTGATTGAGAATTTTAACAAGATCAATATCAATGTGAAATTGGTCAAATCTGGTTATGATATGTGAAACGAAGAGTACCTGTTTAATATGCAGGGCAAAGCCACGACACTAATTTGCTTTTCTTCAATATCATTTACTTCATGTACTTTATTCAGATACCTTGATTAATAATAAAAACAAACTGAATAAATAATGAAATCTGTTAAGGACCTAATCCGACTAAAAACAAAGATCCTATTAATAAATCAAAATGAATGAATCATGTAAGTGTAAGAATAAAAATTCTGTTCATACAACGATCTTTCAAAACTGAGCCAGTAAATTATCAATTGATTGTATTTAATAGTTATAAAAATGCATAAGTTTACTGCAACAAGTTATTATCCACAAAAACGTAGGCATTTTTTTTAAGATTTCTTTTTATGCAGCTGGATTTTAGAATGCAGCAGACTAATTTTGATAGTTAAGTTGACAGCACAAACTGAAGATTTGGGATAAACAATTTTGAACTCAATAATAACTTTGAACTTATTGATAACTTTATTTTGAACCAAGTTTACAATCAATCTTGGGCTTTCTTTGTATAAGAGAAAAAGAGACATCGTCCCCATATTACAGTCGGAACCAGGGTCTCTCCATTGAGCCTGGAGTGCCTTAATCAATAGGCCAACGAGGACAACAAGAAGGTTCATTTGCTCCATATGTAAGTTTGTAAGATATTATTACCCTTCTCAGGGATAACACAATTGCCAAATAATGGTTAACACACAAAGCCTCCAGAGTGTGCTTTCCTTTTTTAAATTTTACTATGCTAAATAATTTTGACACCCTCAAACTTGAGCTTTTTTAGCATAGGAGAAAAAAAACAACCATCGTGTCCTTTCTAGAGTCAAACTAGTGTCTCTGTGTTGAACCCAGAGTGCTTTAAATGCTAAGCCAACGAGGTCTCGTTTTCCCCTATACTAAAAAAGTTTTAGATTGAGTTTAAATGTGAGTGTCAAAATAATTTGCCATAATAAAATTCCCTACCAAAAAAAACAAAAAAAACCCCCTCACCTAGGAGGCTTTGTGTGTTGACCATTATTTGGCAATTGTGTTATCCCTATGAAGGGTAATAATATCTTATGGAGTGTGCGAGTATTATGTAAGCACTGTTACGCTTATTTTCCTATGTTAGCCAATGTTAATTTTTGCTTACGGAGGGGGGGGGGTATAAAATGGCCAAAATATTGCTTATGCTTAAACACTCCCTTACAACTGAAGATTGGTTTGAACAGCCATAGATATTGTTCTCTGCATCCCCCCATTCCATCCCATCTTAGGCAGTTATGAATAGAAATATTGTAGCCAGAACCACAGTTAAAGTTCTGGTGTATAAAAAATAAAAGTTAACAATTTATTATCTTAAAATTTGTTCTAAAAAATGCTTTAGCACATTTTCAAGGAGAGCTCTCTATGCACATTCCCAGAGGGTGTTCGCTTCAATGCATGTTCCCATTGCTCGCAAAAGGCATATTACAACCAGAACAGTGTGAATTTCATGTTCGTTCTTTACGTTGATTTATGCTGTGAGAAAAATGGCACTAGTAACAATTAAAATTAAAATGCACTGAAAAAAAAAATGTTGAGAAAGAGGAGAATAAAATCAAAGTCTCTTTGGAGGCTTTGGATAAAAATAAAGGCTTTCAAGAACCAAAATTAGGCTTCTGAAAAATTAAAGACTGTACAAACCCTGTAATATAATTTACTCAAGAATTTGATATGCAGTGTTTATATATATATATATATACATACATACACAAAGAGTTTTAAAAGAGATCATATTATATATATATATACACAGAGATTTAAACCCAGTTATCATGCAATGGATTTTTTTGTTTTTAAATTTTATTTTCATAAAATGAAACAGATCCTCAGAAAACAAATGGTTTTATTTAAGATTATTTCATTCTATATCTATATATATAAATACAAATCTAATGCACAATAAAGACGACAATTGGTATGTGTTATTATAATATTAAAATTTAGTTGTAATGATCAAGAGTTAGAGTTACATAAAAATGATAAACAAACAAAAAAAAAATCACAGTCACAAATTCACCCTCGTTGCCTCTTTGCTTTTTTTAATGTCAATTCATCAATTATTTTTGATAACTCCAAATTATCATAAGTATCTTCTTCTTAAACTGAGTGGAGGTGTGCATGCACCTTTATTACGGCTTTCTAATACCATGGCAAAGTAATAATAAAAGAGTGTGCGGCCACATATATATGGGGATAATTTTTGTACCCCCGCACAGAAATAGTCCAGGTAATGAACTCTTAGTCCTAAAATATACTTTAACAAGAAAAATAACAAAAGCTTCAACATATATTTTCATTACATTGTAGTAAAGCTAAAATTCGGTGCCAGTACACATGGCGATTAAACTTGAAAAACGGGCGATTAACAAAATCATGGCTGCCGGCCAAACTCTGTGGTAGCCCAAAGAGCCCCTCCTGGAGCAAGCAAAATTCGTCAACCAATCGTCCAGCTTCCGCTCTTTTGTATTTCTCCCCTATCGGCCCCTCCAAATTTATGACACTTTCAGCAGAGAATGAGTGCAACCCACATTCCTACCCCCCCTCGGTCCCCCATAGTCCACTTCCTGCTCTTCCCAATATGGTGACGTTACTCTAAACCAATCACGTGTCCGGTTTTCTGATATGTCTTGACAAGCATTTTCAAGTGGTTTTTCGTTTCATTTGATCAATGAGTATTCGTGCGCATTTACTAACGCGAAAGCAAAGCCGGAATGGAAAAGAACGGAGTGCCAAATTCTAGGGGTGGTAAAAAAAGACTGCGAGAGGAATGCTCCAAAATAACATCGTTTTTCTCAAAAAGGTAAGTTTGTTTTATAATTATTATTACTATTTTTTTCAAGCAATGACAAAAATTACCTAAAGACTGACTTCAATTTTACTCTCACGTGACAATTCGTTAGATACATTGACATCGTTGACTTCAAATACGTTTTAATTTTGAAAATGAACGTTTACTGTGGCAGTGGTAATAGGGATCATTAGAAGAATTCTAAGGGCAATCACAAGCTTTGGTAAAGCATCCTCGAGTCCGCTTTCGTAGAAGTATCTAAGCAGTTTCAATGGCGAAGTTATTGTCTCAGGAATCGACAAAGAACTGTTACTTCTGTGAATAAGTCCAATTCATTTATATTGTCTAATGAAGTTGCTAAAGATTTTCAGTGGTCCAACAAATCTCAGTTCTTTGTTTTTATTGCCGAAATGTTGAAAATAAATCCAAAAGTCAGACTGAAATTTTGCATTTGTCGAAAGCGTTCTTCAGTTGACATTATAGTCTGGTCGAAGAAACCTTGTTCTGGTGTATGAATTTATTCGTCATTGGACTCATGGTGAAGCTGTTTAGCTCTTTTTCTTCTAAGCGAGGTTTCAAGAGGGAAACAAATTTAAACGCATTTAAAATTTATAGCGGCCCTGGGCAGCCGCCCAGCTCGCCCCCTCCCCAAAACCGGCTCTAAATACAAAACGCCCGTCTGTCCTTCCGTTACAGCAATCACAGGGACAACAAGAAAAAGTCGTTGAAATCTGCTCCACGGAAAGCAATTACGATAAGCAAAGGCATTAAAACACAGGACTTTATTTAAATTTATAAACTATTGCAAAGGAAAAGGGCGACGTTTGTTGATTTTTGTTCCTAGATTCCCACATTTATCCCATTCCTTATCGCTGGGAAGTTTATCCCTTTCTCATTGGGTTTATAAAACCTCATATAATGATAAGGGTTATGGCAGTTTAATGGAAAAAATGCAAACGAGTTGCGTCTTCTTAATCCATTTTAGAGTTAACCTTTTCTCTTTACTGATGTTGAACTTCTTAAATTCCGTTTCTACGTCCATGCTTTCTGTGCGTTTCCTTTCACACGCTAAGAAAAACTAAATATGCCATTCTTTGGCGTGTCACAGAGAGCCTTTGAGGTCTATTAATGGCCGTCAAAGTAGAGAAATCTCCCTTGAGACTTTTCTTTTCCCATCAGGAACTTCCCAGTTAAAATAGTAGACTGTGGCAGTGTTCACGTTAGTCGCTAGTCTAGGACGGGCAAAAATTAATCTAGGTTGGCATTGCCCATCCTCCTCCCTTCTGGCTATGGGCCTCCCCCCCCCACTTATGAACTTTCTGTGTACACTAGTGAAAATTCTTGGAATTTGCGAAAAATTCACGAATTTCAACTCGAAATTCGTAAACTCAAAGAGGAACGAATTTTACGCAAATCATCGTTTTTTTTTGTAATTATTGCCAATTTAGCTGTTTTGTAGCCAAATCTGGCTGTTTATGCCTGTTTGACTATTTTTTGTGGAATAGTTCCGAAAAAGTAGTGTTTATTGACGTTAGTTTCTTGGGGATTTTTTTTTTTTTAAGTCCTGTTTAGAAAGGCCAATTGTTTTTGTTTTCCACATTTGAAAGACCGTTTATGTCATTTATTTATTCATTCGTCCAATAAATATCTCAAATAAAGCCCTTTATTTTTAGATAACTGTCTTCATAATTGGGTATTCCCATCCAAACCAAATGTATGCATGTGTAGTTACTTCATACTGTTAAAGAAAAATCAGGGTAAAAGAAGCTGATTAAAGAGTACCTTCAGTTAATGAGATTCAAACCCAATATAAAAATTTGTCAGAATTAAAATTTAACCCAATCTTATGTATATGTTCCAACAGTTTGATTTACATCTTTTAAATTTTTTATGTAGGTCTGTAACCTCTACAGTAGAATCAACTACCACAATCTGTATAAATGAAGAAAGCATTGATGATCCTTCGCAACAGGCTGATGCCTGAGCAGACCAATTCCTGAAATTCTAACAGAGAAGACTGCAACTTGACAAAAGCAGTGGAAGAGACATCTTCGTGAAGACTGGAAGTTTGTGAAAAATGATGATAAAGCAACTAAAGATAGATCAAAGAATCTGACTGGATGAAAATGATCCTTGGGGAATGTGGTGCAATGTTTGCACAGAATATGGTCCATAACTAGGCACTAAATATTGAACAAACTTTGTTAAAGGTTCGAATTTTCAACCTCTTCAACGCAAAAAGGAAAGTGTCGATAGCCACTTTTCGAGCAAAGCTCATGCCCGGTGTTTAGAGCAGGCTGGTGAAGGACTGAAACCTGCTAAAGAAGAGGCCATGATCTATAAAAAACTGGCAGCATTAAACAAAAATGTTTAAGAAAAGATGACTCGGTTAATGAGAACAGTATTTTACTTTGCTCTAAAAGACAGGCCAGGTAATGACTTTTCATCTGAATGTCAGTTACAGAAGTTAAATGGTGCTTATCTGGGTGATACTTATCAGAATAATATATCTTTTACCCTGCTATTGAAATATGTGTCTTTATCGCTTTTAGAAGAAGTTGTAAATGATGTAAATAGTGCCAACTTTTTATCAATATTAACTGACGGGAGTACCACAAATAAAAGTTTAGAATATGAAGCTGTATTGATAAAATACCTCCCAAAAAACAGTAGTTCATGTAAAATGGCATTTATTGGATTATGCACTGTAGAAAATGCTGATTCTGCAGGTTTAGCTGATACCACAAAGTGTTTGAATGGTGCTGGCATTAAGAACTGGGAAGAAAAGCTGGTCCGTATGACAGTGGATGGTGCTTCTGTAAACATTGGCAAACACAATGGTTTAGTAAACTTAATGAAATCTCCTTTTAACATTCACTGCTATAACCATCTGCTTGATTTGTGTTTGAAAGACAGTATAAAGAACCATTCTACTGCTTTAAAATTAATGTAGCTACTACGAACTATAAATGGATTTTACAGGGGAAGCCCAAAGCTTTCTAGAGAGCTAAATAGATCTGCTGGGGTACTCGAAATTAATATATTAACCTTTAAGGCAATATGTGATACTCGTTGGGCGAATTCACTATATAGTTCATTTTTGGCTCTGTTGAGAAATTACCCAGAAATTGTACAGCATCTTACAAACATAACTGCAGAAAACAGACATACCAGCAATATAAAAGCTACAGCGAAAGGCATGCTTCAAAGTCTGTTACAATACAGAACTGTGTATTTTTTACATGCTTTTGCAGATTTTTTAGATTTATTTTATAAATCATCTTCGTATTTAGAGAAATCAGATATCAACATTAGTCAGGCAACCAACCAAATAAAGAAGCTGCAGTTGGACTTAATTGATTTTGGCCCAGTGGAGGAACTGAAGGAAAGCAAAGGAGAACATTTGCTGTCATTTGTTACAAGCGTCGACGATAGTGATCCAGGAAATATAAAATTCAAGGACGTTATTTTGATGGCTCAGAAGTCTTGTACACGGAAAGACACAAACAATGTAACAGACAACGTTTCTCCAGTTTATGAACTGTGCAAAAGTGCTAGTGAAAATATTATGAGACTTTTTTTGGGGAAGATGGGCCTGGAAAGTCGATATGTGTTCGTACTGCTGACATTCTGGATACAGCTTTCTTTCCACTCTCTGCTCAGAACTTAAAGGAGTACGGAGAAAAAGAACTTCAAGAATTCTGCACAGTTTTTAAACTGCAGAAAGAAAGAGCGGTTTGTGAGTGGCGGCAGCTGCGGACCACCATGTTTGAGAAGTTAATCGTAGCATTTTACTTTCAGCATTGCTTGAGACACTACAGACTGACAGTTTCCATACAATGCAAGTTATTACTCAAGTGGTAGAAATAATCCTTACTCTTTCTCCCACAGAAGTAGAAAGGATTTGGAGCAGTGATGGAAACATTTTAGATGACAAGAGCATTGCAATGAAAAAAAAAAGTTAGAAAACAGACTACGAGTAAAATTAGAAAATTTTGATGCTACTGCAGCAATAGAATTATGGTGGAAAGACTATATAGGGAGGAGACCAAATCTTAAAGATTAAAAGAAATATGAACTGTAAAATAAATCTTTAAATAAGTAACGGACTATATAATGTATTTCTGTAAATAAGTAATTGATTACATCATATGTCTCTGTAAATAAATAACTGACTACATAATATGTCTCTGAATAAGTAACTGACTGCAAAATATTTCTCTGCAAGTAAGTAATTGACTGCATAATATATCTGCATATTTATGAATTAATCATGTATTGTATAAAATATTTAAATACAATATGGCATGACAATAAAAAAAAAATTTAAGTTGTATAAAGGGGAAGGGAACCAATAATGAAGACAGTGTTACCAGTTTTTTCCAGCGAGCATGCCAAAGATTTGGGAGAGGAGGAGGAGGGATTTGGAGGGAGGGGTGGGTTCAACCCCCCCTCCTGACTGTGTGCATGAAACAACTGGCCATTAAAGTTTATGAGCCTACCGGCCAGTGGCCACTAACTAAACATACAAATTTTTAGCTTTACATTGTAGTATACTGACCTTAATGCTTTCTTGTACTTCCTGCTTGCAGTCAGATACTCCTCCTTTCGAAAATACATATTCCCGGATGACTTGATTTTTCCGGCAATTTGAAGTATACCATCAATCTACAAAACATAGGTAAATACATTAAAATGAGTTTTTATTTGACAAAATAAGTTATATAGCTTGGAAATGTTTTGTAAAAACAGCAAAACTAAACATCCAATAAAGAAGTGCACAAAAAATAACCAACAATAATATGAAAATTATTACGTCTTTGAAATCGAGAGCATCGGCGTCATCCGGGAAAGGTGGATACACGTCTTCAGTACCGTCATTCTCACAAAGGCCAAAGTCTTCACCTGGCAAGATTTCTCCACAGTTTTCTATAACACACAGCTAACACAAAAGACACATTTTAAATAAGTTTGAATGCTTTTCCAAGCGAAATGAAACAACATTCATGCACGAAGTGGTGACTTTTCTTTTGTACCTCATTTGGACAGTCGTTAGGTCCTGTGGATACATTTTCTAATATATTGACAACACCTAAGCCTTTCTTGACAACACCAAAAACAACATGCTTGCCATCTAAGTGAGGAGTTGGTGCTAAAGTAATAAAGAACTGTGAACCATTTGTGTTGGGTCCGGCATTTGCCATACTTAGCAAGCCTGGCTTGTCATGCTACAAAAGACAAAAATTTGCACAAAAATAAATTTTCGAAAATGAGACAGGGCCGAACAATGCATTGTTTACTCGTGTTTTACAGCATAAGAACAGATTCGGAGGGGGTGGGTCATGTTAAACTAGCATCTACAATTTTCTGAGAAATCCAAACGCATGTTATCCAAAGAAGCCATGTGAAAAAAAAAAAATCCAGCATATATCCTACAATACTGCTGAAGTCGAATTCAAGTTATAGCATGAAATATGAAAGTATTACACTACTGCAACCCTTCAAATACAGGTATTCCAGTGCCCAAGGAAGAAATGCTGTTTTTTTTTACAGTCCTTTGAATATCTGAGGCTTAGGTTTTGTTAAAAAAAAAAAAATCTTCCAAGCCTCTGGCAATCTTGGAAGAATGAAGGTTGTTATTCCATTGGCTTGTGTTTTATTAATCACTGAAATATTGCCATAGATTCCTAAATCCAGTAGTTGCAATCGTTACACCAGAGTGATACAATTATTACGGTGGTTCTCCAGGTAAAAAAAAGAAAGAAAAGCATTTGAATTTTTACCTCGCATTGTTTTGAACAGGGTATCTACTGAAATTCAATTCAAACTTCAATGACTTTTCCGGGTTTTTTAGAGCAAATCTTAATCGATTTCCAGTCGCTAATTACAGTAAACAACACACAATGCATTAAAATTTGCGTAATAAAAATAAGTTTCTAAGACCATAAAATCCACTAACACAAACCCCAATGCTATTTATAATTCAATTACAGTGAATTTAAAAACAAAAAACAAAAAAAAACAAAAAAAAAACAACCCTATTAAAAAATGCATTTCTTTACATTATAACTTGCATTTATAACAACATTTCCATTCAGCCCTTTTTGGGTTCATTATAAAAGAGTTTAATCATCTAATCGCAAAACTGAGGGTTGGTTCATTTTATATTCCATTTAATGTGTGTATGACTACATATAACAAAAAGGAGATTGGTATTAGCAAAATCCCTTACAGATTGGATAATTTAGCTAAAAATACTTTTTTTTTCCAAGTTTTAGTTACATATTTGGCAAACATTTTCTCCTGAGAAATATATGGGTTTAATAATTTTATATAAATTATATTAGTTTTGGTGCAAAAGGGTAATTTTTGGAAGAGGTTTAGTCAAGAGTATAAGTTTCTCAAAATTTTCAGTATGCAATGTGGTACGAAAAGCACAGTTCAGGAAAATTATTTTAATAAGCTATTTATTATAACAATATAATTCACATTTCCCTGACTTTGGCCTTTGTATATCAAATTTCCCTGACTTTTTCCAGGTTTTCAAGATGTGCAGACATCCTGATTGTATACTGCATTAACATGAATTCAATGATACATCTCTCTGTGATAGCATAATGTTAGACTGTTTAATGCCAGACACCTGATTTTGACTTTAAAGAGCGTCCGCTATTTGGTATTTTTTCCACAGAATCAGTCTGAGAATCGATAATCTAGACGATAAGTTCAAAGTCTTCAGCAAACTGTAGACATTAGCACTGCAAGATCTAAGCTGTCCATGCGCTAAAAAACATAGTGTTTCCACTCGCATTGGAGAAAAAAAATTCTCTGATTTTTCCAGGCTTTTCCCTGACATTTCCCTACAAAATTCTCTGACTAATCACAAACAACTTTCAGCTGAACTTGGTTGCGTTGAAAATGACAATATTCATGGGAGATTTAGCTATTCAAAACAAAAGTTAAGGAGGTTTTCTCCGACTTTCGCAGGTTTGATCAAAAAATCTTGTTTTTCCCTCTGACTTTTAGGGAAGATCTCAAATTCCCGGTTCTTCAGGTTGCATGGAAACGCTGACAAATGAATATGTATATGTAAAATGACTTAGCAATTAAGGTTGTGCCATTCTTTTCACACCAATCCTTTGGTCATTGCGGCCAGGGTAAATCACGTTGTATAACAAATGCTGCCTATATTGTTGTCCGTATGAAACTCTTAAAATTATAGCAGTGTTCATTATTGGGACCGAAGACATCCGATAATTGACTATTCCAATAATTAGAAGGAAAAATAAGAAAACATCTAACAAAAATATTGCATTTCTTTCTTATCAAAAATTATACCAAGTTGAAGTTACAATTCTTTAAAATATTGATATCTTCATGGTAATAATGAAATTATTTTCCTCTATGACAAAAATGGTTAACGTAATATACGCTCTTTTGCCAAAAAAAAGGGAAGCACCCCTAAAAAATTATCCGATCATCTCAAAATTTCGCATGCAAATTCCTTCAGACCACGTATGCAAATGATTGAATTTTCAGAGCCGATGAGTGTTAATTTTGATAATAATGAGCATTTCTACTGCATAACTGGCATCACATAAAGGAGGTAAAAATTGCGAATGGTTCGTTTTTTTTCTCATTGTCAGCACTACAATTCTCTGGAGATGCAACCAGTAATGTCGTTACAACATGGTCGAAGACCTTATGATCAATTGGACCACCTCAAATGTGGTCGCATGGTCGAGATGGGTGAAGTTGACTTGTACTACCAAGCAACAGGCCATCTCCTGCAGTGTATGGACACTGCTGTGCAAAGGTGTTGGCAGCAATGGTTTCTGCGAGGAACTCATCGGCAGAATGAAGGCTCTAGAAGGTTACGGTGCACAAATGCGAGGAAAGATTGGTTGGTTCTGCTACAGGTCTGAGCTGAAAAAAACGGCATCATTGTCTACCATCCAATGTGCTACAGTCTCCTCCACACCACATTTCATCATCTCACAATGCATGTTTGGCAGAGGTGGGGTTACGTTCACAGCGGCCTTTAAGGCGTCTGCCTTTAACCCCACACCATCGACAGAGTCGCAGATCTGGAACATCAAGTGAGGAATGTCTGGTTTCATGTGTCACAGGATGACATTAGAAACCTTAATCACCCCTTACCTAGATGTACAGAAGCATGCATCACAACCAGGGGAGGTTTCACCAACCATTGATTTGAACATTCAATGTGCAATTTCTAGTTACTGATGTGTCCTACGACTTTGAATTTTTTTATCCTTTCCTTACTCGTATATGCGTTGGATATACATTTCATTTAAATAAAAATAGATAATTTCTTCATGGTGCTTCTTTTTTCTTTCTTTTTGTTGCAAAAGAGTACCGTTCCACTTCAATTTATAAAGACACGATAAGGTACTGTTCTTTGCAATTTACACATCATTGCAAGGAAGAGTTCGAACAACTACATTATCATAAGATTAGTGCATCTACTTTATGCACATAATAGACAACTCGATACATTTGACATAAAAAATGTAAGAAGAACTGCAGATGCTTCCCAATCGAGTATGTGACCATCCTGTAGAACATGGTGGAATAAATATATTAATATATATGTATATAATAGGAATATTATATACATATATATCGTTTAGAGTCCTTTAAATTTCCAAATCACATCTCCCCTTTGCCATTAGCTAAACACTTTTTTTTTTGGCATACACTTCAATTTGGCATGTTTCAAAAGGATTATAATTTAATTATCTAACTACAATTTTAATTTCTTTTGCACACATATAGGTTCAACAGTTTGACTTCATAAATAAAGAAAATTACTTACTTTTAAAATTAAGCTTTCATCTTCAAATTTTAAGCCATAGATGCTTTCTCCACCCGTTCCATCGAAGTTTGTAAAATCTCCACCCTGGACCATAAACTGACGTATGACTGAAGGAAAAAAAGTTAATAATTTGATGCCAGTCACTGTAATTTCTTAATTTATTTGCCTATTTTAATTATCAAGGCATTTTCCTTGAACGGGAGTGTACACGAACTTTGATGTATCCTTGTTCAATATACATATGTTTGAATGCATTTACAAAACTAATCATGTATATGTTTCATTTATTCATTTTTAATATCTCAAGAATGGATAAGAGGCACAATGAGATGGGGGCCAATCATTTAAAGTAATCTCTAAGTTACAAGATTCACCTGTTACATTCTACCATGCTTCCAGCTTTATATCACGGTAACATAAAGGTGGAAATGCTGGCCATGCAAATGTAACACTAAGAAAGACACATCCACTAGCACTAAAAGTTACATCATGGACACCCCAAAGCAGAATATTTTGCAATGTTCTGCAACAAGCCTTCAGCTGATCAAAAATGTTCTGCATCAAGTCTTCAACTGATCAAAAATGTGCTGCAACAAGCCTTCAGCTGATCAAAAATGTTCTGCAGGAGATGCATGTGTATATGTATTATATACATTTTTAAATTCTATAAAACATAAATTCCTTTTTTAATAGAAATGTAGAAAACATTTGTGGGACCGATTTTATTAATTTATTTATTTTAAGAATTTACATTTATTTTAAGAAAAACAAAATTGACCCATCCCGTGATTGTCCTGCGACATGTGTTGCACTTTTTAGCATATTCTGCTTTGGGGGATGGATAGACCATGAGAGGTTAGGTTGGTTGGATTTTAATGGGGCACAAACAATGAGGGCCATGTTGCAGGAACTGAGGCGTGGATAAATCAGTAGTGCAGAATATATGCAAATGAATTACAACAATAATGCCCCCCCGTCCTTAAACCTAGTTTTAAGTATTGAAATTATGTTTGCTCACAGTTCCTGTGAATAGAGCGCTTAATTATGCTTCATAGAAGAATATGGCAATCACACAAGCATGTTTCTGCATTTGACCAAGGGAGAACGATAGCTTATTGAAACTGCAGATTACCGTTTTGAGAAATTGGCACTTGTATTGGATAAAATCCAGCCACAATCAGTGGCTGTGAAGGAAAGACCGACTGAGATGAATGATTACACATCAGTCTTGTCACATCATCAAATGATATGACAGATCTCTTATGCACATAGCTATGACACATACCAGGCGTGGATTTAGGGGAGGGGGGTGATCATACACCCTGAATGAAAATGTAACATTGAAAAGATACAAGGTACTTTACCTTGTATCGAATGTGGTATATTTTCCAAAAATCAAGTTATTAATCACCTCCCTTTTGAACGACCTCTAAATCCACCCTGGGATTATACAGCCACATCACGAATCCTAGTCCAAGGAATAGAGTGTCTGCATGCACAGTTTAACACTGGCTGCAGTAATGAGAACATCTTGCAAGGCTTCAAATTGCTGCAATTACCATTGAGTCTACATGATAGGCATCTATAATGATGTGTCAGCATACATTGACAGACGAATGGCATAACATCATATTTCCAGATGAATTCCACTTCTGTTCCCACCGGCTAAAGAAAAAAGTGACATCCGTATTTGACAGATTGTATGACTCCTACATCGATATATAAGACATGCAGCTGGCATTATGGTCTGGAGTATTATTATCATCATACCCACCTAGTAAAATTTCTGGTATGCTCAACAGATGACTTACCATCACGGAGATGGAAACGGCTTCACGTGTGTGAGAAATTTGGTTATTCAAGACAGTTACAAAGGTTTGGAACAAAAAAGAAAAAACAAACATTACAGAGATTACGAAGGTTTGGTCAAATAATCTTGTTTTCCCAGACTTTTGAAGATAATTTAAAATTCTCCAACAATACCAGGCATCTTCGGATGCATGGATATCTTGGTAAGTAAAACAGAGTTGCGATTGCAATCATTTTATCACATATTATCTGTTTGATAAATATGACATTGATGTCTCTTGTCCTTCCTGTTGTTGCATTTTCCATGGGCCCGCGAAAGTGTAATATATTTGCAAAATTATTTATAAGAATTAAAGATGTTTTACCCTACATTAGTATGACTCACTTCGATGGAAGATGCATCCTTTATAATGTAAAGGCTTGCCTTTTGCACCAACACCTTTTTCACCTGTACATAACGCACGGAAGTTTTCAACTGTATTTGGAACTACATCTTTGAACAGTTCAAAAACGACACGTCCCACTACCAAATAAAAAAAACAAAATTAAAACAATTTACCAACTTGAGAATTTTTTTTTTGATAAAATTCCACATAACATTTAAAAAATTACAACACACATACACTATTCAATCCAGAGATTATTTTCTTTTACAACAGTTATTTCAATATACAACATTTCGGGAGCCAACTGCTCCATTTGCCCTGTGTTTTTCGGACCAGTGCAGAATATAAGCTTGTCGCCGAAACTTCTTGTATACTCTAAAAATGAGGTGAAGGAAATTTCTTGGCCGCAAGCTTATCATAGAATTATCAGAGCATCCGTATAATTTTGGAACACTGCCCGAAAAATAGGTGACCAACGGCGGCCATTAATTTTCAATGTTGAAACACTGAGGTAAATTCACCATGCGGTTTATGGCATTTTTGGACCCTGTAATTGTCCTGCATCAGTGAGGCAAATGTATCACTGAAAGGTTAGTTTGGGGAGACCTTCTGCTTCAGGTTGCACCCTTGCTGTCTATTTCGATCACATTAGTGGTACGCTTCCTAAATCGGTAACTGGCGAATCAGTATTTTCCTGTAAAGTTCTTAATAGGCAAAGAAGTGTTCCCCTTAATCAAAAGCAACCCTCCAAACATTATTGCACCATCAAAACCTGAGAAGGAAGTTGGTGCAATTGGCAACAAAGGCAAGCTTTTAATCTCCACCGACACCAGTGTCGAAATAACTGTTGTTGCTCCAGATTAAGCTCTGTATTGTTTTATTATTATGTTCCAATTGATTTCATATACAGTGATCTAAAAAGTGTAACACAGCAATAAACTGCAAAAGGAAACCTGCAAGTGCTTATACCTACTGGAATTAAACACAGATCATCCATGTGGTAGCTACATGCATCACTATTATATATATTACAGGATGACATTCATTTTATTAGCCCACATATCTTGTTACTATCCCCCTTCAGCTCCGGTAATGTTATGAACTTGAGGAAAACACATCAAACCCAGGTTTTGTGTTACCAGGGTTGGCTTTCTGCTGGCAGAAACTGGTTTTTGCCATGTCAGCAGGAGTTTGGTTTCAGCTCTGGTGACAAGCAAATGTCCTTTCGCTGCTGTTCAGGCTGGCAGGTGTTGGTTCTGGCTCGCTTGGACGGAGTAACTGGGATATTCACCAGGCTGCTAGATGGAGGTGGATTGACATCTGTTTGCGGTATTCTGGGCCCGGGCTCCGCCTTTTCCTTGTGGATCAGTCTTTGCTTCCGTGATCGGACCATCGTCTTTTGTTCTGCTTCGGGCTGGTAGGCCACCATCTCCTTTTGCAGAGACCACCGACGCCCTGGGAAAGTGTCACAGGGCATCGGTGAATGAGACTCCGGATAGGCTGTACACTGCGGGATGGATGGCGATTTGTTCGTTCTGGTTTTAGGGCCGGTTTACACCCCCCACTGCCGCTTCACCCACTCAACGGTGCCCAGTGGACTCCTGTCACAGAAATTTCAGCTGATCCAGAGTGTTCTGTGCCATCCATCTATTTCAGCCACTCCTCGAGGTGGATTGATCGTGGATGGGGTTCTTGGTTGATGTTAGATGACGACACCAGTGTGAGCTGTGCATCTCTGTATGCCTGCACGGATCGACAATCCCCCCCTAAATGTTTCGCAGTGCCCCTTCACGGTCCACTGGCCATCATAACATTTGACGTTAAAACCTGTCTGGGATTACAGCACAGCCTACGACGACGCACCCTTCCTTTTAAATCCATGCACACAAAGTGAAGTGCCATGCCAGCAGCAGGAAAGTTTTAACTGGCAGAAACCAATGAAAGTACTTAAAATAGTGTTGTATCATTTAGTAAATGAAAGATTACAAATATATATGTTTATTACAATAATTTAATATATCGTAAAGCTTTATATTGTTTCAATAATTAAAAGACTTTAAAATGATTAAGCTTTGGCCTTGAAGGCTGGAAAACAAATTTGTTGTTTTGTACGGAAAGTATTGCTTCTTTTCTTCCTGGCCCCTATGCAAATTAACCTAAGTGATAGCAGAAAGCGTTGCTATATAGGGTCTAGAGGAGGTGTAGCGATGCTTAAGTACAAATAACTTTAATGGGAATGTTTAGAATGTTAGTATGACGAAAGATAAGAAACCTACTGATAATCTAAGCAGATGCGTTAATTTTCGCCTAAGCGGTGAAGGCGGAGGGGAGGAAAGGTCCTATTGTACAATAGGCCTTTGTTAATAAATATTTTTATTTACCACCAGCCGATCAAGCAATTTGTACTATTAAACTTACCATTGACTTGAGAGAAGAACCGCGAAGGGGGCGACAGTGAACTGGGATAAAACATCTGGCCCATTCTTTTGGGAGGTAAATTTGCTGGGATATACCCTGTCTCACCCGTAAGCTAAAGAAATAAAAACTATGTACGTAAATCAAAGGTTTGTTACAAAAACCATATTTTGAAGGCAATGTCTGATAAGGCCTGTTTTGCCCCATATATCTTCTACACCTCATTACACCTTCGGCTATAAAATAAAAGGCAAAAACATCGACTGACTGGCTATAGAAAAAGCATCAGTGGTTTATGACCAAGTGGAAAAGCCGTATTGCAGCCAAACGAACCACACTTTTTGTTTTTAAGTCTGTTGTAAAACATATGGTATCTGTTTAGAAATATTTTAGAAATCATTACAGACAGGGTGCTTGGCTAAAGGAATACATAAATACTGTGAAGCCACAAATACCAGGCAATATATGGTGGAAAAGTTAGGTAGATTGCTTGGAATTATTCCTAAAGAAACATCCATGTTACTCGCAGATCATGAAAATGATATGGATGATAAAGGAACTTTTCAGGTCATAAATAATCAGATGATTAATAAAGATACGGAAAAATTTATTGCAGCTCTTAAAACCAAATCGCTGTTGCCCTGTTTGAGATTCGAAAGATAACTTTTCTATTGCAGATGCATGTGAAATTAATCCTAATTGATGATGATAATCTCATGGAAATGAATCAAAAAAGGGTAAGAAGTAAATATAATCAGGTAATAACTCAACATCATATATATGCCAGTTTATATACTTCATCCAAAGTACATGTGATCTAAATTGTCACAGGAGCAGGAAGAAAACACTATGAAATTCCTTAATGTCATTAACCCAAATTTTGTACTTCACATTATAGCTTTTTGAGCAAATTCAGCTCCTTTTCCTGAAACATACTACTCCAATAAAATCTTAGAAAATGTCCAGACTTCTATGTGGTGGTATAGTTTAAAGAAAACTATAAATGAAGATTTTGTACCTGTTTGTTTATGAAAACTAATGATTTTGCCTACAGTACTGGTGGGCTTGGAAGAATATTTTTCTTAAGCTATTGGTCTATTCCTAATAAATTAAGAAATTGTTTGAATTAGGAAATAGCAGGAAAACTGATCTTTTGCTATAGACTGCTTTATCGAAAAGATCAGCCTGAACTTAAATGCTAGTGAATTTGCTATGATGTAACCTTTGAATAAATATTATACACATTGTAGCGAAACCTATTTTACTTAAAAATACACTCCCTTTTGCCATTTGGGGTATTTTGGCAAGTTTTTATTTATTTTCTGGGTTTCTGCATAAAACCATGCCATTTATATGGCTAATGTTTTTTGCACCCACATTTTTTGGCCAGGGGTGCAGGTGAGGAAGGGCATAAAATTGGCTGAAATAAATCACAGGGCAAAATATGACTGTGGGAAAAGGGGGGGGGGGCACAATCTGGACAGTTTTGCCAGGGGGTGCAAGGACATCTAGCTATGGTACTGCAAGAGACTTTTACAGCACTGCATCAGCAGCCTTGTTAGAATTACGTCAATTGCATGGAATAAAAAAAAAGTAGATATTTTTTGCCTAAATCATTTAGAAAAAGATGTTTGATAGCTAATTCACTTGGAAAAGCATCTTTTACGGTCAATTCAATTAGAAAAGGATCTCTGATGGCCAATTCACTTATAAAAATGATAAAAAAAATTGGGAATTCCGGACAATCTGGGTTAGGAAGAAAGACTACTGCTTCTGAATCCATTTAGAATGTTTCAATTTCTGCCCAGAAAGTGTAACGAAGGATGTTTTTAGTGTGTGTAGCATTGCAGGTAGTCTCGACGATATGTCATCCACCACTGTTTACAACCTTCTTAGCAAATTGTTGCAGTACTATCTGTGCGAAATTCATTACATACAGAAACTTTAGCGTGGCGATTTACGCTTATGATTCAAAACAATTGGATCTTAAAGGTGAACCAGTTTGTCGCATTCTTCGTAAGAAACTGGGAAAACGTGGACAAGACGTATAACTAGAGTGAAATTTGGCTTTAACATTTTTCGCAAACGCAATAGACATAGGGTGTATTAAGGTCAATGTTTTCCATAACAATAAGCTGTCTATAGCGATATCTTTTGCCTGTGTGTCTAGAATATCATTACATAGACATGTACATCATTTTCTCCATCCAAAATACCAGCAACCACAATTTATGCTGTTTACGAACAATACGAAGAACAATTTCCTTTTTGAAAATAAATTTTACGCAATTTTTTAAAATTATTACCGTGTTCTTCCCCGATTTTAACGTCAAAAAAGACATGTGGATTACACACCGGCGTAGACATTTCGTAAAAAGAGAACTTGTTATTTTGCTGCCATGTTCCTTACAAATTGTGGAAAGTTATGCTAAGAATGTTCACGGCGACGGTGGTGGTGGTGGTGAGGGGGCGGGGGAGAAAGATCTATAAAATAAGAAAAATTTATTTATTTACAAAATTGACGATTTCAAAAATACATTTTTTAAATATAGGTCTAGCTAGTTTCGATATTGGGGTGGGATGTGGGTTGGCTGTAGCTCACATCCCAATGATTCATACAAAGCATTCATTTCTAATTTTTATTTTTCTAGGTTGTAGGTGGGGGGTTACCTTTTTTTTAGGGAGGGAAAATCCCCTACTCGTTAGGTTAATGCTTTTAGACAAATTTGAAATTTTTTGTCAGAGATTTCAATTAGGATGGAGTTCTGAAAAGAAGGAACAGTACATAAAGACCTTCACTTTCAATTTCTAAATAATAAGTTTTTAAAGGAATGGCTATTTTTTTATACGTTTTAAATGTTTTTATCAGACAGAGTTGAAAAATCAGCTTTTAATTTCTTATGAATCGTGAAATCTTTGCGTTTCTAATGATTCTTTGATTAGCAATATATTGCATCACTGCCTAAAAAGCGCGATGTCACTGCCCTTGCAAATTGCAGACCACAGCAACGAATTGTTATAAATACCTGTATTCGACAATCCTCTGTTCAGAAGTCAACTTCCTTTCGCGGGTATCTGTTGCAGTTTGTAGCCAAAATGGAATTTCCAGACTTGGGCGACCACTGTTTCGAAAAAAGCTGCAACAGACTTGGTAAGTGTAGTTTGGCCTTTTAAAAATACGTATGATAACACATTTCTACAATTTTTGTTAAATTCTTGTGTAAATCCGAAATTGATGAGCGGTCCATATTTTTGTGTGTGTGAATTGTATTATTTCAATAAAGGAAAGCTAATGTTTAAAAACAATTCTATAAATTATGTATGTAGGCTACTCCTACTTGTCAAATTGTATTTATTGAAGTTTTATAATCCTGTAATAATAAATAAAATACGGTGAAAATCGGTTATAACGACCTTCAAGGGACCGTGAAAATTCGGTCGTTATAACCGATAGTCGTTATAAACTTTTTTTTTTTAAAATTATTGTATAGTAATACACTTTAGTCGCCTTTTAGGGCCATAGTACAGAACACGTACCCTAGTGCTTTTTAGCGGGAAGTGTTTCCAACACGCATGCCAACAGTGACACTCACTTGTCGCCATGTTGTTTACATCATCTTACAACATGGGCGTCTCGATTCAGCGAAATTAAGAAAAGGTACTGAACTTTATTGCTCTTCTTCGTCAGATGTGTGTGGTTTTATAAGCGTTTAAAAATGAGGGAACAAATTTTCTGGTATATTTTTGTGCTGGCATCGCCATACAAATTCCACAAAGTAGGAGTCCAACAGTTCATCAATCAGGATTATGGTTTTCCCATACTTCCTTCTTTCCCTCTCCTCCACCCCCTCACAATCCCCCATCCTCGCCTCCTCCCTTCACCCCTTCATCCCTACCTACACCCTTTACTTGGCCTCCTGGACCCTTTCACCCTCCCCCTTCCCTATACTGCCATTACATCCCTACCTACAACCTCTTCCTGTCCTCGACCCTTTCCTCCACCTCTTCTTTCCTCACTTCTTTGTCCCTTTCCACCTCCCTCCTCACCTATCATGCTTTCTGGGATCAGCACTGGAAAGCGTCATTCAAACGAGGCCTAGCCCACGATCTCTTCTCACACTTATATCCGGATGAAAATAATCCTATTATAACCTCTCTTTTTCAACCGAAACTTCACAGAAAAGACATTAACCATTCACACATAACACAATTTCCTGCAATGAGAACACAGTCAAAACAACAACGAAACATGTGAAAATGCTCTTGCAGGTCCATATGCCTGTACGTGTGACTTCACACAGTCTATGACATTATAAGCCGATTTCCAAATACTTTTGACTCTTTTCAAGAGGAAAAAAGCACGGGTGCATGTTCTATACTGTCACCCACTTTAGAGTTCTATAAATTGTTTTGATAGTAAAAAGTATTAAACGTTGTGGTTTCAAAAATAAATGGAAATGTACTTAATTATAATTAATAGATTTAATTACTGTGTGTATTAAATTATATTTATAATCACACTCTAAGTACAAAGTACTTTTAGTTTTTTAAATTAAAAAATTGTAGAAAATACTAAAGTATATAGTTAATATAGAAAACAAATGTAATAAATTATATTTACTATATTATAACAATGATTTACCGAACATACAGGTTTAAAATTTGGCCACACTGCATATTACGTCCTTCTTTTTGTAGCCAATTGTGCCAACCACTTCTTGCGTCATCATGTTGCATCATCACGTCCACTGATTACGTCATCATGACTTGCCGTTTTGCATATATTTCCGGCCGCTATGATGGAATAATACCATTTGCAAATTGACATACTTTTATATTTCAGGACTTATTTTATATTTTTGGATTTTTTTAATACAGTGGAAATCGGTTATAACGACCTTCAAGGGACTGTGCAAATTTGGTCGTTATAACCGATAGTCGTTATAAACGATATCTTTTTAAAATCATAGTAGCCTATAGTATAATACACTCTAAGAGTTTTATAAATTATTTTGATAGTAAAAAGTATTAAACTATTTGGTTTCAAAATTAAATTAAAATATATTTAATTATAATGAATTTAATTTCCGTCTATATTAAATTATATTTATAGCCACACTAAATACATAACACTTTTTTTTTTTAAATTGAAAAAATTCTAGAAAATACTAAAGTATATAATGTAGAAAACAAATCTAATGAATAATATTTATTATATTATACTAATGACTTCCGAACAGTGCCGGTTTAAGAGTTTTGTGGGCCCTATACTGAAAAAATAAAATAGGCCCCTAAAGAATATGACCTTCGTGTTATTCAATTAATAAATCACGTGTTTTTTAAGGTTTATTATCTTCAATATTCAGGTTTAGCAGTAAATTTCATGAACGTTCGCAAAATAACAAGATTAAAATAACGCTTAAATTTTGATAACTAACCCACATTGTTCCGACTTATGACTGTCAAGTCACGTCGTTATATCCGATACGAATTTCCCTAGTTAGAATCTACATAGACTACAAAATCGCCTTCGTTATATACGATGTCGTTATAACCGATACATTTAATATAGAGTAGAATAGCAAACCAAATTTCTTGTAAAAATTCCATCATTATATGCGGTTGGTCGTTATAACCAGCATCGTTATAAACGATTTTTACTATATTTCTTATTCTTTATTAAAAATACTTACCTACCTATATATAAAACATCTTCTCCATCTCGCCCATCTACCATCCATCCTAAGGATTCCATCTAAAACCTATCCCTCATTCGCCTGTCAAACTTTTTTGTGCTTCCTTTTACCAAAATACTTTATTCCGTATAAAACTGAAATGAAAACTTTAAGGTACTTATCTACCTGTTGTCGTTGAAGGTATGTGGAGGGAAAATAGTTTTTATGGCCACCATTTCCTTTCGCTTCAGCACACGACAGACGTCCAAAATCTATACCGCTCTACAACAAAATGGCTATGGGGATGCTACATCTAGATGATTCTTAGCAAAAGCGCACATACTATGTGCACATACTCTGAACCCATGATAGGAGCAGAAGTGCATCACAATAATTATTCTCTTCGTTTTTAGAGTACAGTGTCAGTTTTGGTGATGCAGCATTACTTTGGCAAAAAAGGACGTAACATACAGTATCCCTAAAAGTTCCATGGGCCCCAAAAGAATGCAGCACTCGTGATACTCAATAACTAAATCACAATGTTTTTTAGGTTTTTTCATTATCGCCAATATTCAGATTTAGCGGTAATAAAAATTTCTTGGTCATTGGGAAATAAACACTTAAATTTTAATAACACAAGGCTCCTTCAAGGTCCCTGTGGGATTCCAAAATGGCAGAGCCTTAGTTCAGGACCTACTTGGCCTACACACAGCACTGTAGAGTTTTCAAAATTATTGGGAGGCGGGCAAGCACATAGTACTATATGCATTTATATATTACAACACATGTAAAATTCCCATTTGCTTCAAATTACTTTGTGGGGGTGGGGGGAATCGAGATCCACAAGCCCATAAACTCTACCCCTAAGTCCAACATTGCTTCTAAAAAGATCGGTAATTTTCGTTTCGATATTTCGTAATGAAATTTTACTATAAAGTTGAAAATGCTTTTCAGTTATGTTTGTTTTAACTTAGCTTCAAGTCACGTTGTTACATCAGATCTGATATAATTCTGATCATAACAACAGATCTAATTCCTCCTTAGAATCTACATAGACTACAAAATCGCCATCACAGGTTTGTGTCGTTATATACGATGTCGTTATAACCGATATATTTAGTATGGAGTAGAATAGCAAACCAAACTTCTTGTAAAAATTCTGTCGTTACATGTGGTTGGTCGTCATAACCAGTACCGTTATAAATGATTTCCACTATATGTAGTTAATGTACTGAAGGTCAAGTTATTTATTTTGTCTACTTATACAGTGGTCTGTTACAGTAACGTGTTTGTTTTTTAAATTTTGATATAGTGTGTTCATAATCTTCAATTACGCTAATTCGTTCAGTATAAATAAGGTGACCGTATGTCCCATTTGTAGTGGGACTGTCCTACTGTCCCCAATATACCCTGTTGGACACATTATTGTCCCACTTTGGAGTGTAGTTACATAATGGCCTAATAAATGCCTGACTAGCTAAGTAATTAATTACAAAGGGTCCAAACTTTTACACATTTTCAAGCAAATTACATGAATCATCAACGTACTAGAAAAAGTGCAGAATAAATGCTGTCATTGGTCATTACCAGGAAGTAATGCAACAGGTATTTTTTTTTTTTTTTCTACAATGGGCAAGATGCAGACAGTGGAAGAGACCTAGATTAGAGTCAGTATTTTAAAATCAATATTTCTCGTAAATAATTTGTTTACAAGCACATTGCTTTTAACTAAAAAAAAAAAATAAATAATTGTTGTGTTTTTGTTCTTAGATTTTCTGCCTATGAAATGTGATTCATGTTCCCATATATTTTGGTAAGTATATTTTATAAACGGAAATATTAAATTATGCTCTATCAATTTTTGTGAGTAGACATGTGTGATTCGTTACTAGAGTAAATATGCATAGGTGCAATTTGTTGCCAATAAATGTGCATGTGTGTGATTCCTTTTTATTAAATGTGAGTGATCCATTGTCATTGAACATGTGTGATTTGTACTCTGCTAATTTATGGTAGCCTACTGAAATTTGATGTATCTGCAATTTTTTTTCTGCCTGCTATATTCTGTGGTTTAGTTGTTTGCACAACAGAGATTTGGATTCTCGAGGAAATAAGTCCTTGCCCAGCACGACCTTTGCTGTTCATGCATCATAAAAACACAAGGTGTTCAAGTTGTCCTGGATAAGTATATGCAATGAGCTGGACCTTATTCCGATTGGTTTACACAAATTAGTTGTTAAAATATTTTTGGAAATAGGAACATGTTGTGTCCGTGGCATAGGGAAAGTGGTGGTGGGGGGGGCTTTTTTGTTCAGGCCCCCTCTCATTGGATATCAAAATAGGTTATTTTCTCATATTTCATTACATAATCTTTTTTAAAGTTACCTGAGTCCCTCCCCCTTACCTATATTTTTTAAATTGCAATCTACTGAGTTGTGCATATTAACTTCTTGTATGTTACGTTAAATGGAGTGCTTGGACTCACCGTGAAATGAGTAAAATAAAATACTTCGTAGCTCTGGGAATTTGCCATCCTGGAAAATCACAATCGCCACTTTGACTTCAACGCACTGAAGGTATGGTTGAAACTACAGAACATCTCTTCGTACACTGCCATGCTAACCCACTCTTGAGAGAAACCCTGCAAACCTGCACACAACTTGGCCTTCCTGTTCTGCCGGATTTTAAAGACCTTCATGGGACTCGCACCTCCCCACAGACTCTGTGCACTCTTCTTCAAGTTGTTTTCCATTTTCTCTCCGGTGTTGGGCACTTCATTTAGCCCTGGACTCTGGTCTCCAAATGTAGAGTCTACCTCATCTCTTTGATCATGACCCTTCCTTTCCTGGAAACACAGTGCCGCTTGCTCGGCCAACATTTCCAGATTATTTATTTATTTGTTTATTTTTGCATACAAACAACACAGCGAGCTTGCCATTAAAATCCTGACAACTCTTCGCCAAATATACTTTATTGAACAGGTTAAAAAATTTTTTAAAATAAGACCCGATTGTTTTTTCTTATTTTATGTTAAAGAGGCAGCATTAAGACTGTGTGTGAACTGCTTCGCTACATTGCATATTAAAGCCTTGCCTCTGTCACCAATCATGCCAACCTCCTTCTTTGGCTTTGCCGTGATGATATCATCGAAAACTTGTAGTTTTAAATGTACTTACCTATGTTTTGGCATCGGAGGTTTAAGGAAGGTATATATTCTTTATGGCCATTAAAAATTCCGAGAACATTTGTTTGGGCTTGTCTGCATGCCGCCTTTTCCACATAAACTTCGCAAAATATGAATCAAAATGATCTTTGTTGCTCACATTTCAGTGGTACTGATGGCAAAATTTTTGATTAATGTGGACCCATGTACCTTCGATGGTATTGTGTGCTGCCGTGCTTCAGGGTCTTTGAATGTCAGACCATGACTGTGTAATGAACGAAGCCTTTCGAGGATAAACTGCCATACGATTCTCAGCAGTCTGACATGATGATGGACCCCAGTAAAACGTTCTCATCACTCGCTTCCAGCAATGCTTCCATGTCACATGTTTTTACAACAACAAAAACCATTTTCTCAAACCCCTTTGCACTCCTCCAAAACCCATTCCCCATTCATCTGTTTACCTCTTTTATACTTCCTTTTACTGAACATACTCCTGTACACTTCCACAATTTCATCCTTACCTCCAAAAGTTCCATTTCTTTCTCTACTACACCCACATATCCATGGACATTTCTCGGCAAAACATTCTCTAATCCAATAAAGTCTGCTCACTTCTAATATCCAGCTATATTCAAATCAGGTCTGTTGATGCGTTGTACACACATGCAGAAATGTTAAACACATGTCAGATTCAATCTGCTCTCAGAGAACAAAAAGACCTTTTGCATAGACCTCACTCAGTCATGAGCATTTTCACCATACTTCTGGCACCTTTAAGCATATTGGTTATCTAAATACTTTTTCACAACTAATTTCATACTTCCCTTGCGATTCAGACACATGTATTTCGATGCTAGCAGATTTTTTATACAACACTCAATACTTGCCTTTCGTCCTTGAAGTTCCAAACCATGGGAAAAAAGAGTATAACATTTCACTCATGATCTTTCACTGCAGCACATGACAAATGTCCAGAAACTATCCCGCCCAACAACAAAATGTCCCAGTGGTCACTACACTAAAGTGCTTGTTAACGAACATGCACCTGCTCCGTGTAGATGAAAAGGGTGGAGCTACACTTCAAAACTTCCTTTGCTTTGTTTTTAGAGTATAGCATGAGTTTTGGTGACACTCGAATCGGCTTGGCATCAAGGCTTTAATATGCAGTGTTCCCAACTGCTTATTAAATGTTTGTTAACTCACCATCAAACGTTCTTTATTAATGATACTTTCCATATTCCAGTAAGGACCATATTTTATATTCCAACCACACGTGTGTCAATGCCTATAAAAAAGACGTCCAAGTACCAGTTTGTCCTCTATGCAATCAACCTGTTCCATCAAAACGTGGCGAAGCTCCTGACATAGCGGTTGGTCAACATATAGATGCTGATTGTTCATCACAATCAGCCATGAACAAAAGAAAGGTAAAAGCATTTTATTTACATTATGTATGACAAAAAGTTACGTACACCTTAACATATTTTATTAATACCTTATTTGTAGGTGCATCTTTCTCAGTAAATGTTTCATTTTTAGGTTTATACAAACAGATGCTCAGTCAAAGGGTGTAAACAAAAAGAGGTAAAATTTTTTTTCACATGTATTATTCATTTTTTTTTTCAATGAATGTTTGAAACTTTTTTTCCTACGATCTGATTTTGCTTTCTTATAATTTAGCTCATCCCAGTAATGTGTAACTCGTGTAGGATGAACTATTGCTTGAAGCACCGGCATCCAGTTGACCATAAATGCCAAGAAGTCATTGAAGCAGGACGACCCATTTCCAAAGCTGGGTAAATATGCATTGTGCAGTCAAATCCATAGGACTAGTTTGTTTTGCTTCAGTCATATAATGGCGGCTTAAATAATGGCGGCAATTATAAGCATTGTTAATGAAATAAATGCAAAGCTGATGGGAGGACACACACGCAAGTGCTGAATTTATTAGGTCATTAACAATAGTTTCAGCAGAAACCGATTAGCTTTTCTTCAGAAGAACTACACAAATCTTTAAAAAATAAATAAATAAAATAATCCAGTGCAGAATTACATAACCTCTAGGAAAGTAATACTATCTATTGGTATTTTTTTTTTTTAAAAAAAGCAAGCATGAGAGAAAACGCCTTTTCTTTGTAACTCATGGTCAGGAAAACCTTTTCGCAAGGATCACAATTTTCATGCATTTTCTCTACGAAAATCACAAAAAACTTTTTTCTCCCCCAAGCTTTTGAATAATTTTAAATTCGGTCGTCTCTTGCTATTTGCAGAAATTCCATTCCATGAACTATTCGCAAATGGCAACACCTTGAATATCAAAACCAAAATTATGCGGGAAAAGGAGGGTTATGTTCATAAGAATTGTCTTACATATTGAATGCTGTATATTACTACAATACATTTACGAAAAAATGCAGAAAAGATAAATGTTTTACTTGCCATTATTTTTGTAACGTGTTTATTCTTGTACAAATTAAAAAGTTTAGAAACCACATACGGTGGCACATAGTAACAATACTCGGAATGTTCATGTATTTGTACACTCTGTCGATTTTTTTAGTATGTTATGCAGTAAGCATATGCATAATAGTATCTACACAGTGTTGTTTTGACCTAAAAACTTTTAATTTTACTAAAAAATTTATTTTTTGAGAATTAAAAAAAAAAAGCCCACGAATAATCAAAACCATGCATACCAAACACGAGAATAACGTTGAACGACTGTACTTCCTTTTGATGCTGATGCTGTACGTCCAGAAGGCAAATCCACCTTGTTGTTTTTACTAGCATCTGCAGACAAGAGGAGCTCTGCATTTATGCACATGTCCATGGATTTTGTAAATTCAAACATATTGCTTGAGTAATCCCAATACCGAAACATGATGTGAATTGGTTAGATCCAACTATTTAGTTTTTTAGAGGGTTTGAATAAATATTTAACCAGCTATTATTTTTTTGCTTTGTCTGTCGACAATAAAAAAGCAGAGATGTGGCTAGAGGGGGGAGGGTGTGTGCCCTGCTTAGAAAGTAGTTTTTTTTTTTTTTCAAAATAAATTATTGATTATATTTTAAATGTTTCATTTTGTATAAAATCGTACATGACAGTGGAATTTGTTCTTTGGCGTTAAAAATATATTGAAAATTGATTTCTATGGTAAATTATGTGCACATCATGTTTTTACAGGGGTTTTAATCTTCATCTACTTTATGATAAGGGAAATTATAAATTTTAGTACACCTTTTTTCTGTCAACGATGCATTGACAGAAAAAATCACAGGTGCCCGACAACAATACTCCAATGTTTGCATAAACAGGTTTTAGGATTCTTTGAAAAACTGTAACTATTGATGCACCATATTTTTAATTCTCCTAGTAACTTAAAGTACAATCAAAAAAGATTTTTTAACTTGAGTGCAGAAAAGATGGTGCAATCATTTATAAATAAATGTGGGATAGTTTATGTCAATAAGTTTGGATTTTCTTCTCGAAAACCTGAATGGAACTGAGCTATTCTTGTTGCTAAACATGTCTTTCAATTTAAATTTTTGTAGAGCTGCTGCAATTTCCCGAGTTCAGAATGCGAAAACAAACACTCAGTCTTCAATCAGAAATTTTTTCACTAGAGGTCCACCTGCTGCAACTTCGGTACGACAAGTGAGTCAGCCTACCAGCAGTTTGCAAGCTGGGATGGTAAGTATTTTGTTTAGTTTTTCCAATGTTTAATTTTAAATAGCCTTTCTTACTTTAGTTGCCTTATCTTTGAATATTTTGTTATAATTGGCAATTAAATGTTTCCAAATTTTGAGGGTTTATTTTTTCCATTAGGGTAAAGCATATAGTCATTGGCATCCTTAACGCAATTTTTATGTTCCGTTGAGTATTACAACGTTAGATTTCGATGGATTTACATTTCACATATCTCTAGTTCTTGAGCAGAAGCTCTATTTTGTTATGAGCACACTTAAATGGCAGTGAAAAAAAAATTACGGATCGTGGAGACTAAGGTTGTCTTAGAGGTCGAAATCTTAGTTATTGGCATGGGGAGGTATAATCGTTGGCACAATAAGTGGACAGTTATTGGCACTTAGCCAAATTATTTTATTGCGTACAAGAACAGCATTTAATTTTACAGACAAGTTAACTTAACCAAACTCTTCGTTGCTGAATTGTTATTTGTTAAATTAAAGCACAATAAAGATTACAGTACAAAGAACAAAATAGACTTACTGCATCAAATCAATAGTAAATAACACATTAAAATAAGGAGTTCACAGTTTTTTTATATAAAAATCTGCAAACTTTGAAATAAAAAATTGCGAACTCATTATTTTACTGTGTTCGTAACAATAAAGGTTATTTTGTAAAATTTACGAGTAAACCCTCGTTTTCCTGTCGCAGTATCTTTGCAACATATTAGCTTTGGTTTGTGTTTTTCAAAACACTTCGACTGCAACAAAATTTGTCGAAAATAATGGAAATGTTGGGACGATTTTGAGTCCTTTCATAGATGGCACAAAATTTTAGTTATCGACCCTCTCGTCAAATAAAACAATACTGTTTGAATTCTCTGAAGATTATCTCATTGCGATTCTCTTTTGGCCTTCTTTTTTCCATTTTTATCCGCAAGCATTTTCTGTTTGGTTTTCTTCCCGTCTCTTCTTCGCTTTCTTTCAACTCTAGCTGCATTCTCAGCAATCCTTTTTTTCTTCTTTGACTGTGAACAAATCTTTCCATTTCCTTGACGTCAATACATACAGAGTTTACTCCACTTGTCGCTTATTTATCCTTTTTGGAGAATTTGGCCAAAATCAGAGATATCACTCAAAGGTGAAGATGTAGATTGAGTACCTTTAATTTGCTGGTTACTGCTACACATGACTTCTGTAAGCTTTTCATCCACTTCCTTCGCTGCTTCTGCTTCCTTTCGGCTAACTATTTACGAAGGCTCGGATTTGTTTTCCTCTTATGCTAATTCACCTTCATAAAAATCTTGTGCAAATTCTGTTCCGTTAACATTCACCAATTGTTGAGGATTCTGCATAATGACTTTGGAAAGGGGCAACTGCTTCATTTCCTAAAGATCTCCCATTTCTGCTACGAAATTCATTAAACAATAATTTTATCTTTTCAACTGTGGACAAATTTAAAATGGATGTTTGCCATATATTCATAAAATGTTTCTGCCATCATCCACCCATTATCGGAAAGTCCGGCTCCCCTTGAGTCCGGTATGGATTGCAAAATATTGGTAGGCCATCTCTTGTATGGAAATACAATTATGGGAGGGTACTCAAGCTCGTATGCCGAAAAAGTGAACATGGTTGTAATTGAAGTTTTCGCAGTTCCTATGTGAACTTCGTTGATGTTTCTTGTTCCCCTTTCGACCAAAACTCACCCAGTTTTGGGGTTTAGTTGCAAACCCGTTTCGTCACCATTGAAAATTCGTGTAGGATCTTCCAAAATATTCACGTGCCCACTTTCTTCAAGGTAATCAGCGATTTGTTGGAACCACTTCTTTAGATCATCTTCACTCACAGCTGCTCTGTTTGGGATGACTCCTTCATGTTGTCACAGAGTAAGGCAAGGAATTGCATCTTTGAAACATACGATACCACCCGTTTCCAGGCAAATTATCTTCAAACACTGTGTCTCTCTTGTTTACATCCAGGAATTTTTGAACAGACTGTAACAAATTCGTTTTTCGGCGTGGAAATCCTTTCTTGGCGCTATTGATTAGCCACTTTACCAATAACTCCTCTTCTATCAAGAGTATAGGACTAGGGCCTTTCCGTGATTTCATAAATTTTCCACGTAGGGGGAATTGAATAGTCGC
Source organism: Dysdera silvatica (assembly GCA_006491805.2). Lineage (NCBI taxonomy): Eukaryota > Metazoa > Arthropoda > Arachnida > Araneae > Dysderidae > Dysdera > Dysdera silvatica. The sequence goes on from QLNU02014176.1 coordinate 72,546,192, forward strand.
TCTAGGTACACCAAAACGCTTTGTAGCTGCTTTTTTAAGCATCCTGCTTTTAACTGCCTCCACTTCATCTTCCAGATTTTTGCAATCGTAACTTTTTGACTTCGGCAAAATCTAAAATAGGGCCTATAATAATTTATTCAATTTAGTTAAAGTACAAAGGAGGATATTAAATTAGGGCAAGTTTCTGTCACATTGTCAGACACAGGAAAACTTTATATTTCTGTAATCAGCAGATCAAGACAAAACCATTGGTGTATAGTACGGCCCTTTCCGGAATGGCATTAATTAAGCTTTGGGGGTCTCTTTGCTGGACTGTTACAGTACAGTATATTGATTTCATAAATGTGCAACTAAGTATAAAATGTTCTCCGCAATGCAGATTTCACACAAGATCAGTGTCGAGCTGCCCCAGGAAGATACCGAGAAAATTATCAAAAGTGGGGGGGGGTCAAACCACCACGATTAGTGGGTCCCTGTGTTTTTTTACTATTGTGGACAGCTTCGAATTGGGACCTTCTGGGGTCCCTAGACATCCAAGATCCCTCACATCCACCCAACAACATAGTTTTTGGGTAATTTTTTTGTTTCGTTGTTATTTGCTTGTTTATTTTATGTTTTGAAAATAAATAAAAGAATTCATTTGTGAAGAATTTTGTTTTTCCAATTTCGTTCCCCCCCTCCCCACTGAGACCCAGGGTCCCTAGACATGTACCTAGTGGGTAATCCAGCATTCATTTTGAACACCTTGAGTAATTATTTTTCTTTAGGTTTTTGGGAATGTTATTAGCTCGAAAAAATATTTTTAAATCCATAGGGAGCTTCGCAGAGTGGAAAAATCACCAATGTCATTTAAGTGTACTTGTGTAAGCTAACAGCGTTAAGTCAGTGAATTTTTGCTTTCCTCTTCCACACTTCACAAGATACTTAAAATTTAAAAAAAAAAAATTGGGACCCTCTGATTGCAGCGATATCTGCCCCCCCGACCTCCCCCCCACATAAGTTTCTTGCTATCTTCCTGGGACAGTTCGACACTGATCTTGTGAAATCTGCATCACGGAGCACGTTTTATACTTAAATTGTTAGTTGCACATTTACGAAATTAATATACTGTACTGTGTAACAGTCCAGCAAACAGATCCCCAAAAGTTAATTAATGCCATCCCAGAAAGGACTGTGCAGTACACCAATGGTTTTGTCGTGCGCTGCTGGTTACAGAAATGTAAAGTTTTCCTGTGTCTGACAACATGACAGAAACTCACCCTAATTTAACATCCTCTTTTTAGGAAATTGTTGAATAGTGGGTATCATAAAACTTCGTTATAAATAATCTTAAGTGTATGATACATGTATCGCCCATGTATCCTCGATAACCTGATATACTGTGTTAACTCGGGTTCGACTACCAACGGTGCAAAGAACGCTTACTCAGAGATCTCATAAAGATCGCACTGCTCACTGTAGTCCGGGGTTTGGTTCCCTAGGCCTTAAGAGGTTCGAATTCCTCGGAAAACAGTAGGTTCCGGTGCAGCATGACCATTATAGTCTTTGAGCTGTAAAACCACAAACAGATAGACTTTGACTAGATTACTTATTTATGCTTGAACGTTCTAAGGGAGGTTGAGAATATAGACAACTTGGAGATGAATAGGACATGTAGAATAGAGTTAAGCTTTTTAGAACTAATTCAGAAAGTGGAATGTGCAAGTTAAAGATGGCAGGATGTAGTGTAGGATGATCTCAGAGGACGAGAGTAAGAGAATGACGAAGGAAAGCTTTAGATAGAATGGTGTACAATGATCGATAAGTAGGTCTAAGTCCATTAGGGTCTGTAGCACTAGAACAAGAGGTTGTTGAGAAAATGAAATTGGTTATAATGCATGTCAGATGCCGAGATATTATAAAAGGAAATTGTACAATGTTTGAGGTTTTAGGACAGTTTATATTGAAAACTGAGACAATTTACTTTTTACAAACAGTGTATGTGTTTAGTTTTCTCCTTTTCTGATAAATTATAGTATGACCATAGAAATGTTTCAGTTCCTCTCTTAACGGATGAGTTCTGGTCCCAGTTGGAATTGCCGCTACAGAAAACCGGACATCTATTCGTAATACGAATAATTTCCTCCTGCATTGATTTCACTGTTAGTGTTCTAACCAGCAATGCATAGTCAACTTCATGTTCCTCCACATCTTTGGGCAGTTCATCTAGCGAGATGAATCACAAGCACATAGACACATAAAAGAACTGAGAACATGTAGGCAGGGGCGGACTGGGCCACCGGTCCCTGGACAGGTGTGCCCTCATGGGCGATAGGACTTGTGCCCTCATGGGCTATAGGACTCGCGTCCTCAGATAATCCAAGGTATTCGCCCTTTGAGAGGACCCAGTTCGCCCCTGTATGTAGGAACCAAAATGGCCCTGCAGCGGCATAGTTGTAACATGTTTAAAAGAATAAGGTAACTGACCAGGGCTTACAACAAGTAGTAAAATTTCATTACTGGTCCAATGTAAAAAAAGATTCTGCAACATTTCGAGAACTGTAACTGCAATATTTTGAGAATGGCAACTGCAATGAAGTTCAGTTTAGTAAAATTTACTGGTTGTCAGCTGGCATCAACTTGCTGCCAGAAAAGTAGAATACGAGGATTCCTGTAACATGTTTGCAAGAAAACTGACTCTTAAGAAATATAACTGATTGAGTGTATGTGATAAACATAATTTTCAATAAATCAAATGTGTCAGAAGTGAGATTCTTCTAAATTATTTATATTGCCAAGGAATAGAACTATTGTTCCCTTTATCAAGCACTTTTTGTGATAAAGAGAACAGTAGTTCTCGAAACGTTGCAGAATCTTATAGTCAGACCAGTGATGTTACGTTTGGCTATTATCACGTGAATAATTAGTTTGATCCCCTAAGGCCAAAGAGTTTGTATTCTATGGAAAACTGTAGGTCCCAGCGTGTTATGTTATTATTAAGCTACAAAGCACAAACTACCATTCACCAGCCCTTCAAACTGTGATTTACAAGAAGAGAAAAAGTGAAGTGGGCATAAATTAAAGCACTGTAAACTATTCTGTGTACGTAGTTATATATCACAAACGTATTGATTCATTTTTCTTCGTGTTATCAATTTAGTCAGAAGATGAAGCCTTTGCAAGAGCATTGCAAGCGTCAATGGTCGATAGCAGATCTGTAGCATCCAAGCCAAAGTAAGATATATTTTACAATTAATTCAATTTGGTTAAGATATATTAGCTTATGGTAGTTTTAAGAATTTGCATGTTCAGTTATTCTTAAAATAAGTTTTGAAATTCTAGTTCTGTTAATTTTTCATAATGTTCATTTCTTAATTTCTTTTATGCTGGTTAATTACACAAAAATATTAAGTGTGTAATTGACTAAACATTTTTTTACTAGGTGAGCATGGTTATATAGAATCGTGGTAAACTTGAATGTGTAAATGTATTGTTCTGAGGTAACACTGAACTCACAGACACAGTGCAGTGTTTCCTGCGGTGACACAGCGATTAGTCGCCTAATGTGCCGTTAATCTCAGCTTGACTATCCTCATAAAAAAAAGTATGATTATTGTTTGACTACTCACTGTAGTCTAGTCACTGATGTATGCAGGGGGAATGATGATAGGGGGTTGTAATCAGAGTTTAAGCTACGTAAGTTTTTTTCGCTTTTTGCCAAAGGATATTGTATTTTGCAAAAAAAAAATAATAATATAAATTTTGCTAAAAAGCGAAAGCCCTGAAAATTAAAAATTTTCACAATTTTATGTTGGGGGCTGCTGTACGACAATTTTGAAGACCTTCTGTGAATGGATAATCAAAATCTGTTTGATTTCGAAAATGCCTATGAACTATGGTGCGTATCAAAGTCAAGGAGAATTGTACAATTATATCGGCGATTGTGTAATTTTGTACAAAATAAAAAATGTTATTTGTAGTTCTAAATTTTAATTACGTTAATTTGTTTAACGTTCTCCTAAAGTACAACATTTTCAAAACTATTGCAAGTATTTACAGTAGAAAAAGAGAACTAAAAGAAATTTAAAAATGCTATTTTTTTTTTTACTTTTTAGCTAAAATGCTAAAGTAAAAAAAAAGGACCAGCTAGAGCTCTGGTTGTAACCCCCCCCCGATGAAATTTTATATATATGTACACATGAATATATGGATTTGTAACCGCACCTGTTGAATTTTCTTCATACACTTCTGAGTCTAGGAGTTGGTATTCCTTAGGCCTTAAGAGGTATCTATTTCGTGGAGACATCCACTTGCATGGGAATTAATGTCCCCATAATAATAACAATGAGCTCCACAAAGGGTGTCCTGCTTCTCCTAGAATTGTCAGTACTCTGCGAGAAAATTCCAGTTTACTTCATGGTGAAAAAAGAAGCATAAAAACAAATCAGACACAAATATAGGAGAGAGGTCACATACAATTGCTAGGGACTGTTCTGTATCACCACCTTAAATGTGGTGGGACACCGAGTGACCTTTAACCTATAGTGGCTTTACGAATTTTTGGTACAATTGTGTTCTAAATATAGATGACCAGCGGAACTCGTAATTTTTCAGTTTTAGACTTTTTTTTTTTGTGTGTGTGTGTGTGTGGGGGGGGATCCATTTCTATAAAGAGCATATGATAGCAAATGTTGTTTAGATCAATAGTTGCTGTTGGTTTGAAAAGTCAAAACAAAAGTCACAGCTGCAATTAGCTTCAATCCTTCTGGAGATCTTGGAGTGAACCTGGATGTGGGAGGGAGATAATATGTATGATCACATCTGAGAGAGAAAGCAATGGAACTGAACTCACAGGCCATAAAATACAAATAAATAATATACATATAATATAGTAATCTTTCCCGTTAACAGCTTACAAGAGATGGGGACCCCCCCCCTCAACTCCCGGTCATTAAACAGAAAG
>QLNU02014176.1:72552070-72563684 GCA_006491805.2 Dysdera silvatica
ATAAATATAATAATTCAGATTAAATCAATGTAATAATTCAGATTGAATCAATATAATAATTCAGATTGAATCAATGTAATAATTCAGATTGAATCAATATAATAATTCAGACTGCATTAACGTAATAATTCAGACTTAATATAAAGATTCAGATTGATAAAAAATAATAATAATTATAACATAATTCAGATTTAATTAATATAATCATTCGGATTTAATCAATATAATAATTCAGATTAATTCTAATACATAAATTTTTAAAGTTCTTATTTGGACTTGCTTTACGATTCAATAATATCTTGTGACGCACATGCTTTTGATATTTTTTGACATCGCTAAAACTTTATAATAGATTAAGTATTAATGTTATTTGATCAGACATAAATGGAGGATGTAAACTCTGACACTTTCTTTTCAATTTTCTGGTTTATTAACAAAAAAAATCGACTACTTGACACAATTTAAAATTGTCCATCTCTCTAAACTAAATATCTTTGTATCTATAAATGTCATTAAGAATAAAATATAAAATAAAAGTAAGTATTTTTAAAATATACCTAGATAGTTTAACACCATGCTAACTCTGTCAACGTGTACTTTTCTCTGAAAATAGCAAAACAGTGGCAAGACTTCCTTAACCCGGCAGAGCTCCGTAAAGGTAATTATTTGTAGGGAAACATCGAATATCCCGCTTTCGGATAAGCGAATAAGGGATGGAAATCAGAGATTTTAGAAACAAAGCAGTCGGGTTTTAAAATCCAGGAACACATTCTTGCCCTTTTTTTGCATCGCATTTCGATAATGATGATGACACTGTCGATCAAACGATCCGAGGAATCAACAGAAAATACACGAGGACAAAGAATAAGACCTCTGTCTATCATCGAAGGGGGAGCACTGTCGCTATTTGCAACACCCAATTTTTTTGTGGCCCTTTTTTTGCATGATGAATAAATTCAGCTCGAGCGCCATCGCCGAGCTTGGTTAGAATTGATTGTAGATGACAAAATCAATAGTCAAAAAAGTTAAGAAAAAGAGAGAAAATGTTTCACTGAACTGAAATCTTGTCATTTGAAAAATATTCACGGTTTTCTTGGGTGTGGTTGCTCCTTAGAATGATTTGGGTTTAGGGGAAAAAAATGACAATTTTCACGTCAATTCTATTTCTCTCAAAGTCATTTTCCCTATCCCTTCATGGTTTAATCCAGGTAAGTTGAAATTGTATTTAGAAGGAAATGGAAGATGTCTGTTTTTGTAAATTTTCGGGTGATTTAATGGCAAAAAACCTATGACGAACCTAAAGTGATTAAAGTAGGAAAATGAGTAAATTATCTAAAGATTTTAATACATTTAACAGCGAGTTGTTTTCATTTTTGAAAAAGAGTCAAAAATAACGCAGAAATGAGTGAGTTGTTTAAATGAATTAAAATCAAAAAAAACGAACGTTCGTAAAGATGAACCGAAACATTAAGTTTTTGAGCATTTAAACTCATTTAATAATTTTTTTCACTTAGTTTTGAAGTCGAAAATTATTTATAAATTACGTGGCTTGTTAAAGTTCATTTTCAGAGGTACACGATTCTGAACACTTGACCGCGTGAAAATATATGTTGACAGTTATTAGAGTAGCATTTTAATCTTTCTTTCTTTTTGGTTTTACGGCTCAAAGACTACAGTGGTCATGCTGCGCCGGGACCTACTGTTTTCCGAGGAATCCGAACCTCTTAAGGCCTAGGGAACCAAACCCCGGACTACAGTGAGCAGTGCGATCTTTTATGAGATCTCTGAGTAAGCGTTCTTTGTACACTGCTGGGAGTCGAACCCGGATTAGCGGCGCACTAGGAGAACGCGTTACCACACTGCGCCACCGCAGGGCAGCATTTTAATCAATGCGCCACCATTCTTATATAACATTAACGTAATTGTTCAATTTCAGCACATTTAATATTATTTCTGACAGATTACTCTGTGATAAAAAGGCAATAAACATATAATTGATTATCTATTTATTCGTACTTAGCTAAATGTATACATAAATTCAGATAAGATACGATATGAGTCTTTAAAAATAGAGGAGAATGTGCGTAAATAAAATTTAAATTTAATAATGATATATTTTATTTATTTATCACATATTATCCACACAAGTCTCACATTCCATCAATACTTATTTTTAATACCCTATATATTTTTAAAGACACAAATGAATACATGTAATCAAACACGCAGATAGAATCCACAAACTAACAATTGTGACAGGTCCTCATTAAAAATTGAAACAATTTAACAAGCTGAGGACCCAAAAATAATTTGATGGCGCAATGGAAACTCCTTCCATCCAATATATCCTGCATTTCTTTCTAAGTAATCGAATGTTGTTCATTTCCTTAATATTACCAGGTAAGCTATTCCAGTTTTTATATTTTAAAATTGAAAATTTTACCAGGATAATTATCGCCGAGAATTACAAAACATTTCAAACATTAGCACGTGGTAATCTGTCACAAATAACCAAATCAAAACTAAAAGAAATCCCACATTCTTTTAGTAGCTGGAATTCTGCTTTTTCCTGGTTATGGGAAGAGTTTACAACCGAGGGGCTATATTTTCTGAGCAAATTGCCAAGCGATATTAGTTGGGACTTGAGCCAATGAATCACAAACCTGGAAATCTTCGGAGCGGGTATAACTCGACGATGCGTCACGACGTTGGCCCTTCTGGTTTCCTTCGGGATTCCCAGCAATATATATCCAGCCATAAATCTATAACCATTAATATAACCATTATCGGGCGGTGATCATTGTTCCTGGTTTCTACAATCGAATTTAGTGCCCCTGTTCATGCTCATCATGAATCAAAAGAAAGATTTTCCAGAAATTAATTTCATTAATTTTAGGAGCCAGCATTTCTTTTCAAATAAGTCAATATGGGGAAAAACAAGACGAAACTAAGGTCATTTTTAATTTTCTTTGGAAATTGGAAAGAATTTTTATAAGGTTTAATGGAAATTAATACAAAAAACGCAGTTACGTAAATTGATAAGTCGTTTGCAATCGTTTTGAAATAGACACGTCTTCCTTCATCAAAGCAATTGCACCTACTCGTTCTTGATGTCGTTGCACGGTGCATAGCTCAGTTATTCTTGTTTTTAAGAATGTATGATTGTTTAATTATTTAAGTGTGTATTTTCTAGTGCTAAGTATTGAGGTAACTGTATCCTATAAGAACTGGTACGCAATAAACAATCAAAACCCGTAGCTTGTTACGAATAACCAATCGGAGGCACAGTATACAGTGAATGCCATAAGTATTCGTACACCTGCAGTGTGTTCTATTTAAGAAGCTGCTGTATAATAACTATTAGATGTACGTAGAGACAGGACAAACGCCATCATGATTGCCATGAAAATATAATTTATTTTCAACTAAAAAACTTAAAACTATGTATATAATACTGCAAATTACAATAAATTAGCATCAAAATTATTCACAGTTCACGTGTCAAAAGCATTCGTACATGCAAAAGTCTGTCCTAAAATGATAGAACTGCAATGTTGTTTGTGCACCCGAAGCAATCTGCGGGAAATGCACCGATTTCATTTAAAAGCCAATGAACAATAAACCCGTTTACTATCATTTCTGCAGAAAGTATGCGAAAATGAATCGTAGAAATAAAGAAACAAGTGTAGCGGAACAAAAGCCCATAATGAGGCTCCTTAACCAGTATAAATCTTTACGAGAGATTGCATAGCTCGTCGGCAGACCTCGTTCTATAGTCCAGTCCATAACTGACCGGCATTGTCAAAGAAATACGATTCAAAATATGCCGGGAAGCGGACGTCCACAAAAATTGACTGAAAAGCACAAACGTTTAATTGTTAGATTAATTAAGAAAAATCCAAAATTAAGTGCTCCAAAGATAAGAAAAGAGCTGCTGAATCAAGGTGTATCACTCTAAGAAAGCACGGTGCGCCGCGTTTTCAAAAATGCAGGGTACAATGGACGTGTAGCTCGTAAAAAGTTTTTCGTGTCAAAGGTAAACAGAAAGAAGCTTTTGCAATTCGCAAAAAAACATGTTGATAAAGGTCCTGACTTTTGGAATAGAGTTATATTCTCTGACGAGAGCAAATTTAATATATTTGGATCAGCTAGCAGGCAAATTGTATGGCGTAAAAATAACACCGAGCTTCAACCGACGAACCTGTGTCCAACAATCAAACACGGAGGTGGAAGTATGCAAGTTTGGGGCTGTATGAGTGCAGAGGGAGTGGGAAAATTGCACATTATCGACGGAATCATGGACCACAGAATGTATATTAACATTCTGAAGGAAAATTTGGGTCCTAGTGCTGTTCAAATGGGTTTTCAAAATAACTTTATCTTTCAGCAAGATAACGACCCGAAACATACTGCGTATAATACAAAGCTGTGGCTCCTTTACAATACTCCCAAACAGCTAAATACCCCTCCACAATCACCTGACATTAACGCTATAGAACATTTATGGAGCATTCTGGACTCGCGGATGAGAAAACGACGCATATCAAATAAGAATGATATAAAAATTGCCCTTCTCGAGGAATGGGCATCCATTTCAACGGATGTCACCAAAAATTTAGTGGATTCGTTGCCAAAACGCATGAAAGCTGTGATTAAAGCCAAAGGGAACCCAACGAAATATTAAGAATGAATTATTTATTTACAGATTTACAATTTTTTTTACTTCATGAGTGTACAGCTGCTCCAATCTTATCAATAAAATATATTTAGGAACATACCACCTATAAAATCACAAATCAATAGTATCAACATTGCACGATAAAGTTTCATACAATAAACAATAAACTAGAATCACATAAAATAAATACCAGATATAAATAAAATATTCACTCACGGTATAAACACACGATTAAAATACAGTATTCATATATAGTACCCCTATTTCTAGATATGTATACGATCAAAAAGCTGACAAATAAAATTTCGAATTAAAAGAACATACACCCACAGGGAACTTCCAAAGCTACATGCCGTTTCTGAAGTCACCTATTACGTTGATATTGCTTTAAGTAATATACCGAGAGATTTTTATCAAATTGCATATAATTTCTACTATTTTTAATTGTATCAGGAAGTTCATTCTAAGTTTTAACACCTATATAATTTATATTTTCCTGACCTTTATTAGTTTTACATTTTATTAATGAATTACTATTATTATTTTATTAATGAATTTTCTGACCAAAAAACAATTAGTGTACGAATATTTTTGACACATGAGCTATGTGTAAGTTTGTTCATTTTTTGTTATTTGCAGTGCACGTATATTTTTTTTTTTACTTTTTTATGAAGTAAATACAAAAATTTATATTAATTGTGGTGACATTTGTCTCATATCTCTACATCTAATAATTATTATACAGCAGTTTCTTAAATAGAACACACTGCAGGTGTACGAATACTTATGGCATTCACTGTACGTCCTTTACCTGCAGTGACAGGTAAATGTAAGGAACAGCAGTATGTTAAAATTAAATACGGCAATCTCAATACTCAGTACAATTTAGTTGGGGGACCAATCAACGTTACAGCCAGTACATAATATAACAAAATATGATTTTAAAATAAAAACGCTAAATACAACAGGCTACGACAGGCAAAAACAGAATACTTGCTACAACACCGTTGTTAAGTCGAGCCTGGTATAGTGTCTCGATAGGCAAATGTATTGCTACTATGCGGGCCCGTAGAATAGTAGTGCACCTTTACCTTTCCAACGAACCCCAACTTCTAGAGACCAGGAAAAATCGTGGAATACAATTAATCTGTAAGTGTTCTTTGCTTTGACGCCATTGGGAATTGAACCCACACGCTGTGAGAACGCCTTACAGCTGCACCACTGCAATGCCAGCTTAAAACGGTATTACGTATTAAAATAATACTAATGAGAAAACAATATGCAAAACGCTTATTAATTCAGTGCTCAAAAAATCGGCTGTAGTTCATTATCAGATATTTTACCTATGGGTGTTTAAATATGCCCATAGGCGTGCGCAGAAAGTTCGTAAGAGGGTTATAGGCTCAATGGGGGCTACAGAGCTAAACCTCACATATTCCCATGTTAAATATACGAAAAATTTTATAGCAATGGGAGTTACAACCCTCATGAGTACCCTCCTGCCTACGCCAATGGGTATACCATATGGATACCTTCATCCGAACAAATCATATTCTTTTACAATCAGTAACTCATTAAGAAGCTTAATTAATGACCTCCGCTGCCCCGGATATGGAAAAGTAAAAATCTTCCACTTCCATGCACATCCTTTGCGGACTTCGCCATTTACGATAAGGGAGAAAGCCCCATTGAGAAAATGACAGAAATCGCAAGCTTTGCATTTTAGTGCTTCCCTCTTTCCAGCGGAAATTACTCAGCAAACCATTAACTCCCAGGAATTGTCAAAGGAAGGAATATCAGAAGTCATCTTCTAACCTCGAACAAACGGTGTCAAACTTAGTCAAGAAAATGGCTTTTATCCCATTCGTTGTGGCTATTAGATTTTCTTGACTGCATGCTGTTTTCCATGGTGATTTTCCTCCTTCATTGAAACCAGTTCTAAAGATGATTTAGGCATGTTTGTACCGGTAGTACAAACATGGATAAGAAACGTGTACGTTCTTGGAAAAGCTGCAGTGTCATTCATTGTACGTTTTTTATTGAAATCTTTATTATGATGGGTTTACATATGAACTTCCTATTATAGGTTCTGCGTATTTTATACATTTAAAAATCAATTCATCAAATAATTCTTATCTCGTTTTGCATACAAAATATAGTCGAACAATATTTTTTAATCCGTTTTAAATTATGTCTTCAAATTTTAATCCGTTGTATTTTCTCATATCTTTAATACAAGAATGCCAAATACTGAAAATATGTAGTTTAAATGGCGGTAAGTATAATTTCTTTGTGATTATGAATTTTCTAATATTATGGTATAAAAAAAACAGGCATTATTCTTTTCAAGTAGCTAATAACGAAATTGCTTCATCTTCAATGTGCTCACTTCTTTCTAGGAAGTACGACATCGGAGTCAAGCAATCAAAATAAATGTGAAACTTCAGAATTATGGCGGCAATAAAAATATTAATATGGAAGTAAGCATGTTTTCCACATCACTTCAAACTACTTAAATGGCTTTTCCTCTCTCTTCTACGGAATTTCAGTTATTCGATTAAAAATATTTATATTTTACTGGCGGTGAATTCTTGATTTTTTATAAATGTATAAGTTATAAACCGTTTCATATAAACCATCTTCACAGAATTTTTATTATTAAAAAAGACTGGAATTACAATATAAGTACCAAATTTATTCTCAACTTGTGACGAATGGCTATTGTTAATCTAGTCGATAAAGAACAAATTCCATTTATCTTTTAATTAAACTTAACCTGTCTTAAGTCAACAATAATCAGGATGGGTGTCTTTTTGTCTGCGTACAAATGAAAACAATGAGTTGGTGAACAAAGTTTATATCGTGGAGAAAGGTTGCACATTTAAGGCGCAAACTTTGAACTGCCAATGAGATGTCAATACGAACACTTGACTGCGGGGTTTCATCAAAATAAATCCACAAGCGATTTCCTTCAAAAGCAATAGAACTTCGAAGAACGGGCTCCCTGAAACTGAGAAAAACAGTATAACTCTTAACTCAATGAGAAAGTACAAATATTTGAACAATAGTCGTGAAAAATAATTTACAAACTAAACTAGCATTGACCTGGGTTCTATGGATCAATAGCAGACGTCTATTGGCAATAAAGGCGAAGTATTCATAGCATCGTCCTTTAACACCAAACATATGACCACAGCAATAAAGGCTCTGTACGTAGAATCTGCCTTCACGTTAAGACGGGATGCACATCTAAACAGGACCTCCAAACAATGATGATACTGCTTAACCTATCTTAGAGCCAATGGTTAACAAACTTTAAACTTTTAGTTAACTACGTTAAACATGAAATACTTACTAGCAGAACTATGAACTCTAGTCAATTAACTCTGCCCGCAAACAACGAGATTTAACAACTTTACTGCACTTACACAAATACTAAATAAAATTACATTAACTCTTAAACATCGAATTAATAATTGCATTATTTAAACAACCAATCTTACTGAAAACTTAATTAATTTAATTAGTATTAAAAGTCAATATAAAAGTACATCACCCAGTTCTTGGCACAGTATCCATATGAAGCAGTCTTCCTATTACTCTCAATGCCCAGTCGACTTGATAACAGGAAACATGCAGAAAACTAACTAAATTCTTCAAGACCTGTGAATAAGAGACCTGCCAAAACACCAGCATCTAAGACGCAAGGTCAAAATTAGCGAAGAAGTCGCGTTGAAGACAACTCGATTTTCCTGGTTTATTCCATCGGAGAATTATGTTTCGTCTCTCCGACCACGCTACCACTTTTCTTCCAAGTTACCAAACCGCAAATATATTGCAACTTCATATCTACTACGGAAACCAACACATACTGATAGGTATCTTGACTTTCGTTCTCATTACCCGGCATCACACAAAGCATCTGTCATTAGAGCCTTGCACCGACGAGCCTTTACACATTGTTGTAATGATGACCTTCGCAATGTTGAATTACGACGCAACAAAAGCGTGTTGAAAAAGAACGGTTACCCGACTAAATTTATCGCTCGTAACCAATGTGGTGTTTGTTAGTGGTGGAAACAGGAATGTAGAGGATGAGACTAGGAAGACATCAGTGGTTTTGCCATATGTGGCGGGTGTCTCAGAAAAGCTGTCTCGAATTCTCAGTTGTGTGAATGTTAAGACCTACTACAAACCTGTCTACACCCTGCGTGATCTATTACTTAAAGTTAAGGATCGCGTCCCTGAGGAGGAAAAATCTGGTGCTATTTACCAAATACCGTGTGGAGACTGTGACAAGGTGTATGTTGGACAGACGGGAAGATCGATACGTCTACGAGGGAAGGAGCATATGCGTGCGGTAGCTAGGGGAGACGATTCAAACCAGTTGGCTGAACATGTCTTCAGGGAGGGTCACGAACCAGATTGGCATTCGATGAAAATATTACATCAGAATGTGACGAATCTGGGGAGTAGACTTTTTCTGGAATCATGGGAAACCTACGGTTTGAGGAGTCGTGCAATAAACATCGCAAAACCTCTACCAGAACCTTACAGGATTTTTGCAAAACCTCGAGTTGGGGGTGTTCATCTGACATCGTCGGGTGCGGGGGATTTCCCGGCGAGGGTTTCCCCGATTGGGGTTTCCCCAGCTGGAACTGCTCCGCACCAGATGACGTTTTCACGAACTCTTCATTCTGCCTTCACTTGACAAAGGGAGCAGTTGGCTCCCGAAACGTCGTGTTTTTAAACCTTACGCCAGTGTCGAAATAACTGTTTGTTAAAGCAGCTATCCGGTATTACTCCAATATTGGTATCCTTACAACAATATCGGAATATGTAACGCACGCAAGCAACTACACCAAAATTTACGTGTCCTCTGGATAACGCACAATCACTGACTGTAATGCATTATCCAAATCCAGTTCAAAAAACCGCTTATCAAGCAACATCGCCTTCAATACAATTATTCTAATTATATGATGACGTCACAGCGACTATCCAGGCAAATTAAAGAAATACGGGAAGATTGCCAATTCTGGCCCAGTTGGCTTTCAATAAAGTTTTTACTGGCAACACACTGTTACAAACTTTGATTGTAAAGTGTAATTTAAACACATGAAGCATCAGAAAAAACGAGCTATTCACGTCGACATAAAATAATGAGAGGAGGTTTATTTTCAGAAATGAAACGCATGTGAATGTAGACTGTTACTTAGTTCAGAATTTATATTAATATAAATAAAATCTTTGCCTTTTAAAAAACTGCATCTTCTGCAAAATAAAGGCGAAACTTCAAAGATAAGCATGCAATTATTAAAAAGTTTCATATCATTTCTTGATCGAAAATCCATAATGTTTACCCCGCTACTTACGTTCCAGCAAACACGTCAATTAATATTTTCCCAGCTCTTTCTCCCCCTCCTTCTCGATATTGATCCATTCAATAATATTGGACAGCAAAATATTGGGCGACAAATATCTAAGTAAGAAAATTTATTTCGCATCAGATGCAAAACCAGTACGCAATTAATTACTGGTTATCAATATTTTCTTCATTTTGTACATACGTCAAAATACCATTCGGATATGTTTTGGGATTCTATTGTAGAGAAATGCGTTAACTAGCTCCCAGGCAAAATTAATTTCCTACGAGAACAACCACATCTGAAAACTGAAACTCATAAACAAAGTTTGTAGTTCTGTGATTTATTACGCTTTTCCGTTTTACTAATTTAAGAGTTTCGTTACAGTTGGAAATTCCCCGTAACTCGAGAAAATTCTCAAAATACAATCCAACATATAAATATGTATCCTGTGGTCAGATTGGTGAAATGTATTGAGATAGAAAACTGTAAGATGATTCGCTGCGTCTTATTGCCACATTTTTATGTAAAAATTGAGTTAAGATTTTTCTGCGCGCAAATCCACATGAAATCTCAATACTAATTAAACATGACACTTGAAATGAAACTCATAAAACACGACACACACACACATAGTCACCATTATCATCATCAACAAAGGTAATATAATTTAATTTCTCCAACGTACTTTTGCTTTTTATTTTTAAAAATATTTATATTGTTTATTAGCAAAGGAAGTCCAAATTTCTTTCCCTAAAAACAATAAACAACATCTTATATAATATTCATTTTGTTTATTCTTCATTTGTACACTCACATCTACATTATATCACATAATAATAATACTTTATTTATTCTTCTTGGAACAGTCGTTGTGACAATACATGACCACACAAAGAAAGGTCCCGAGAAAATATCTATAATGAATGTAACAGGCTTGAGAACTTCAGACTAATACAACATAATAATTCACACAAACAATATATGTAGCCATCAGGCTATTTCCATACATTACAACACCCCACACTCTTTATCAAAATCACGCATATGTGACAACAAGTATAGCGTAATGAAAATGTATCTCAAAAGTAGATCACAAATTCGACTATACAAAGTAAGGTCAATAGAAAACGTCAGTATGAATACATTATACCACATGACAAGAAGTATAGTGTAGTGTAATGAAAATGTATGTCATAAATAAATCACAAATTCGACTATACAAAGAAAGGTCCCTAGGAAACATCAGTATAGATGCATTATACCCCATGACAACAAGAATAGCGTAATGCAAATGTATATCATAAGTAGATCATAAATTCGACTATACAAAGAAAGGTCCCTAGAAAACATCAGTAGATGCATTATACCCCATGACAACAAGTATAGCGTAATGCAAATGTATATCATAAGTAGATCATAAATTCGACTACACAAAGAAAGGTCCCTAGGAAACATCAGTATAGATGCATTATACCCCATGACAACAAGTATAGCGTAATGCAAATATATGTCATAAGTAGATCACAAATTCGACTATACAAAGAAAGGTCCCTAAAAAGTATCAGCA
>QLNU02014176.1:72563784-72584809 GCA_006491805.2 Dysdera silvatica
TTTATAATGTGCATTCTTCTTCTTATTATTATTATTATTATTATTAATGCATCTTTATTTCTATGCACTGTAATTTTACAACCTTTATAACTTTCATTATATAAGCTTTCATGCCAAATGCTTTCAGCGTATATACGTTAGTAAGCTCCTATCAATACCCCAAACACAGCTGTTATAGGACAATGAACTTAGTATTGAAGTAATTATAGCTCATAATTCTATTTGTTCTGCATAATTTTGGCTCATACGGAAACCTCAATAACTCATAAAATGAAAAAAATTAACTCTATTTTCTTTTTTTTATTCATACGAGTGGAATTTTATGCTTTACTTTGAACCAAAACCATGTATGCATGTACAAAGAAAAATCATTCTAAATTTATGCACTACCTAGCTCAGAATCACAACCAAAAACAAATACAATTAAACCTCCTGAACGGACGCTTCAATAGAGGATACTAATATTTCACAGATACTTTTCAATTCCCGATAAAGATACTTGATGTCTTTTCGAATAACGATCACCTCTTAGCAGATTGATATTCATGTCCGAAATGTCCTCAATTCAGAAACACATCTTATAGTAATACCTTTTTTTTTGTATTACTATTTTCATATATGGTTGCTAGAAATGATAGGTGAAGTGTTTTAATTCTTCATTGAAGTCTATTCACAAGCTTGCAGATGTTATTGACTAAGACAGCAAATAGGCAGGAATGTACTTGAAGTAATCTCTTCATAAATATTGAGAAATCTCATGGCGGGCTCTGTGAATACTATAATAGAATACCGTACTGAATTTCGATGGCGCAGTATCAATAAATATATTCTATTGTTTCTTTGAGGCGAAAAGAAAGGGCGTCAAATATAGTCGTGAGCCTCCATTCTAGCGGTGTCAGATCGACGGCCCTAATCAACATGAAGACGTGTTCCATAAATATAGCTGCAAGAGTAGTAACACATATGTGTACTGACGCGCAAAAATTTTCAAAGGTTTAAAGAAAATGGCCAAAGGTAAAGAGAAAAAAGAAGATGAAGAAGAAGTCTTGGAAGCGGTCTCTTTTGTAAAACGGCATACTGAAAATACAGCTGTCACAGAGAAGGAGAAGCGTTTCCGGAAAATGAGCTCCTGGGTTTACAGTCCTAAATAAATATTCATGATTCTCTCTCTCGTCGCAACAATAAAAATGCAAAACTTTGAGAATTTTTAGGCGTAGGAAAAAATCCAAATATGCTGAATAAGCTGTGGGCAGCTTTAAAAAGCATTATGATAAGTTAGGGCTGTCGAATGCAAATTGGAACAAAAATCGTTTGAGTTTGCGTTGCCAGATGCCGGAACGGTTTCTTTTTTAAATCGTCTGCGTCAAAATACTTTCTATTTCGTAAAAATATTGCGAGATGTGTTGTTTCTCGGCCATTTGAATTATTAATAATATTCAAAGGAAGAAAATTATGATTTTAAAATATTTTTCATAACATGAATATTTCCAATTATTAAAATAGAGGAACGTTTTAAAACTATAGATATTGTTGACAACCTTTAAATTGAAACACTTAAAAATAATTTTTAACATGATTAATTTTAATTTGGTTTGAATGCCTGGATAGATTTTTTTCACTTCGACATTCAGAATAAAACAAGGAATTAAATTGGTTTTAATTTTATATTACCTTTTTATATTTTATAATCATATTTTTGTACATTTATTGAAATAAGTTATACCTCAGTTCAGTATTTCTTTTTATTCGCTATTCTTCGTGAGGTCATATAATTTACTTATTATGATGGATTATCACAATGAAATTTATCTTAGTAGAAATATTTTTAATATATAGTCAAGGAGATTTTTTTTTCCTACTAAGATTATCATAGACTTTGTGATGTACATTCCATACGAAGTAATAATTTTAAAAACACGTTAAAACCACTCTAAGATGACCAGCCTAGGTTTCGTGAGAAATTGGTCGCTCATAGAAGTGACCACTTAATGGAGGTCTATGATAATTAGGGTATAAACATAAAATTAAGCGAAAGGCTCTTTAATTTACCTATCTAAATGGCAAAGTCTTTGTGCTATATTAACTTTCAAAAATAAAATGAAAAATCACGATTTGGTAAGTCGAAATTTTCTTTGTAAGTTGCGCAATTTACGACTTTTGGAAATTGAATGAACATGGTTTGTTTTTAAGTTAAAATTTTTTTCTAAACAATTCTGAAATTAAAAAAAAATAAGTGTTTTTTATCGTCTGCAGTCTCGATAATAAGGAATTTTTTCTCTCTTTAATCCGTTGACTTCCGAGAGCGTTTCTTGAGACAACAGAAAAGAGAGTTTTCTTGCAAAACCGTAATCAGGATTTAATTTTGGGGTAGGTTAAAAAACTTTTACAAAACCAGCATGTAAGTCTGTAACCAAGCCCCATTAAAAAATTAATTTCGTGGGGAGCTACCGGTCCCTAAAATCCCTCCCCCTCTTGATACGGACATGGTTTTTCTGTAAAAATGCCGATGATGTTTCTTCATCAGAATCGAACTGAGAGCCTGAAAATACAAATGAAAAGACAAAAGGAAAGGGATCCAAAACTTGAATTTTCTTTTGAATAAAAATAAATATTTTATAGTAAAAAAATCTTGAAGTGGAAGTCGCTGCTAAAGGTTTTACTCGTTTAATATCAGAAGCAGGCCTGTAGCCAGGTTGGGGGGGGTCAACAGGGGCACGGCAAAGGGCATTCGAGGTACAAGGTACCCAGTGACTAACGTGTATAAAATAATTAGCAGAAGCAGTACAGGATTTAAACAGTATGTCACTATAAAAACCCAAATAAATTTGACCCTCCTCTGATGGCATTTTTAGTTTATTGCAACTACAAATACTGCAATATTAGCATATATCAAGATTTGTATTTTAAATTTTATGAGGGGGGAGGAATTGAATAGGAGAAGATTAATTATATAAAAACAGCTTATACAAAGACACATAACAGTTTTATACATTATTAATTTTTAATAATTTTCAATATTTTAACATTGTGTTATTATTGTTATGCATATATATAAATAGCTAGATGGGCCAATTGGGGCCAATCCCCTGCTGGCTCCGGCTTGGTTATAATAGACCTGATCGAAGATAAACAGGAAATGAAATTCTTTCCTTTTCAATCTCCAAAACGTGCTCGATTCTGGAGGGAGAACGTTTCTGATGGTCTTCATATGGAAGTAAATTTAGCATTGAGTCTATGGGAAAAAAATACATTTGAAAATAAAATAGTCACTTAATGGAGGTGGTCGTTCGAAGGCGTTTTATTGTATATCTATTATTTATTTCAATTTAAAGTCATGAAATTATAATAACGATAATTTCAAATCATGCCACCATATTCCTGATAGTAACCAGAGCATTTGGAGCCATTACCGCCATCCTAAACAAATTTTTAGTGAGAAATTTGAACATTTACGCATATCATCACAACAGCAAATGTGAAAAGCCTTCTTGCTGGGCACATCATACGTTTTAAAACTATATATGGACAGTTCTGAGGTCTCCCGATGAAACTTTAACCAGCAACTCCAAGCGAATACTAGAATATGGAAAATAATTTGACGTAGCTCTTGAGCAGAATAGATTTCTAAGTTAATGTTACCTGTATAAGCGTAAGATTAAGTTTAAAAAGTGAGATTTTACATACGATTCAAACGGACATGTCCGTCTTTCGCTAGAAATAAAAAAAGACATACAAAGGAAATGCAAAAGAAATTTCATCTTTTGTATTTATGATGAAATTTAAATGAAGATTCTAATTTTAATAATATCAAAGAGAGCATGCAGTTTTTCTACCCATCGTTGTCAGGGGTTTTGGCTTTTTCCTTGGCAGAAGGTGTTCGGGGAAAGTGTAAATCCCGGCGCAGCATGTTCCTTGCTATCTTTACACCTAAGAACGTAAACACACAATGAGACTGCTGAGTCAGAATGTTATTACAAATGCAAGCGACCGGATTCCAGCTCAGTGAATACGAAACTGATGAGGAGGTTGATGCATAACCAAAGCCAGCTGCTAAAATGATGTATTTTAAGTTGGACATTACATACCTGTGACAAATTGCTTTGAAAATTAGCAAATTCTGCTTTTGATGTACTTGTATTTAATTACATTCATTAATAAATTGTGTCACTGACATTGTATCGCTTTCTGAAGAGAGAGCGTCAAAGATTTTGACACCTTGTTAGCCATTACAAATTCAGCTTCGTTGAAAAGTCACTGACTGAATCTAATCCAAATGATTTTGAGATTTTAAAACTTCAAAATCCTACAGTTTTCTTTATAAGATTTTATTAATATTATTCTTAGAAAGTTATAAACAATCTTTCAAACATTGTTAACAAATTACAAATTTGAACTATAAAAATTAAAAAAAATATTAATCTACAGCGCTACCTTCAGTACACATAGTTAATTGGAGATTCTAAAACTATTAATCACGCGCCCAAAAGGCGACAGTTATACACGAGGGGCGCCAGATATTTTTTATGCGGGAAATTATCATTTTTAATTTAAGCAAAATTAGTTCCACAAAATTTTTTTACGCCGACTGTAGAGAGAGAGAGAAGCAATTTATTAATTTCATTATTAATGTAATTAATATAAATATTAATTCATATATAATATAATATTATAATATAAATATATTGCCTCTCTATGTCTCTTTACATTCATCAGAAATGTTTTTCCCTTTATTTGATCTTTAATTATTATTAACTTATATTCTAATAGTAGTGTTATCTTTTATTCTGATATTATTATTAACTGTTATTTTACTATAATTAACTATTTATTATTTATTTCTTTTGTTCGATCTGTATGTTAATGTAATTATTTTGTTATATGTGCAAAAATACATACACTAAGCAAACAAACTATTTTCAACGTTCTTTATATAATATAATGGTAATTGTTATTAATATTTTTATATACAGCATTGGAATTGGGAATTATAAAAGTGTCCGTTAAATAGAAGTGCTCGTTATTCAAGAATGTCAGCAAAGACAGTTTGAATTTAGCAATCAGTTCTTTTGCTATTACGGACGAAGTCTGAAATTTAGACTCTGCATAACGTCTTGAGTTTGATCCTGAATTTGGGGCTATCTTCCTTTTTTTTTCCCTTAAAAAATAGTTTTGCCGTAGCCAGTGACGAAACAAAGGGGGAGCTCAGGGGGATGAAACCTCCATTGAATATCAAAACACATTATTTTCTCTAAGGCCGCATCACATAATCTTCTTTGAAATTCACTTGGAGACTCCACTACAATCACTAAGTCCCTCCCCTTGAGTTTGAATTGCCACACTACTAGCCATGGCAAATAAAACCATTCCATCAAACTGCCAGTTGTTAAACTTTTTTTTTCCTTCTTTCGGTGTGTTGCTTTAGTTTGTAAGGAAAATTTACTTTTTTAAGGGAAAAAAATCCCTCATTCCGGAAGATCGAACGCTGAACGCTATATGGCGGAAAAGGAACTTTCCTCATTGGTGACCATCAAGTTGTCAACTATTACATGTCTTGTTACCATAGTTGACATACAATAGTTAACAATTTGATGGTCAACTATTACATGTCTTGTTACCATAGTTGACATGTAATAGTTAACAATTTGATGGTCAACTATTACATGTCTTCTTACCATAGTTGAGTTCTTTTCAAATGATTTTCAATTATTATTGAAAGCGAACAAATGATTACAATTCCCACTGTTCCTTCCTTTCTTTCTCATTAAATCATTAACGTAAGTTGAAATAAGAGCGATAAAAGCTTAATGCAATGAAACCTTGAAATAGCGGACACCTCGTGATTTGAGAATCCATTCGAAAATGTTAAGGAATAACAAGCATGGGGTGATAATTATAAAGGTCCGTTAAATAGAGGTGCCCGTTTTTTTGGGGGGTATATTCGTTAAGGATATTTTACTGTAGTATCCATTTTAATAGTCATTAAAGACGTAATTGGCTCTTTGGCACTGTATAGGTTCCTGAGTTTGATTCCAGATTTTGAGACGCCGTTCTTTTCCCTCCCCCCCACCCCCGATATATGAAAAATAATTTCACCGTGTTAAATAAGATCATTCGACCGATGTGTCATATATTAAAGCTTTTTATTCTTCCTCTCAATGTGTCGCTTCTTTTCGTAGAACAAAACTGTATTTTTTTTAAGGGGGGGAAAGACAAAAAGTTCGCATTTTCTTGAATCAAGCGCAGAACCCTATACACTGACAAAAATGAACGTTTTTCGTTACTGACCACTGGGGTCCAAAAGGGGTTTATAATCCCCCATTAACAATTTTGGTACAATTTTGTAGATATACATATGAATATATAGAGCTATAGCTCTGTAATCCGCACTGATAAGGCTGTAATCAACCTCTTATGAACTTCCTACGTATGCTAAAACTAACGACCGTCAAATTATCGACTATTATGTGTTTTGTTCAATTTATTTTACTGTTCCTCAAGTATTGTTCGGTTATTATCAAAAATAAAACAATCGCTCACAAACTATCGGAATGTCCACTGTACTTTTCATTCGCGTTAAATTATGTTTAGAATTAATTTATAAATACAAGTTGAAATAAATCAATAAACGTTCAATACCGTGAAACCTCTGAAACGCGGGACCGAAATATCTTGCCGCCAATGGGAAAGGTTAAGGCAAGGATTCTTAAACTATGGAGCCAGTTACACAAAGGTGGGGGATTCAAGTATTGCGTAAACACTTTGAGGGGGTTTTGCAGTTGTGCTCATTTTCCTATGTTAGCCAATGTTAATTTTTGCTCACCAATAGGTGGGGAGAGAGGTTTGAAATGGCCGAAATATTGCTTACATATTACTTGAAATTTCCCTAGGACGTGTTTGCGAGACGTGTTTCGTATATAAAATTACTTTTCACTAAAACTAAATTAACTACAGAAAAAAAAGAATTATGTTAATTTTTAGGGTATAATGTTAAAGCATTTTTAGGCCATAATATTGGGATATTTAAAGGGCACAATTACCCCATCTTTCCTTAATTGTAATATTTTTTATATATACTATAGTATATAATTTATTTACGTATAGGTTAATTTCAACTTTTTATTAGATCTATTTTTTAAATTAATTTTATTTTGTTATATGTGCAAAAACACGTTTCTAAGCAAACAAAATATTTTATTCATAAGTCGCATCCAGCGGGCAATGACGCAACGTTCGCATGTAGTCGTAAGGGAAGCGCAATAATAAAAAAATCTGAGAATCACTACATGGACCGATTTAAATGTTGAGCACTATCTATTGCAGTGTTGCCAGATCTGAAGATTAAAAAGTAGCAAACTGTGCTCCAAAAGTAGCGGATTTGAACTATTTGTAGCCCAAACATAAAAATGAATTATTTTGCAACTAGTAGTACTGATAGACCCAATAGCAGCCTCGAAAAGGGATGGCGGCTACGGTACTCTCCGATACGGTCCTGACATGCAACATTTCAAGTGCCCTCACGTACGCTCTCTGAATACGGAATATCGTAATCGTATCTCCAATAGCAGACTAGGAAAAGGATAGGGCTTCGGGTCTTCCCCGATACGCTCCTGACATGTCTGGAAATTTTTTTAACCCTTGGATTTGGCATTTTTGAAACGGCCACAATGCGTTGTGGTCTTTTTTTTTTTTTTTTTTTTTTGCTCATTGAGCGTTTTTGATGTCTGAATATAACAGACATACTTATATGAGCAAATCAACATAATCGTTTGTATACTTGCATTACTGAACGAAAAATAAAACGAAAATTGAGTGGAACGCAAGTTAAACTAAAAACATTAGATTAACTGTGGAAAGAACTGCCACCGATTAATAACGATTTTCAACGATATCCCAAAGTGTACAATCTACACTTAAACAAGCACGCACCATTATAATCAAGAGCGGATACAGACTTTCATTTTGGGGGAAGCGGGGTCAAGGACAAAATTCGCCATGGTCTTGGAATAACACCCTTCATTTATCATGAAAGTTGGAATTTTTTACAGTGAAAAAATATATTTTGGGAGGTCTTAACCCCTATGACATCCCCCCTTGTATCCGCGCTTGATTATAATCATGTACACAGGAAAAAAGAAAAATTTACATCACTAATGTTACTCCACGGTTTGCACTTTCGAGCTTATATAACTCTATATATCTGCAATCACAGGGAATAGTGTCAAGTATGCAATAAATTATTCTTTCTGTAATAATATATAATAGTCACAAGTATACAATAGTGGTTAAGTCAAAAAATATCAAAAGTAAGTCAACTGTGATTTCAGTGCACAGGGTTTCAGCAAATTAATTATTCTTCAAAACATTAAATTTAGAACGTTATTTGAGTTACATTGATGTCAATTAAATTTATTTTTTTTCACAAAACTGTATATACAAAAGAATTTCTTATGTAAAAAAAGTGCTGCCCTGAAAAATTGTGATTTTATATTTAACCGCCACTCCCCGTGACCGCAGATACATGCTCGAAGGTTTGCACGGAACTGCAATATTAAACGAGTTTCGAAGTCACGTGACGTCCACTCTAGTACATATAAGATCTCTGTGATTAAAAGTACCAAAACAAGAATTGAACCACATAGATCTTTTATGAATTGAACGAGTATCGAACTTGTTATGTTTTAATAAAACTATCGTTCATTGCGAATAGAAATGTTCAACAAACAAAATTTTTATTGCAGTATTATGTAATACTAATAATATTTTGTGATTTTATATATGAAAATAAAAAAGTAGCGTATTTTTCAGATTTATAGCCTGAAGATAACTAAAAGTAGCCCAAAAAGTAGCGTGTCGCCCAATTCGAAATTTTTGTAGCGAGGGCACTTAAAACATCGCCCAATCTGGCACCAATGATCTATTGTATTAATTCCGTTCAGGGATTTTTCAAAATTTATTAAACTATCAAATACATATATTTAAAATATTTAATTCATGAAATAACACACGCGTGTTTGCGAAAGAACTACAATTATGTATAATTAAGATGTATGTAATTACATCGCTAAACAATGCCAATTGATACTTTACTGCAATTTTATATCTGAAAACTAAAAGCTTGTAATCTCTCTGATTTTAATCATTTATCTATGTTTTATTTTCCTCATATTTTTTCTTTCTTCTATTTCTTTTTCCCAAGCGAATAGGAAAATATATCACCATTTAATATGAGCTATTAAGGAAATGATATTTATTGTTGCTTTCGTGGTAACCGTTTAATGATTTTTACTTCAGATAATTGGTTTCAGAGCACCCAAATCCTTTCTGGTAAACAAATTGATGGACCTTAATCATTTTCATGAATAATAAATGGCATCAAACTCAATTTTTCGTGAGAATAGCATAAATACAAAGCAAAAAACCGATTAGCAATTATAGAGCAATGTAATATGCGCCTTTCTCATTACATTTGATACAGTTGTCAATTAAGATTATGTACGATGAAATGTAGGTCATGTCAACGAAACATGTGGAGAATTCCCGTCATCAGAAATACAACAAATCGCTTAATTTTTGAATATTGTAATATATATAATATACCTTAATATAGTACTATAATATATAATATACCTTAATATAATACTATAATATATAACGTACCTTAATATAATACTACAATATATACGTCGCTTAATAGAAATAGTATATATACGATATACTGTAATATAATACTATGATATATAATATACTTAATATAATACAAATATATATATTATACCTTTAATATAATACTGCAATATATGTATTATACCTTAATATAATACTATAATGCATATACGTACCTTAACTAACCAAATAATAATAGATCGAATATGCATTTTATCACTTCCCGCATGGTTATTATTGTTTACTTACATATAGAACAGCATAAATTATTATTATTACGCAATTTCACACCGTTGTATGATCTATTGTGTAATATATGACCAGTTTCTCTTACGTAACAATAGCTGAACTTGATTAAGCCTAACTCTATTGAGGCGAATTCTTCTATAAATAGAAATAATAAAACTAAGGAACAAATGTTGTTCATTATTTTTTAATGAAAAAACATTAAAAGAGAAATTAATTTATAAGCAGTCAAAGGGACTAGCATAGGCAAAGGTCCTTTATCTTCATAAGCTGCATTATAAAATATCCAATCAAGGTTATAGTAATTATATATACTGTGTACTATTCATACTAACATAAAATAGTAAGTATGAATAGTACACTATATATACCGTGTACTTTTCATACTTGCTATTTTATGTTTTCGAATAAATTTACTCTCAGATTTAAGATTTCAAATTACGCGTCAATTTGCACTTTGCCTATAATTTAAGAAAACTTTTGAAAAATTGCAAAATAAAACTTCAAATCTTTTTAAGTGAAATGAAATCATACGTCAAGTATCAATATCAATATAGAAGTGATATCAACATATCCCATGGCACCAACGAAGCATAGCCAAACTAATAAAATTGTGGAACATGCAAACGTATTTATAAAAACATGATATTTAACCGGTTAATGCTCCAAACAGAGGTGAAAACTTTTTCTTTTTTTTTCTTTTTTTTGTCTTACAATTATCTTTAATTTTTCATATAAGATCATAAACCAAACAAATGCTCATTTTCTATCGAACTGAGAACTAATGTGCTACCCATCATTAAATTTGTGACCTATGTGAAATCGTGTGCAGAGATAGATAATCGTGGTAAAATGTGTACTTCAAAATACGAATTATATATCACCTATTTGGAAGAGAGCCCCGTAACAAAATCTACTGCTGTCTACCCTTCTCCACTTCTAACCTAACCATAAATCAACGTTCTCCTAATTACAAAACATCAATGTAGCTTCCGAAATATTTCACACCAAGTGAATCATCAAAAACTGTAGCTATGAATAAATTTACTCTGTCTGTCTGTCTGTCTGTCTGTCTGTCTGTCTGTCTCCATGCGTGCGCTCTCTATTCGAAATTGAGGACTTCACAAGAGCTAAAATCTGCACTCAATTTCTGTACTTTGAAAAGTTTCCGTGCCAAAAGGAATATATTTTTTTGTGGTTTTACGGCTCAAAGACTACAGTGGTCATGCTGCGCCGGGACCTACTGTTTTCCGAGGAATCCGAACCTCTTAAGGCCTAGGGAACCAAACCCCGGACTACAGTGAGCAGTGCGATCTTTATGAGATCTCTGAGTAAGCGTTCTTTGCACTGCTGGGAGTCGAACCCGGATTAGCGGCGCACTAGGAGAACGCGTTACCACACTGCGCCACCGCATGGGCGCCAAAAGGAATAACTTTCAAATATAGCTAATTGGGAGACTTTTTTTTAACGTACACAGTCCTAAAATACAATAGTTCTAAAATTCGAAATTAGTTTAATTAAAATAAAAGGAACGTAAAAAAATATTATTTTATCAAAATGAATACAATTATCTAAACAACAAATCGACTATTCAAACAATTTTTATCAACGTTTTTTAGGCGTAGTAATAGTAACGCCGATGTTATGGCGTGGTTAGATGGTGAAACGTTCGTAAAGAAAAGAAATGTGTTTTGCATCTGGTGGGGCGATCCCACGACCTTCTACAATCCGGGAAGGTGCTATCACTAACTGAGCTACAGACGACCAAACAATCAATTCCTCACTAACGTATTTAAAGCGTATTTTCTGAAAATATTTAAGGACTTGATTGTTTGGTCGTCTGTAGCTCAGTTGGTAAGAGCACTTGCCCGAATTTTAGAAGGTCATGGGATAGTGCGTGCCCCACTAGATGCAAAAAAATCTTCCTTTCTTCACGAAAGTTTCAACATCTAACATCGGCGTCACTATTACTGCGCCTGAAAAATTTGATAAAATTTGTTTCTAATTTAATCTGAAAAGTGTTCGATTTGTATAAATATTCAAACATTGCTTAGCAGCATGTTATATTTATTCACTTGACTCCATAATTTTATGAATGAATGAATGAATGAATGAATGAATGAATGAATGAATGAATGAATGAATTGTTCGACGAATTAGATTGAAAATATTGTCTCGGGTAAAAAACAGTATTAGTGAAATAATGTAAGGTTATTTTCTGATGAAAGAGAATTTTTTTATCATATGGAAAAGTAAAAACGTGGAAAGGAAACCCGTTTTTCTAACATAGAAAGTGGTAGCAGAAAGATAAGGTTTTTAATGCAAGCTACCGGGTTTGGTTTTTTTTCAGTTTCAGGTTTTCAGATAAGCTAAGAGGGTGTCATCACTTGAATTATAGCGTTTGTACTGAAAATTCTCCACGAAGTCAAAACTTTTAAAATAGAAATAGGAACTTCGTTAGCCGTCAAAAATTTCAGTTTTACTAGATGTCAAAAAAAATTCTTTTTACATTTTTCTCTTTCTTCTTTTTATCTTATAGATAAATGACATAGATATGGGGCTTCCTACAAAATTTTAAAATATACAAAAATTCTTATCTGTTTCAAGCCACTTGTAATAGACAAATAAATTAAGCGATTTTCTCACAAAAATAAGTTTCGAAATAACCGGTTTCGAAAAGTACGCTTTAAATACGTTCGTAGGGAATTGATTGTTTGGTCGTCTGTAGCTCAGTTGGTAAGAGCACCTGCCCGGATTGTAGAAGGTCATGGGGTCGTACCCGCCAGACGCAGAAACATTTCGTTTCTTTAACGAACATTCGCCATCTAACTGTGCCATAGCATCGGCATTGCTGTTACTAGGCCCAGAACGCTGATAAAAAATCGTTTCTAATTTAATCTGTGTAGTGTTCGATTTGTGTAAATAAATTACATTAATTGTGTAGACATAAGAATTTTATTGTGACTTCGAATAAGACATTTGACAAATCAAAATTACTTAACACTGATGTTGACAACAACAACCAAAATGCCAACGAAAAAGCACAATAAGTAAATAACGAAGAAGAATTGCAAAGTATTATAAAACCAGAGCAAAAATATTTCAATCTACTCCGAAATGAGAAAATATAACTATTCGTATGCGTTTGAATTTTTTGCTATATAATATGTGTATTAATATTATAAATAATTTGCATGGAAGGGCATTAAATTTGTCTCACATTATTTAAAAATAAAATAAATGTCAAACCAGAAAATGCAAGAAATTAACCAATCGAAAACTGGAAAAATCCAAGAAATGAGATAGGAAATATAACCAAAAAGACGTTTAGTTTCAAAAGAGAAATACGTTTTCTAAAAGAATCAAGAAAAGGAAATACGTTTTCTAGAATCACTGGTATAAGTAAAACTTTAGCAGGAAGGATCACAGAGCTACAATTCCATATAAACATGTATTTGCATGCAAAATTTTATGTAAACACACTGTATGTATATACACTGTATATTTATTATACAATTGTATATATATACGTAGTATGTATATTATAAAATTGTATGTATACACACTGTATGCACACTTTACAATTGTATGTATATACACTGTATGTATATTATACAATTGTATGCATATTTTACAATTGTATGTATATACGGTATACTTATACCTAATAAAAGGTTAACATCCTAATTAACGTCCTTATGTATAGCCATGTCCAGCATAATCAAGGAAAGAAAATAAGCTTGATAGACAATCAAGGAAAATAAATAAGCTTGCTTGAATAATCTAGGAAAATAAATAGGTTTGCTTGAACAATCAAGAAAAGGAAATGCGTTTTCTAGAACAATTTCCATAAAAGAAAATACATTTACTAGAACTTCTAGAATATACAAAAAAATTAGCAAGGGGAATTACAGGGCTACAGCTCCATACATATATGTATATCCAAAATTTTAGCATATACTGTATATGATTCTAGAAACATAGTTTTCTCATCATGAATGTGACCATACGTAACTATGAAAACCTCGTAAGTCGTGATTTCCGACTATTTCTTATTCAAAAACTGGTCTCGGCTGATGTTTAAATCGCAGTCACAGCACGGCCCATATTTCTAGGATAAGAGGGTCACAGTGAAAAATTTAAATACGCTCGCAGGAAGCCGACTGATAGGTCACTTGTAGCTTAGTGGTTGAAATACTTCTCCGGCAAAGAAGAGACTTAGGATCGTACCCTACCAGGTTCCAGAAAATTCCTTTTCATTCTGCGAATCGTTGTACGATATATATGATTCATTTATATTCAATATTATGACACCCCCATGTCTAGAATAATAAAAGAAAGGTAATACGTTTGCTAGGACAATCAAGACAAGGAAATATTAAAATTATAAATTCCTAAAAGTATGGTATTTTCAATAATTTCCTTCTACAACTTCATTTATCTAATTTTAATTTTCTCCGCTCTGTATCTTTATTTTCGTTTTGTCGTCCTCAGAAGAATCGACTCTTTCAACCGGAACTAATCCCCCGACCATTAGTTTTCAATTTTTTAAATAAAACAACATTCTTGTTCGTCTGACTTTTCCCCCTTTCATTGAATCACCAGAAGATGAAAGCCAAACTGAAACTGGTTGAGTACAAAGGGCACAGAGAACTAATGAAAGAACGAAAAACATTTAACGCACTAATAAGTATCGTAAATTAAAAGGCCGTCTTCTAGATCACTCGAAAAGGAAATGACTTACGGCCAAGTTTTTGTTCGTTCTACATGGAATTACTGATTCTCTTCTAAGAGAGATTAGCTGGAACTTTCTCCCTCCACCCTCTGCTCAAGTTGAATTTCAACGGATTCAAAATAATCTCTTGCCGATCGATGCTCCATCGAGCAAGAAACTCATGCATGTGCTGGTGGTCACCTTTATTAATACTGCAATCATATTGCTCGCAACTAATTCTAGCTGCGGTTGCTCCCCTTAGAAGTCAGATTAAATTTATGTAATTGCTTTCGGAAGTTCGATTATCCGAAAGCCAATTCGAGATGCTACTCAACAAACATAGTTTCCGCTGAAGTCTGCATCGATAACTTAGGATATGAGCAAAGTTCCAACAAACCCTGGTAGTTGCCAAGAGCAATTGAAATTTTGGAAGTTTCCCCTTTCGGAGGAACACGGCAAATATTATGAGGGAAAACAGAGAGGAGGGGAAGTTGTTGCGATGCTAATTATCGCAACTGGTTACCTGCCGATTGCCGAAGGAGATGGCATGGGTTATGCATTTGCTTCGAGAGACGCCACTGAGTTCCCCATTTGGCTTTCTTGGCTAATTCTTTCCAATATTTGGTGTTTTAACTTTTTCTATTTCTTTGACTTCATTCATTCTCTGTGCATTCTTTCATTTTGTTATTCATGTCTTCGGAAAGGAATAATATTATTTTTCAGCACCTTGTGTTATCGCATATGTGTCTTTTTATAACATTACATAGTTTTCTTTAAAAAACTAAGGTACTAGATTATATATACCACGTAAAATGATGGATGGATGGATGGACGGATGGACGGACGGACGAACGAACGGAATTGGTTACTTTTATCTATGAACATTTTAAAACAACGCCAGCAGTTGTCTATTATATTAACTTATTAATAAAGATTTCAACGATGAGTCTTGCAATGAAGATAGATTATTTTTGCTCTAAGAAAATGGGGTATAAGCATTATATTAAATACATTATGGTTTGGAAGTCTGTTAAGCCACCAAACGAAATCCTGTATGTTAAGTCTCAGACAACTACAATAATAATCTAGGAGCTTAAACTCTAAATCCGCCCAAATTATTTGGGTTACTTTTCTCAATCGGTTACATAGCGTATTTTTTTTATATAAATGCTATTTTAAAACATCGTTTTAGACTTACTAAAAAATCATGAAATTAGTAATGTTTATCCGAAACTAATAACGCATTTAACGGACTTGAATTTCTATTAATCGATAATTTTAAATTATTCAAACGTAATTTCATTCATTTGTTCATAAGTTTAACTAATGCGCAGTCGTTTCATTTAATTTATAAATTTATTTGTTAGAGAATTGATTTTAAACATATCTAATAATAGCCTTGCATTTATTCCCAGAAGTCAGAAAGAACGATATGAATATTGACTTGGACTTGTCATGGATATTAACTTCTCAGTCGTTATTTTGGATGGGCATGCCATAAAATGAAAAATCGATAAAAAATAAATAAACGGAACGGAACAATGCGAGTTAAAAGTATTTTATTGGGTTCTTCTTTATTGTACTTTTTTTTTCAATTCTTTGAGTTCTTAATCTTACTCCCCGATATGTTTTTAAACTATTTTTTTCTTACTTTCATTAATGTAACACCTTCCATTCATATCTTCCTACTTCATCCATTCGTGTCTTGTGTTTCACAATCCAACCAATGGAAGCATTTTACTCTTTCTAGCTTTACTCTAAAACGTAAAGAACGTTGATGTACAGTGTTTCCACATTTTTTATTTTAGCTAAGAAACACTCGAGTAAATAGAAACTAAAAAAATATCGAAAACGTTTCTGTTTTACGATTCAGCAGCAGGAAAACTAAAGCTTATCACCAAAATAAAACTCTCGTAGGCCCCCTGAAAGCAGAATTTAAGCCCAAAGCTTGCCTGCATAATATTTATTTAAAAAAGAAATCCCCATGCGGACATTTCTATACCATAAAAGTCAGTGATGAGTGTGAGTTGTCGCTGTGAGTAGGACCCAG
Source organism: Dysdera silvatica (assembly GCA_006491805.2). Lineage (NCBI taxonomy): Eukaryota > Metazoa > Arthropoda > Arachnida > Araneae > Dysderidae > Dysdera > Dysdera silvatica. The sequence goes on from QLNU02014176.1 coordinate 72,580,458, forward strand.
CGTGCTTCTCTTTAACTGGTCGTTATTTTGCATGACGTAGCGTCATCCTCTGAGACCTGGGAGTCACGATCCGGTCTTATGCTCTGCTTCTCTGTCATTTTGCAGCAGTTTGCATCATACCTCACTTTTATGGATTCGCTATCGTAAATCAGAACGGTTATAGCTGGCCACGAAAACCATCAAGATGTTTGACAAGGTGGCAAATCGTCCTTTGGCCCAGAAATTTTATAAATATTTAACGTCAATTTTACCTCATACCCAATAAAGATAGCTGTTAGGGTGGAAATGGCGGCGTGTTAAGCTCCTGATATCCTCTGACAGTTATAAAATATTAGGTTGTGCTGTTCTACTTACTATTCTTATTAAATAAAGTTGAATTTAGTTTCGTGAATAAGATATTGATAGTTTTATTAATGAATTTTTATGAAATATTATCATGTAGTTTTTTTAGTAATGAATCAGCATTATTATATAGTTTTTTTTGAATGAGTTATTGTTCATCAACTATAGGTTATGTATAATGGAAAGTGCAGTTTGTAGCGATAGAGTAAAGAACCATTTCTGTTATTTCCAGCACAATAACCTTGTAAATATATGTGAATATTTTATCCCTACTTATTTTTTATATGTCTTATTACTTTTTTATCATAATTTGTTGTTCTCTTAACTCTTTATTAATATTTTTAACTTAAGATAGTTGCTTAAATATTATGAGTATAGCTTAGAATAATATCTTAAGCTTATTCAATTTTATGTTAATGTTTTTATGTAATACCCGAAATAATGTTATTATCATTTACTTAAACAATTTTATAATTTATAAATTATAGCGATAGGGAATATAATGGTTCTTCGATGCAATCACTCAATGACGCAATTAACAGGTGGCCGTGCAAAAGAAGATTAAATGCTGTTTCCATAATTTAAAATTCACGTTATTTATTTTAGGGAAAATTTTATTATTTTCAAGAAGTTTACGTGTATACCAAAAAAAGTCCTATCTTTATACATATTTCTTATATCTTACATTTACACTGGCACTTTGCCTATACATATTTACATTGAACTATTGATAAATTGACTATTTCAATAGTTGATAATGGTTCTAGTGGTATTAATAATAGCTTTAACTACTACAAATGCCAGTATTAGCTCAAGGCTAATTCGTCTAAATAAGTAACACGATGTAGAGGTATTAGTGATGAAATGTGTCAATTGTTTTGAAATGTTAAATTTTTATCGCGTCTTGGGTATCAAATACTTTTGACAGACTGTATATTACTTTTTTCTTACTCGAGGAATCATAACCGTCTGTACATCGATGCTTTGTAATTAATTATAAATTCTTTACAATTAATTATAAATTCTTTACAATTAATTATAGATTCTTTACAATGAATTATAAATTCTTTACAATTAATTATAAATTCTTTACAATTAATTATAAATTCTTTACAATTTATTATAAATGTTTTACAATTAATTATATGCTCATGTTTAATTATATGCTTCATGTTTAATTATATGTTCTTTGTTTAATTTTCCCAGTATTGTTTTCCTGGCCAATAGAGAACAACTTTTATTTTATAAGCAAGATTGTTTAAGTCTTATCATGTGATAAAATACCTTTGGACCCACTGGGGTGAGTTCGACTCTCGCTAAGCTTGTCTGTGTGTAAATGTATCGTGTTTCGGTGATCACGTTAAGCCCTCTTTCCCGTCCCGGATAACCGAAAGCTTTACTTTGATACGTAAAGTATGCTGACGTTGTTAAGAAATGAAGGATAATGAAGGCATTGAGGTGCATTTTCTTTGGAGACAGCTTAATTTCTTATTTTAGCTACGCATACTCATATGCACACATGCACCGTACCTAGACAAGGGGCACAGCTATTGAAAAATCATGGGGGAGGCTCAAGAAACTTTAAGAGGAATCAATTAATAAAAAAGAAAATATTGTGCTTTATCATCCAATGGGGGGCTTGAGCCCCTCTTGCCTACGCCCTAGACCAAGACTACCCTTGCTGATACGTATAAATAAACTGCATATCCGTGCCTTTTGACTGAAATACTATATGTATCACGCATAAGAACCTTGAGGAAGGGTAAGCTATATTCTAGAATATATACAGGGTGATCCAAAATGATTGCTTTAAATACAATCAGCTATAACTATTTAATAAATAATAAATCATACAAAGATAAGATTCACACAGAGCAGTTTTTATGAGGAAATATAAAAGACCTGGTGCTTTTGCCATCTTCGCCGAAAACAATTCAAGAAATGAAAATTCACATTTCATTTCTCATTTCAAATTCACATTTCACAGCGAATGCGCTGGTTTCGGTGGCAACTGACATGCTTCAAAATGTGTGTGAAATAGACTGCCGATTAGATGTTAACCGTGAAACTGAGAGTAGGCGAACATCTGTACATCGAACATCTGTAGAGTATGTAAACTAAACTTTAAACTTCCGTATACTAATCAGTGTAAATCTTATCTTAGTATCGTTGTTCATTAAATAGTTACAGCCGTTTGTAATCGGGGCAGCCATTTTGAATGACCCTATAGAATTCGGCCACTATATCGAACTTAAAATTGCCCAAACTCCGGGAAATAATATGCAAATGAGATCTTGCAAATAAAAAGAAAAAGAGTAGCTTTTGTAAGCTCTTTGGATTTATAAAATTATTAAATTAATTTTTTGATAATTTTTATTTTAAACAAATGGCAACTCTAAGTGTAATTCCCTTAATTCGATAAATTAAAATCAGGAAAGGGAAAGTAAACTCTTTTTATTAAAACTAAATAAACGGGTTCACAGAAATAATTAAATTTTCATAATTAACTAACCCGAAAGGTTACTTAAACGGAAAAAATAAGCCCTTAAGCTGAGTGAGTGAGTAATTATTTCTTTTTTCCAATTTTATTAAAAGCCAAATCTGCAATATAACTTAATTAAAAGAAAATAAATATACACACACGAAGAAGAGAATTAATAAATAAAAAACAAAATTCATTAGTTAAATAATAATAATAATGCACAAATAAATTTAAAATGAGTGCATAACATTGAAATTATTATTTATTTTGTCAGCGGTTAAGGGTCAATTGTTACTTGTTGCCGCCCTCCACTTCAGTAACATTATAACAGATTTGAGAAAACATTGTTGCAACTACTATTCGATTTTATTTTAATTTTATTGAATTACAGTTTGGTATAATTAACAACGAAGTCGAAAGCTAGTTACGCCAATTTATTTTCTTTTGACCTGTTACAGGAATTATTTGCATACAAAGTTAGATGAATCAAAATTAATTTAAGCAAAAAAATCTAAGATTAACTTAATCATAAAGAATGTGAAATATGAAAATTAAAGCATTTCTTTATAATAGTAAAATAGAAATCAGGGAACTTAATATCGTTGGGGAAAATATACGTAAACAAGTTAACCCTGGTTATGGATATATTATGTATTGTATAACAGAGTGGCCTGCAAAAGGGTTGCTGGTATCTAACTGGAAGGAGACCCACACGCTGAACGTATGTGACGATGTGTGGAACCGGCCAGGCCAGTAACCTAGTGTCCTACCCCGCCTTCAAGTGGTGCAGGCTGAGCTTTCTATTTATGTGGCAAATTAATATTTGCTACACGGATAGAAAGGCGGAAGGGGAGGGCTAATTCACCAACCCGTCTAGCCAGCGTGGTGAAATTATGGCTAATTCCTCCATTATGTTGACACACCAGAAACCATGGCCCCTAGTCTCCAGGTGCTGGAGTGCTCCTGATCAAGGCAGCGGTCAGTGTGGCATGAAAGCAGGGGGTGCTAAGAATCACTGGAATGGCCCAGGCTGCCGTTTGTTATTGACCTTGGCTACGTTTAATGGACGATCCCTTGCTTCTGAAGCAAAACTTCAGGAATTGGAAGAAGAACTTGACAAGATCAAATGGGACATTGTAGGACTCAGTGAAGTTAGAAGAAAAGGTGAAGAGTTGGTGGAACTTAAAAGTGGACATTTGTTTTATTATAGAGGAACGGAAACTGGAAGAACAAGTGGTGTTGGCTTCTTAATCAACAAAAGAATTAAAGACTACCTTCTTGAAGTCGAAAGCACGTCAGATCGAGCAGCGAGGCTCGTTGTTCAACTAACCCAGCGATACCAACTTCAAATAGTACAGGTATATGCACCAACATCAAGCCATACCGACGAAGAGGTTGAAGAATTTTATGAAGAAATCAAAGAGTTACACACCAAAGGGAAACAACATATCAAGCTCATCATGGGGGATTTCAATGCAAGAATTGGACAACAGGAACAAGGAGAGACATCGGTTGGTAAATACGGATA
>QLNU02014176.1:72585152-72609938 GCA_006491805.2 Dysdera silvatica
ATCCAGCAGTGGATAGATAATGGTTGAATATGATGATGATGATGATGATATATAGAGTATAACTCAGGGTTTAAGCTGCAGTCTCGTTTTTCGCAAAATGCGACGAGTTGCTCGAAAATGCGAAGAAAAAATTATTGCCCATCGCGAAAATGCGACAGGCATTTTTAACCACAGTTTATTCTCTGAAAACAGGATTCCTCGATTCCAGAATATCCGTTTTGCACTTCAGCGATCTTTTCTTGTTCCTTTTTGTTTCCTCTTCAAAATTCTTAACAGCACCTGTTAAGCATTGTTGATATAAATAATTTCATTGATACGATTTTTCGAGCAACGAAAGCAACTAATATTTTTTAGCATTTTGCTACAACTTTTTTCCCATTTTAGCATTTTTGCGACAGCATGTTTTGAGCCAGCTTAACTATAAATTATTAAATATTTATTTAAAAACTATTATTATTAAATATTATCAGTTAGGTATAAATTGTTTATGTATATAATGTATGTATCGTATGTATTGTAAGGTTTTGATTCTGTGTGACAAATAAATTAAATATTAATATTTTTATTATTTTATTTTATTATTGGTGTCGTATGTTTATATACATGTTTCTTGATTATTGTGGCAAATAAAATCATCATCATCATCATCGCTTTAACCATTATCTATCCACTAATACATGAAAGTCTCTCCGGGTGTTTTTCCATATAAGTCTATTCTATCCTGAGCAATTCGCTTCCACGTCACCCCAACCTGTTTTCTTATTTTATCCGTCCATCTATTGCGAGAACGTTTCCTAAGCCTATGGGGCTCTTTTGGAATCTAGTTGGAAAATTCTGTTGCCAATCGTTGATTGGTTCTTCTTGCGATATGCCCAGCCCATCGCCATTTCAGCCCTTTTACTTTAACAATGATGTCTTTTACCCTTGTTCACGATCTTACTCAAGTATTTCCTTTTCTGTCCCCCTCTAATTATTCCCTGCATGCCTCTTTGCATGCGCCTTTGGGTTGTCTTCAGTTTCCTTGTTGCAGTGTATTATTGCCTTGAACATATGTATAGTATTATATACGTATTGCATGTATACAGGGAGAGTTTAATCCACCGCACCTCCGATACATTTTTGAAATCCTTATGTTATTATAAGCCTATTTGCAAATCATTGTTGGGTCGAAAAATGGAATTTTATGCGTTTTTTTAATTTTTTCGATCGGACTTTATTTGATGATTCAACCAATCATGGGTCTCTAGTGCATAATATTTAAAAACTGAGGTTTTTTATATTTATTAATTAGGGAGAGATTTAAGAAAATCTAATAAACTGGTCATCCTCGAGTATGACAATATTGTAAATTTTACTTTCGTTCGTAGCATGATGAAAATTGCTTTCAAAGTCGCCAAATTGGGCTTACCCTTTTTCTGATAGTATAGAACCAATGAAAAGGTTTTCTCGGAAAAATAAACAACCCAGTTGTTACTCGTTAGCGCCTATTGGTGAAATTAGTCCAATCAGTGAACAGATGGCTATTTCAAAAATGTTTCGTGGGTGCGGTGGATTGAACTCACCCTGTATAAAAGTTAAATGTAGAAGAAACTATATTGATTAGTAAAGCTTAACCTTGTGTTTTACGGCAAAAAAAGTTCGGTTCTTTCCACGGAAAGTGCTGTGTTGGCTTAACACCATCCATCCAGCTTAATGACGACACCAGGATACAAATCCAAATCCGGATACAGCATCATTGTTTTCCAAGTATTCTCTGCATTTGACTGCCGTGTTAAGCCGGCGTTCTCATCTGGTGTGACAGCGTGTGTTCCAATAAATTAAGTAAGGCTCCTAAAAAAGCGAGCTGATGCGTATCCTTCATTTTGTTGCCATTGTATCACGTGATCGTGGTTGCAAATTGTATTTATTGGCGACATTTTAAAAGTTGCGCCAATGTTTACGTTCAGTGGATAATCGCGTGTTGTTGATCGTTTTTACGCCAAAGTAGCGACCTTGCGCCAATGCCGAAGACCTTTATCGCCAAGCTAAATGAAACCGGAATTGTGCAACAAAATGGCGTCTGATGCGTCGGCCTAGATCTTTGAGCTCTAAGTTAAGGTATAAGACTCCAAAAGAATTAAAGAATGCTCTATATATTGTTTTCGTGAAATTTTAAGATTCTGTTGCACTTAAATTTTCATTCTAAACCTTTTTCATTCCCTTTATTTTCCGCTAACTTCTTTTCTAACACACTTCCTTCTAACACTTTTCTAACATTAACACTTTATCTATACATATTTATGTGGAACTATTGATAAATTGACTATTTCAATAGTTGCTAATGATTCTAATTGACAATAGCTTTATCTACTATAAATGCCATTATTATCTCAAAACTAATTCAGCTAGATAAGAATCACAAGGCAAAAGCGCCCATACGAGCATTTCTAAGGGGAGGGCTGAGAAAAATTAACGAGTACTTCAAGGGGGGGGGGGGGCCTGAGAAAAATTATTACCTCCTTCTCAAAGCTGTCGAATATTTTAGTGAATGTACAAGATATTAAAATGCTACAAAAGTAATTGATACTACTTGACAATTAGTAATAATTGTCAAGTAGTATTAATTATTACTAATTGTCAAGTAGTATCAATTAGTAATGAGCTAAAAAGTACTTTATTTTAAAATGTGACTGTAATTTTTTTTTAAAGTAAATGCATAGCAGAATCGGCAAAATAAAATTTTGGAACGGCTGGGGGCTGAGCCCAACCCTGCCACTATGTGGGCGCCCATGTCACAAGGTAAAGGCATTAAAGATTAAATGTGCCAATTTTTTTTAAATGTTAAATTTTTATCGCGTCTTGGGAAATCAAATACTTTCGACAATCTTTATATTACTCTTTTCTTACTCAATGAATCATAACCGCCTGCATGTTGATGCTTTTTAATTAATTATAAGCTTATAATTAATTACAAATGCTTTATAATTAATCATGTTTTTTGTCATGATTTATTAGCCCAAGTTATTTTTAACATATCACATTTTGTAAGTTAACTCGACGTTTACGATTATTTCGGCAGAGACATGTTTTCCTTCGTTAAAACAAATTTGCAGACTATTTTAACAAAAGCAGGAGTATTTCTTCTGGAACAATAGGACGTGCCAATTTACGTAATGGCGCTTGTGTTAATTTTGATTTAAATATGTTGCTGCACAGCGCAATTTTCATTCATTTATGTATGTTCAATTCAGTTTATATATTCAAAAAATTTGTAAATTTTCTGTTTGCACTTTCACGACTTGGAAAATCCCTTTATCGTAACCTTATTCGTTTGTTGTAAAGCTCTACCTGGTAATCCCCTTTAATTCTACATATCTTCTAATTCGATTTTGTTTGTAGGAGAGTCGGAAGACGGATTTATGTAGAAATAATATAATTAGCGAAATTAGCTGCCGAAATTTTAGCTGTGACGATAATTATTCTGCATTCTATATCCTGAAAATTCTAATTGAATCAACGCGAAATTTAACTTGTATATTATCGTAGTGGGAAAATAAAATTTTTAAATATAGTGTTGTTTAGAAATACCGTTAAATTTTATGTATGTTTTGCGTTATATGTAATTTTAGCTGTGTACACGATAATTATTCTGCATTCTATATCCTGAAAATTCTAATTGAATCAACGCGAAATTTAACTTGTATATTATCGTAGTGGGAAAATAAAATTTTTAAATATAGTGTTGTTTAGAAATACCGTTAAATTTTATGTATGTTTTGCGTTATATGTATGTATGTTATATGTATGTTTTGCGTTATATGTATGTATGTTATATGTATGTTATATGTATGTTTTGCGTTATATGTATGTATGTATATGTATTATGTTACAAATACCGTTAAATTTTTATGTCTCTCTACAAGCAAATTAAATTTTCAGAAACAATTTCAAAAATTGTAGAAACTCCATAATTTTGCATAATATGCATAATATTTCATGTAATTACATGATTGATTATTATTTATGTAATTTACGTAATTTACGTTTAAAAATTACTTGTCATTGGTTCGTCTGGGATAAGACTGTGTGACAATGTGACGTTCTAACCACAATGCACTCACATACAAGCAAACCTACTAAGCTTAAACCTAGCCTAAAAGACGGGTCATCCAACGCCGTAATCTAAATAATTAGTATGCAAAAATTATGAAAAATCAACGCATACCAAAACCATTATAAACATGCATCTTAATTAATTTAAACAATCTCTTGTTGCGATATTTTTAACTAAATTATTATTAATTCTATGGATTTTAAACCTGAAGATTGATATTTCAAAGTCAAAAAAAAAAACTTCTAGAATTTTTGTTCAGTTATTTTTCAATTTAAAAACAATGAATAACTCTCGTCTGTCAGCTTGTTTTTTATTTGGTGCCTTCTATTGTTTCCTTTAGCCCCCACGTCTGCAGCGACCATAAAATTTGCTCACGTTTAAAACTATTCCTCCCTTTCAGAAATGAATTATAGAACACTCGAAACAAACTGCATCCACGTTTCAAATAATGAATGCCATAAATAGGATAATTTGTCAAGCTTTTTTCCCGAAATTTCTACCAAACTACCGGCTGTTCCAAAATCCAATTTTCCCAAAGGAAAGTCTCACGGTAGGCGTAAACATATGGCAAAATAACAACAGACGATAAACACTCGTGATTTGGCACCAAGTACCGCAATTTCAGTGAAATCCCATTTTATCATTCACTATTCGTACACTATAGAGAAGAACGGAGGAAAAACTTTTGACACACACACACACACACACAAAACTATTTTCACTGCCTTACATTCACCAGTTCTTGCTCCGTAATATTGTTAGACATGAAAAGGAAGAAACTGACTTGCGTATTCCTTAACTAAATAGGAAGGTTAGCTCTAGTTATTCTTATCTCTAATTGGAAAGATTAGATGGCAACACTGAACATAGCTTTCCGATTCCTTTTAAGACGGGCTTTGAAATTCCCTATTTCCCTTTTATCCTATGAACAATTCCCTATTACTCTCCTTATATAGTCACAAATAAAGTTAAGGGGTTACTTAGTCGCAAGTTAGTTTTCCAACAACATAATCTAAGTTCTGGCTATTTCTCAAAGTCAAATATTGTCATACAATAGTATATATATATATATATATATATATATATATAGATAGTTAAAGGTTGTGTTGCCCACTTATGTATTTTTATAGCCAGAAAAAGTTTATGGGTTTCTTGGCTATGCAAGAATTGGGAGACTGATTGATTGTATTGTTTGTTTAGTACTATACCTTGAATAGCGCCTTTGTATAGTGTGTTATATTTGTTTTTGCATTTGTATTATTTATTATTAATATTATCATTATTAAACTGTCATTATATGTACTTAATAAGTAACAAACGACAAATAACGCATTAATACTTTTTATGCTGTCTCCACTTTTCCATCAATGGTCTGAGCTTCAACGCTGATTTAGCTAGAAATGCCAAATAAGTAGCTAAACGTAGCTAAAAAAAAAACGTTTTTCCAAATACAACTTAATAGCACTCCTTTCCTTAGTTAATCATTAACTTAGAGGCAGCCTAGACATAACTGGAAGAACTTGGAGTGGCTTATCCTTCCCTAAGCATACGAAAAATACAAATAAGTACCGAGTATTGAGTTGAAGGCTATGGCCCTCCCCGCCTAGAAATTGAGGGCAGTCCTGCTAATGGACGCCTGTAGTTTGAAATACTACAAAAAGACAAATTGTTAAATGTCTATTGTTCGATATTTTTATTAAACATTAAAATTTTCTCTATTTGAGCACCACCATCCTTCCTTAAGAGACCATATGGACCTATCAGTAACTTTACTGCTGAACATCCAAACTATAAATCACCCGCAGAGAAAATAGTTTTCGTGTATTCGATGAGGTACGACCCCACAACCATTTCATTGCCAATTAAATGCTCTACCTATTGAGCTACGAACAGCTAAGGAAAAGGGCCTCCGAGTAGGGGCTAGCGAGGCCATTTGGCACGGGCCTCACTTTATCGGAAGACCTCAAATTTTGCCTTTAAAAAAGAGGAATTGTTCCCCAATGTAACTATTGCATTGCAGATTTTTCGGACCCTTCCAGTGTCAGTGGCTTCAGGTAAAAGAACATTTAATGTGCTCAAACAAGTTAAAAACAAGTTAAATGTTCACCGCTAAATGATGGGTCAAGAGAGATTGAATGGACTGGCTATGCTCAACATAAATTACGATGTAGCACGAAAGCTCAACTTTTCTTCAATTATCAATGCATTCCCAGAGAAAATGGCTAGAAAAGCTTTTACATCATCAAAAAATGGCGAACAGTCCATAATGATTTATGTTATAAATTACATTTTCTTCATTTATTATATTTTCTTCATTTATTATATTTTCTTCATTTATTATATTTTCTTCATTTATTATATTTTCTTCAAATACATTTTCAGCAATTACCTTACATGTTCAAATTTGTCATTAGAAATTTTTTTTCGTTTTTGGCACGAAGGGCAGACCTAGTGAAAGGAGGGAGAAAATGCTCAGGGGCTCCTGTATCATAAGGGGCCTAGCGCAATGCTTTTTATTTTTCATTTTTTAAAATTATTGTTATTATTATTATTATATTAAGTATATCTCAACGCAACACGAAAAATTATCCTGGGGAAAATGGGGAGGAGGGGGTGTCCGATCTACTCAGGGGTCTAGGGGTCTATAACTTTTGTCTCCGGCCCTTTCAAAGGTAGGAGGCCTCGGAAAAGAAAGTGGCCCCGGGCCTCTCTCATCCTATCAGAGGGCCTGCTAACAAACTTTCCCTGTTAGAGAATATAAAGATTCACGACGGACAAGTTAGCAAATAGTAGTGCGGTGATTGGGCCGCTTTTTAACCAGAAACAGAGTCAAACGAAGCGGCCGTCCCTAGCTAAAACAAATATTGATATCATACGCAAATAATTTCCATCTGCAAAGCTGGTTGTAGCAATGTCTCTTGATAAAGCATTCGCGGAGAAAAGAAAATTTTCGTGCGTCCGATGTGGTACGATCCCACAGCCTTTTCATTGCCGGTTAAATGCTCTACCGATTGAGCTACGAAAAGCTAAAAATTATCTTATTTTTTCTCTCCCTCTCCCTCCCCCTACCTCCATAAGTCCTTCGTCCTCAACAATGCAATCTAAGATGTGCTTTAATTATTGAACTCTCGCCTTTCCCATATTCCAGTTGAAATCTCTTGCACAATTTGAGACATTCTCAGTTCTTCTGTATTTTGTGAACAACCAAACGAGGCCAATTTCTTTGCATGACATAACAAAAGAGCATGGGCGCCCATATGGGGGCTAAGGGGGGCTAAAACTGGCCTAGCTATTCAAAAATTTGATTTGCAAGGTTCTGTCGTGCATTTGCTTTCAAAAGTTTTACAAGCGCATTTTAAAGTAGGGTGCTTTTTAGCTCATTACTAATTGCCAAGTAGTATCAATTATTTTTGCAGCATTTTAGTATCTTGTACATTCACTAAAATGTTTGACAGCCTTGAGAAGGAGGTACTAATTTTTTTCAGCTCCCTCCTTGAAGTGTAGATATGGGCTACACTGCAACAGAGAATAATTGAAGTTATACAAAACATTTCAATTAGAATTTTGAAAAGGTAATAACGAAATATGAAAAACGCATTCTAGGTAACATTGACCAAGATGAAGGGCATATGGATAATTTTAACATATAGCTGCACATCAAGCAAAAATACAGTGTTACAACAAACTAATGTTACATTTATTTTAATTTTACCATTTTTATTCAGAAAGTTATTAATGCTCAAATTTAAACAAGGACTATATAAACACCCTGTATAAAAAATATAATCTTTATTCTTATATTTTATTATTAATTGAATTTTTATATGTTTCAACATTTTTGTTATAAAAGTTAATTTTGAAGTTGTTTTTACTTAAAAACTGTATACATATTAATAGTTCAATATAAGAATGTTTTAAAAATATTTAAATACCAATGTTTACATACAGAATAAACATAAATGCTTATATATAAATATTTTCTATCATATTAATGAAAATACGCATAATTATTATTATTTTGATATCTAACATAAACATATTCAAAAATTGCTAATATAGTGTTAAGTATGCAAAAATGTACCAGTATCATCTCTATAATATAAAATACGTGAAGTCTTATTAAAATCCGATTTGATATGGAAAACTGTGATAAAGCAGCAAACGGTCAATTGGACATTTGTCGAGAAAATAGTGGAACAGGAAATTGCTGCTAGACTGCTTTTTAAGGCGGAATGTTTGCTAAAATGAAAAAAAAAGGCTACAGGAATTTTGTTTGTAAGAGTTCGACTCGATTTCTTTCCGAAGTTTTCCTGAAAAGCATTTGCAGAGCTGTCTTTCAGAATAATTTCTCTGACTGTAGTTCAAGTGTTTACTCGAGAAATTCTTCTTCGAATTTCAAATTGATGGGAAAACAGATATATATTTCATCGGCACACATGATAAAAGAACAACTAAGAGGGAACCTAAGTAAAAAGGAATTTATGTAAAGAAATCTGTGTAAAATGGGATGAATATTATTATAAAAAATAATAAATAAATAAAATTCAATTAGATATACGAATAAAATTTTTTGTTAGATCGAACGCAAAGTAAAATCAATAATAAATAAAATTGCGACGGTTAAATATAATCACATTTAACCGTCACTTTTCAGTTAGCCTCTATGAGTTTCATCTATGTGAAGCTAGATACCAACTCACTGTGCAGTAGACTTGATAAATAACACATTAATGAACACAATAAACACAAACAACAATATAAATCAACATTTATTGGCGTAGCGATACCAGCGACGATGTTATGACGTGGTGTTTAGATGTTGAAACGTTCGAAAGAAAATAATACGTTTCTGCGTTCGGTGGGACCTGAAGTGGAAGGTCATGGGTTCAGGTCCCACCGAACGCAGAAATATTTATTTTCTTTCGAACGTTTCACCATCTAATCACGCCATAACATCGGTGTTAGTATCACTACGCCAATAAACGTTGATTGATATTGTTGTTTGATTTAATTCCAGGTATGTTCGATTTATATATACAATAAACACAGTTGTAAAGTTCAATTAAGCTTTTAAAAGTTTTTCGATGGTTTCAGCCATCATCATCATCATAGAAACTTTCATAAGAGTAGGAGTAAAGTCTTGTATAACCTTCGCCGTTGTACCATCTTCCATGTACTGTTAGGAACGCTTCTCAGACGATGATTGCTGAAAGCCATCAAAGATGTTTAAAGCTTAATTGAATTTTAAAACTGCACTTACTGTATTTATCTATCTATTTTTTACACTAATTTTAAACATAAATTTTCACTGAAAACTTATAGAGCGCGTAATAAAATTTATAGTTTCCCATTATTCTTACTATAAAGCAGATGAAGACCTAAACCCTCAGTAAAAACATAATGTACACAAGATTTACCGTAAAAATCTATTTTGAACACATTCTTAACATCAAAGAACAATTTCCATTGTCGTGTAAAATTTTGTATAAAATAATAATAATAATAATAATAATAATAATAATAACATATATAATTGAATTTGAGAAAAAATATTTTCCGAGGAGGAGGGGGCCTGATTGCATTTCCAAGAGGGGTTAGTCCCCTCTAGGCCAAGCCTGATTAGGGCAACAGCTTGGAAACTACGGGCCCATATGGCTTTGTCCACATATAAATTTTTGAGGCGAAATGCAAGTGGAAAAATAGATTAATGTTATTCATGTGAGTGAAAAAAAAATCGTTTTAGTGCTATACAATACACAGCTCTTTTGTTTCGTATCGAAGCATCAGTGCGAATTCTTAAGTAACTAGTATCGGGTAAGAGGATGGAAAAATTATTCTTTTCTCGAGCTGAAACAAAACATTCTTTTAAGGTACGTTTCAGAAACGTCGGATAACTCTTTATATCTCGGCTTCTAAGGTACGTAAAAAAAGTCATTATTATCTTATTTCAAAACTTTTTTGAATGCGGTGCTTTTCGCTGTCATAGGTTTTAACTTTGAAAAGAAAAAATATTAATTTCCTTTCTTTCCTTTCCTTTATTTTAAATAGTATTCCTATAATTTTTTTACAACATTGGAAACAAGGGAGTAGCCGAAGGCCTCAGATAGGATAAGATTAATTCGTTGTTTTATTTTCAGCATTAATTCTGCCAAGAGTTGACAAGGGCTTGATAGATAAATTACGAAACTTCAATGAAAAAATTACTGAAGTACTCATTCTTCAAAAGAAGAAAAGGGTGTCTGTCTGTTTACAAATAAATGGAATACTTGATCGTTTTGCAAATCTTTCACGTTGTTTTATGATACGTTAAAAATTATAATTTTGTTTAAAATACAAGTTATTTGCAACATTACCACATTTCCAATTGATGAGTTGTCATTGATAAAAAGACTTTCTTCCACAACAATCGTCAAAGATTGTGACATTTGAAATTGAGTAGACTGAAACAGCGGTCGTCAACCGGTGGTCCAAGAGAAAATTTTGGTCCACAGAAAAATCTGGACATTATTTGCATTTTTAATGTTTTATTAATAATAAAACAAAAATAATATTCTAAGAAATTCTCATATTCTGAATGACAATTTCCACCTTTATATTGCACTAAATTCACGAAATGTGGTCCGCGGGATTTAAAATTATGAATTTAGTGGTCCGTGACGTCTGAAAGGTTGGCGACCGCTGGACTAAAGGACTTAAGAAAAGAGTGACACTGAAAATAAGTTTAGTGATCGCTTAGAAAACAAAACAAAAAAACTTAATGTGATATTTAGAGATAGATATAGGTGCCTCCTCTATCACTTTTCAGCAATTAACAGATAATCAGCTCCCATTATATCATAATTATCGTCAGGACAACTTCCCTCTAGGGTCTATTGTTCGGCATAACATTTACTATGTTCCACCGAAAGAGGAAACTTTCCAAATTTCAATTGCTCGTGGCCACTTCCATTTGTGAGGCCCGTTCGAACTTTGCTCACATTCTAAGATATCGAAGCAGTTCTAAGCGGAAACCAGGTTGGCCCAGTAGCAATACAGGTTGGCTTTCCAATAATCGAACTACCTAAAGCAATTACATAAACTTAATCTGACTTCTGGGGGAAGCAGCCGCAGCTAAAACTAGCTGCGAGCAATATAATTGCCGGATTATTAGAGATAGGTGCAGAAGGCAAGCATGTTCATGATTTTCTTACTCAGTGAAATATCGATCTTCGGATCATTCGTCATCTGTTTAAATACCACTTGAGCTGAAAATTGGGGTGAACAAAACTCCAACTAAGCTCTCTCTTGGAACAAAATTAGTTATTTTGTGTTGGGCGAACAAAAACTGAGAGGCAATTTATTCTCCTTTTGAGAAACTTACAAGACTGACTTTTAATTTGAGATATTTGCTGGCGCGTAATAGTTTTTCATGCTTTCATTAGTTCCCAGTGTCTTTGTCCTCAGTTTCACTGTCGTCATCTGGTGATCCAGCGAAATGGAAAAGTCAGACGAAAGCGAACGTCAGTTGATTTCAAAATTGAAAATTAATAGTCGAGGAAATTATTTTCGGTTGAAAGAGTTGATTCTTGAGGGAGTGACAAAACGAAGAATTAATATTCCAAGACGGGAGTTCTGAAAAAGGGGACACAAAGTGGGAAAACAAATCGTTAGAAATATCCTACTTTAAAGATTTTTAAGCGTTTCGTGCTTTCTTTTGTGAGTGATTTCCTCGCAAATTAGATTTTCTTTTCGAAATTATAAAATCTTGATTATATTTGTTCAATCATTTTCTCATAAAACGATACCATGATTGAATAGAGTTTACTATAAAGAGCAGAAGTCTGTCATTCCCGCCAGCGACAAATTTCTACGGTCTAATAATTTTCTTATTTATTTTCTTCGTGCAGGTTAACTTTGTCAAGTTCTGATTTCAACGGTTTGTCATCTGTGGTCTTATTTTCTTGTCATTATATTATAATGTAACCTACTAACATAAGCCTTTTCAAGTTTAGCACATTTAATTTCTATTATAAATTAAATTTTTTACAAAGTATTAATTTAAAATGAATTCTTATTTTTATGCGTGTCTCTTTATGAAGCTTCCGTTGCAAAAATAACCACGGGCAGAGGTGCTTCTCTAATTTTTACCTTATTGTTGCTTTTATTTTTCTAATGTTTCGAATTATGTTCTTGCAGGTCGTACTCAGAAGATTATTAAAATTAAAATCATTCCAAAGATTTTTTTAAATCCAAATCTTTTATTTTTATGTCATGTCGGGAAACCAAGATTACTTCTGAGGATGCTCCGCATAGCACGGAGTGAAACGTTAAGTGTTTTTAATAAACAGACGCGGCGGAATATCCCGCAAAGCTCTATGATGTATAGTGTTTCTCAAAGTTTGACCTATCATGAAACACTTTAAGCATTCTTTACCTCATTACGATTACCATGAGGGAGGGGGTGATCTGTGGACATCCCTCGGAGAAGTTTTAAAAGTAGGTTGTCTAAAAGATAGATCCTATGAACCTCTAGAGGTCGATACGCAGATTGCCCGTAGTCGTAGCTTTTTTTGGGGAACACCAAGTTCCCCACTATATTTTGATAGACACTGATTTAAAACAACGCTCCATCACACATTGCTACTAACCTTTAGGATATAAACCTTTAGGTTTCAATATATATAGGTTTATATATATTGAAATATATTTAGGTTTATATATATTGAAATATATTTAGGTTTATATATATTGAAATATATTTAGGTTTATATATATTGAAATATATTTAGGTTTATATAAACCTTTAGGTTTCAATAAAAGGCGCAACAATCTGATTTTGAATCTAAAATGCCTTGTTCCACGTGAATCCACTTTGCGATTTTGATTTATTTTTTGATTAAAATATCTGTTAAGTGGAAATGGTCAAAAGTGACATGTCAAGCGACAATGTATGAACAAAAGAAAGCCAAAAATTAAGAGGGGTTAAAAGAAATAATCCAGATTCCTTTAAAAAAAATACCAAAATCTCAATGTTCAATTTATCTTGATTGAAACGCAGGACGTGCGAAAAGTAAAAACGATTACGAGCCTTGATAAACGTTAGGTGGCAAAACTGACTGCAATTTAGGATGCATGCGTCACGTTTTTTCCCCCAACTTAATTAAGAAAAATTCTTGACGGGGATTCTCATTACTAAACCTAATTAATGACCCTAATTGGATAACCGCAGCACAACTATTTATTGAAGAACTACATTGAGGTTAAACACAGGCGCAAACGGAGAAAAGAACAATGTTTATTTAATGAGTTTGGTGGCTCAAACAGGATGTACTCGGCAGCTGAAGTATAGGCTTTGATACTGTAACGCTTGCATTTTTGTTTCAAATTTGCGCAATTAAAACGCTGTAATGAGGTCTTGATTATTAATGAGGTTGCACGCTTCTCAAAAAACTCTTATTTTGAAAAATCCACATCTGAAGCAGTCTGCGAATTTCTGAAATACCGGCAGCCGAAATATGTGCTTTCAAAACTCATGTGAACTTTAAAAGCTTAAGTGGTCTAGCAAACTGCATACCTGTGACATGCAAAATAATCATGCTTGTTGATAAAAATGTTTTAATACAGAAAATATTTAAATTTTTTTGGAAAAAGAAAATTTCTAGTATGAGACGTATGTAATTATTGTATTGGTGTGTGCAAGTTCTGAACGAAAACGCGTGATTTGTTGTCTTCGTTTTAACTCTCTCTACATTTGTCTACGGGTTCCGAAAATACTGGTCATCACCTAGTCGACTTGTAGTTCCATACTTATGCTAGCGCTAGCATCCGTAAATTTTGTCCAAGTTCCTGCAATATGGAACTACGTCTGATATATATATACTATATTCTTGTTCATATTATCCTTAATTTATGACTCTCTACTTTTTTAATTTAATTAAGAATGCTTTCTCTTTTTGTCAGAAGCATATAGCCTGCAAATAGTTCAGAACAAAATATTATATGACGACAGAATTTCTTTTATAAGATGATAAAATACTCGCAAAACAAAAAATTATTTTATGCGCCTGGTGAAAGTCAACCCACAACTCCTTAATTACCGGTCAAGTGTTTTCTTTGCGTTTTTTGATCAGCTAATACAACCGTATCATCGGCTATGATAATAGTTACCCTAATAAATATTAATGTTCGTCTGGCTATTTGGGCCTTTAGCTTCTTTGACGCGCCACCTTGGTTGAAACAGCAGCCCAAGTGCTGCACCATTCTTCGCGAACTAGTCCGCAGTGAAAGCCTTATATACGCTCGCAAGTGCTAAAAGAATCGACGCCTGTAGCTTAATAGGTAGTGCACTTGACCGGCAATCAAAATAATGTGGGTTCGGCTCCCAAAAATCATTCTTTCCTTTGCGAGTATTTGATCATTTAATACAACCACATCATCGACTATGATGAGAAATACTCTAAAAGATGTCTTTGTTGTTTCACTTACACTACTACTTTAAGTTACTACTTACACTGCTAATTTAAGTTACCACTGACACTACTACTTTAAGTTACTACTTACACTGCTGCTTTAAATTAATACTTACAATGCTACTTAAATTAATACTTACACTGATACTTTAAGTTACTACTTACACTACTACTTTAAATTAATACTTACACTACTACTTTAAGTTACTACTTACACTGCTACTTCAAGTTAATACTTACATTGCTACTTTAAGTTACTACTTACACTGCTATATTAATAAATTAATAGCAATGAAATTCAGAACGTGGTACGCGATCTTTTCAAAGACCATGGAAGGAGGGAGGGAGGGATCAAAAATAGGTAGAATTTGACAACATGCAGACATCAAAGACTATCTGATGTGAAAACGAAGTGACGGGTTTAGAAAACTTCGGATTTCCTGAATTCGAAATACAAATACTCTTTTTTTTCCAAAACCTGGCATTTTTGATTGTCTAAATACTTCGGTATTTGACATTTTAAACTTCGAGATAAAGACCGATATCTATCGGTCGTTTTGACGCAAGTATATCATGATAAGCCACAGATATAAGCCCGCGATAGGTTTTCATCCAACCAAGCTTACTAAATGTAAATATAATAGAAATTCTATATATTGAATTTCCGTATATCAAAACTCTCTCTATATCAAAGTTCATGTGAACCCCACTAAATGTTTATCAGGTCATATTGAAGAAAACTTTTTTTATACATCGAATTTCTTATTTATTAAACGTTCTAAAACATCATGAGGTTTTTAATTCGCCAAAAATATTTCTGATAGTATATTCCACGGGCTTAATAAGCATGAATGCCTTTATGATGAACCATCACTGAAAGTTTTTGTATAGCAATTCATTATAAGGTTTTTGTATAGCAATTCATTGTAAAGTTTTTGTATAGCAATTCATTGTAAAGTCTTTGTATAGCAATTCATTGTAAAGCTTTTATATAGCAATTCATTGTAAAGTTTTTGTATAGCAATTTATTGTAAAGTTTTTGTATAGCAATTCATTGTAAAGCTTTTATATAGCAATTCATTGTAAAGTTTAATGCACGCATGTAAATGCACATGAATACTACATAAATGGGATATATGTTCAGCATATTTTTTCTGGTTTTAATTATTACTTTTTATCATTTATATGAACTTTTATATGAGTTATTCAATTATTTGTAAAGAAGTATTCACTGTTTAGAAAAAATGTCTCTCTAAATATAATACACTATAAAGTGCATATATATATATATAAAAAATGTTTTTTCTGTATATCAATGCTTTGTATGGACCTCATATAAATTAAGGATTTTTCTACATAACGAAGTTTTGTATACACGTATACAAGTTAAGTACTGTAGAACTTCCGTAAGTATCACAGTCAACGGTAGTCGATTTTGATACTTATGGAAGTTCTACAGTATTTTACTTGTATACGTACTTATAGTTTTAAACGGTATCACTGTATAGGACGTGTTCTGTTCAAAAATATTCAATCAAAAATTGAATTTGGGTTCTACTTATATAAAGTAATTATTACTCTAACTAGTAATAGTTAAGTTGAAGTAGTAATTTATTACTGCTATAACTTCGAAAATGAGAAGTCAAGACAGATAATTGATCTCAATTGTCTCCAACGAATCGTGATTTAATCTTTGTTCGGAGGTTTTACCATGTTCTTGAATAGCATTTGTGCATTAGTGAATTGCAAGCTATTAGTTGCAAGCCATTTGCATGTTAATGCCAAGTCAATAGATCCGTGGATAATCGGGTAATATCAGCGCAATTGGGCAATATATGGAAATAATAGGACACCCATTGAAGGCACGTGATGTCTGGCGGAGGTGCGGGAGACGTGTTGACTATTTATGGCCAATTACACTCGGCAAATGAACACAAATCATGCTCACGGTGATGTCATATGGAACAGGATGTTGTGATGGCCTATTCGTCAGCAAAATGCATTCCAGAGAAAGCATTTGTCGTAATGAAAGCAAATAGGGAATGATTATTTTTCATAGTACAGACGAATCTCCTGAAGCCCCGGATAGAGAATGAATAAAAACGCTATTTTGGAGTCATATGTTTTTATGTAATTTGCTTTAAACGTTTATTTTCATTTCTGTGGGCGTTTCAAGTATTTAAGGTAACTGACCTCGTCCGAGGTCATTTTTTTTCAAATGTTATATTTCCTAATTTACTTCATTTTCTAATCGGTGTAGTGTACTGTAACGAAGTTAGATCAAAGAATATTTTTTTTTTTTTACTTTTTTCGTTTTTGTTTTAGGCGTGATCTTAAGCAGGTTATATCCACTATATATAACCCGCTTTTAAGGTTTTAGATTAAGGATATTTTCTTGAGACCACCCATGCAGATGCATGGTGAATATTATGTACGTATAGAACACCTAATACATGTGTTCATTAATGTATAAGTTATGAAAAATAAAATACTGCCATATTTTCAAGGGACCTGCTACAATATGTAGCCGCTTCATGCTGCGCTATATATATGTAGAGAAAAAATAAAATTATTATTCTTATAATATTAATTAAAGGTATATTCATCGATAAAATGTACAAGTCGTTTAAAGATAAATAGAACTATTGTAAATAACTTGAGATATTATTAAAGCAACACTTTTTCGCATTAGCCGATGATGTGGCAACAATAGATGTTAAATTACTCGTAAAGAAAAGAATGATTTTCCGGCACCTGGTCGGACCCGAACCCATGACCACCTGATTGCCGGTCAAGTGGTCTAACAACTAATCTGCAGGCATCCATCATTTCCTCCCTTATGAGCATATATATAAGGCTTCCTATGGACAAGTTCGCTATTGGTGTGGCAGTACTGTGACAACTTGAGTTATGCTGATGATACGTTAATAATAACTACCTCAAATAAAGATCTACAGGCACTCATTTATGATATTGATACAAAAAGTGAAGAAATAGGACTTATCATTAATGTGAAGAAAACAACAATTATGAGTCTTAGCAGGAAGAACTTAAACATCACTGCCCATTGTGAAAACAAGACCATAGAACAAGTGAATTCTTTTTGACATTTGAGAATACATTTTTACCACAATAACAATCAAACAGACGAAATGAAGTGCTAAATTGATCTGGCAAAACCAAAATTCAATGAAATGACAAAAGTTTTGTGTGAGCGAAAATTAAATCTTCATCTCAGAATCCGAATTCTAAAATGCTATATTTGGCCTATTCTGCTTCACAGTTTCAAGATTTGGACATTGAAAAAGACGCCAATAATAAAATCGAAACTTTCGAAATGTGGACTCTTAAAAGGCTATCTTCGATAGCCTTTTAAAGGTTGAGAACCACTGATTTAGAAGAACTTTCAAGTATAGGGGCTAATTTTTTTTTGAGGTGGGGCTATAGCTCCCACATCAATGATCAGCACGTGGTATTACTTAAATATTTCATTGAGTCAGAAATTTGCTGGGGGGTAAAATTTTTTTAGTAAGGAGTACGCTCTCTATCACTCCTTAGTTACGCAAATGTTTGTAAGATGTAAGACACGTAGGGATAGGAAAGGCTGCAAAGAAAATATTTAGAAGGAAGAGACCTCAAAATTAAATTGCGCCTGGATCTTCTCAAATGCTAAAACCGCCACTGTCAGTAGGATAGTATTCTTAGTATTTTGTTACATTAAAAACCGGATTATCCGAACTTCGCTTTACCGAAATCCGAATTAACCAGAAAATAATCTATTGCACATTTTTATTATTTATATTACTTTTTTAATAGATACTCGTTTAATGTCTTTGAAAAAAACAAACTTCATATAGGCTTTCTAGTCTATTTCAACTTTGAAAGAAATCGACACAAATTGGAGATGTCGGATGTATACGAAGACATGCTGTGCCTATATAATTTTTATATATATATATCGAAAATATACAACGCTATCACTATTTCTCCAAAGCAGCTAATATTTTAATTAACACATAAATATACGTTATAGTAGTTTAGTACTATATGATTAAAACGTGTTTTTTGGATAAATATTACGATTTCTTTGGATTGTGAAGTTTTAATTCCTAGATTATTCGAAATCGGGATTTCCTTTTTATTTCCGCTAATCGGAAAATTCGGTTATTCGGTTAATCAATGCAGTATAACATTGAAATTTGCCTTTTTTTTTTCCTAGATTGGAAAAAAGCGCAAAAACTCTGGGCTACTTGATAAAAATCTTCATGTAACATCACCCAATTGAAACTACACAGAATTTTAAAGGTTCGTTATACATTACAAGCATAATATTAATAGGGCCCTGCGGTGGCGCAGTGTGGTAACGCGTTCTCCTATTGCGCGGCTAATCCGGGTTCGACTCCCAGCAGTGCAAAAAGAACGCTTACTCAGAGATCTCATAAAAGATCGCACTGCTCACTGTAGTCCGGGGTTTGGTTCCCCAGGCCTTAAGAGGTTCGGATTCCTCGGAAAACTGTAGGTCCCGGCGCAGCATGACCACTGTAGTCTTTGAGCCGTAAAACCAAACAAACATAATATTACATCGACACCATGCGCGATTCCAGTTATCAATAATTTATTTCATCACTTAATATCTTCAAGATACCCTAGATAGTAGCAAACAAAAGCCTCATCCTCTCCTCGACGTGTGTATGAAAAATTAAAAAAAAAATTAAGGAGTTTAATAAAGTTAAAATAGTTAAGCCCCTTAAGGGGTTAATAGTTAAGAGTTTTTTATACTAATGTTACTTTTATTAAAACTTTTAAGCATCAAGCCAGGTTTTATTAAAAAAAAGACGATAGCACCAGATATTTGCCACATATTAGTCCTATTTTATTGTCATACGCATTCACAATGCCAGCAGATTCCAACTAGTCTGAATAGAACGGGGTAATAGATACTGGAAGAAAGGTAGGCTCCATTAATGGCTCCCATTTATTCCATTTTGTATTTTATATTATAATCAACCAACGAAAGGGTAAACTGATAATCTCTAATTTACATTTCAGTTACATTCTAATCTCTTCTGATAAAACCGTGGCATTATCCATGATTGATGACTATTGACGGAAAGCCATGTGGATGTTTTTAAGCTACGTAAGTTTGAGCGTCGTTTAAAACGGAAAGGAATTAAAAGATTTATTTTACCGTAGAGTTGAAGATAAAAATGCATAGACCAAAAATCCAAAAGAAGAATTATTAGTTGAATAAAGGAATATATTTAATTTTAATGTTGGGTTTCATATTATAAACAGCTTATAAAAAATCTTAGTCTCTGGATAACTACTTTCTAAATATTTATATTCTCTGTTTAATGGCGACACACTGCACTAATCAATAGAAGCAAAAATATACAGATTTTTTTTATGGTGTGGTTATTTTATAAAACGTTATAACAAAAACGTCGCTAATGGCTATTTCGATGGTGTTAAACTACTATCATAGTCAGAGCAATGGCGGCTTCTATTTGTGTCCATGATGTTGGTTGGTGTTGCCATCACGTTAGTTGGAAACTTGATTGGGTAGAGGAATTAAGCGTATTTGTGATGTCGTCTCTAGTCGTTAGACACAAAAGATTTTTACTTCTTAATAACTCTATCTCACCCACTTGGAAAAATCTTTTGTGTCCCGCGGCTAGAGACGACCCCACAAATACGCTTTACTCCTCCGCCCAATCAAGTTTCCAACCGACGTGATGGCAACACCGACCAACAGCACGGACATAAACAGAAGCCGCCATTCGCTCTGACGACGATAGCTGGTTAACGCTATCGAAATAGCTATCAGCAACGTTGTGGTTATAACGTTTTATAAAATAACTTCACCATAAAAAAATTTTACATTTTTGTTTCTGCTGATACTCTCTTTTTTTAATTTAATACTTCAAGGGAATTAGAAATATATGGTAAACCATGAACCGATGGTTCGATTCCGGCATGAGCACGTAGCATATTTTCTTTTCTCTGACTATAAACACAAATAATTTTAATGTGGACCATATAAAATCAAAAGCATAAAAATTCAATCTTATTAAAATTTTCAATCAAAGGCCATGTGTTTTACTTATTAGACTTACTTATATTGAATACTTGTAAATAGATAGGATATAACAAAATTATTTTTTTATTCATTGACTTTACGTAGTTAAGTACGTGTTTCAGACTTCTGCCATGATTTTCCAGTTAGACTCAACGTGTCATATTAAGATATTAAGATTATTAATTGTTTTTATAACTGATACAAGAGACGGTGGATATGGGCGTAAGATACATTTAATTCGTTATATCATGAATATTTACATTTATTAATTAAATTAATCATATTGTATATAATTTTTTAATTATAAATGAAAGCAGTATCATTTCTCAATTTAAACTATATATTTTGAAGCTTAATAATTTCTTAATAATCTGTGATATAGACAACCGCCGATCATACACCTGTCTGTCTGTCTGTGTATAAGTGTATATTTTCCATAATATATAATGGTCATATGACGTAAAGCTATATGATTTGATACATTAAACTATATTATAAACGGAACCAGTATTTCTAAAATCAAACGTTTTACATTCTTTACGTTTTATACTCCTACCCTTGGAAGAGAGTCTCGCAAGAAGCTATGCTTTCTACATTCTTCTATTTCAAACCTACTTAGTAGGAACTTCCTACTTAGTAGGAATAAGCCATTGTTGCACTAGTCAATGTAGATGATTAAAATACTGTTCTCAATATATATATCCCTGGCTGCATGTATCATAGCTTAAATAAGTTAGGCTTTTGCTATGTTTTAAGTGGGAACACTAAGAACTTTTTATAGCACTTTGATTTAAAATAAAATATTGAAAAGTAGGTTTATAAATAGCAAAAATTCGCTTTTCTGAAAGAATGGATAACTAGTGACGTCGAATAAGTAAAGAGTCGAAATTTTTAAAGGTTTTACCACTAAAGAAAGCTGATAGCAGACTTTGAAGGATGGTGGTTCATAAGTTTACTGATAGTCGACATCGACTTGATAAAAATATGAAGGGAAACAGATTTAAACTTACGAGGTCTGCCTTAGATGTTTATCTCCTTGGGAATATGTTCCAGAATAATGTGCACAAACTATCTGTTTAAATATGCTAAAATCATTTGTGAAAAATCCTCCTCGTTATAGAAAAACCAATTGAAATTTGCTTTATTCTGCGGCAGTGGGAGAATGCCATCTTAAATGTGAAAGAGCAGCGGCTGAAAATCTAATACTACTAAAATATACATCTAGGAAGTTCTAAAACAAATTACCTCGGAAACTTCGCCTAACCGTTTTCCGATCAGTGCCTTTGTGCAGCAGTCGTTATTAATGGTGCTACCTATTAGAAAACGGTTTGCTGAACAAAGTCTGTGAATTATTAAATAAATCAATAATCAAACTTGCAACGAAAATCTGAAACGCGAATGCATAAATGCTCGCATCGATTTTGACGAAAGATCGATTTTTCAAACAAATGTTGTTGCTTATCCCTTTATCTGTAAGTTCGTCATTGCACAAGAAAACTATAAAAACAACCTATCTGTAAACTTTACACGTTATCGGTCAAGCTGAATAGATTTTATTGCTTAGAATAATTGTATTAATTTCCAGTAAAGGTGCCTTTAGAAGAGTTCATATTTTCATGTATGTGGTTGTCCAATCTTAAAATGGTATTAGTTTTTAAAGATTATACTACGTCGATGGATATGTTCAGAGGCTCAGAAAGCCAATGCGGGTCCCCAGGCTCATTTTGACCGGCCCCATGTCCCCTTCCTTGAGCCGGGCCCCCACAGCCTAGTAGGTCCTTGCCAACACGGGCCCCAAGACTTCATCCGGGCCCCCGGGCTGCAGCCCCGACCCCTTCTCGTCAGATCTGTATATGCTGTACCATCTATAGAAACGTTACTTATGTAACACCCCAAATATGTCCTATCTTGGAAATCTTTAAGCTCTTTTCATGTAGAATATTCAGATTAAATATACAATAGCCAGATAGCCATATATAATAGCCAGATAGCCATATATAATAGCCAGATAGCCATATATAATAGCCAGATAGCCATATATAATAGCCAGATATACAATAGCAAATAACTAGAACAATAAATAGCCTGAACCGACGAGAGGAAGGGGGTCAGCAGAGGCTAGAGCCCGGGAGCTCGGATGAAATCTAGGGGCCTGCATTGGCAAGTACTTATGCTAAGAGGGCCCGGCCCTGAAGAAAATATCTATGCTACTTCCCAGGGAAGAGCTCATGAGGGGTCTGTCGAAGTGAACCTCGAGGCCCACGTTAGCTCTTGGCACCCCTGGATGTAGCTCAATGGGAAACGTAGGCATTATAAACTTCAAAAGTACATTTCATACGACTGTGTACTTGTGAATTCTAAATATGTAGATTCAGTGACTTGCCCGAATACATTTGGAAGTATTGAGGGTACTCTGTCTTAGGGGTGTAGAAATTCAAAAGTGATATGTGGGGTTCATGCAGTTTTAAAAAAAGGTCGAGTGATGCGACACATGGTGAACAATGTACTTTATTTTATCCAATAGGAGGCTTGAACACCCCTCTCCTACACCACTGAATACTCTACTCTAAAATATATTCAAAATTCATTAATTTTATAAAAATTAGTTTCTTAAAGGCTTTTGGGTCTTTGATAAGATTTGTGGTTTTAGTGACTCTTCATATAAAAAACATTAGATAAGAATGCGGATTAAAAACAGAACATTTTGCACTTTTCACACTCCAGGGAAATTTTCTGCCTAAAAATGGAACTTAAATATATATATATCGCTATTCTTAAATCCATTTTTGAAACGATCTCCTTCATTTGGTGCATTTTAATACATTCCAATTCGCTCTGAATGTGTTATATAATATTCATATTAAAACTTCAGAATGGTTAGATAGACTCCATGATTTCATTTTCCATCTACTTAAAATAAGTATTTGATTTACAGCATTAAGAAATCTAATGCTAGAACTCTAATTCTAAATGTAGATAGATGCTAGAAATAATGCAAGGCAATAGCTGTGACGCTAGAAACCTGATGCTAGAACTGGTACTGAAATCTGACTATTCCAGAAAATAGTAATTATTAAAACAACAATATTCATTTAAAACACCCATATGAAACATAATTCTAGTGTCATTTGACATGGCAATCTCGTACCAAACAAAGAACACAAATTGTCCAATATCCAAATAAAACAGTGTATTCGTAAATAAAACATTCGCACGTTAATATCGTAATTTCAACTATGTTATGATAATTTATATGATACGTATCCCTTTCACATATTTGAACAACTTGTTCTGGAGACTAGTGTATTAGTAAATCAATTGTGGATGCCGATAATTATATATTAATTATGAATTTATCCCAGTAATAAGCATTACATAATTAAAGTACCATGCAATATCATTCGATTTACTAATGATTTGCAGCACACATCATTTGCACAAGCTTGTTGTTCTAGTTAATTAACAGTAGCCTCCAAATGAATCATATTTCGTAGGTTAAACTGGTTCGCTTAGATCACTTCAGAGAAGCAAATCAGTCAGTATTCCAATAAGTGCTCATTGTTAATGAAAATATATACTTTTTATACTAAAATAGACCGAAGATACGTTATTCTACCTACTAGATTCAATTCCTTAGTGATAAGTGGTTTGGATTCCACGTAAAACTTCGTAAAAAAAGAAACACGTAAAACCACGAAAGATTCTTCTAGCTCTGTAGCGATGCAGTGGCAACGCGTTCGCCTAGTACGCCGTTTCACGGGTTCGATTCCTACCGACATCTAGAAGACGCTTACTGTCTAATTGCTCACTATAGTCTGGGAAAACTTTCCCTAGGCCATACGAGGTTCGGATTCTCAGGAAATATATAGGTCTCTCCGCAGCATAGCCCTTGCTATCCCTTTGTATCATTATTTGCAGCATTAAATCTTACAAACAAACGGATACTTTCCCTCGATAAGTGCTGCATTAAGTCTATAAGCTTTGGTGACAAAATCCAATTCGATTAAAGTGAAAAATAGAATGGCCTAAAGATATTTAAAAGTAAAATATGATTTTCTTATCAAAAATTATAAATTATATACAGTAAAACCTCCCAACAACGATATACGATATAACGATAAATCCCTCTACAACGATAATTTTTCTCGGTCCGTATAATAGTGTTG
>QLNU02014176.1:72610038-72645848 GCA_006491805.2 Dysdera silvatica
CTCACGTTTTTACACACCTGCAATTTATGAACTTTACGTTTTTATGTACTATTGTGCTGGTCCCTAAAGTATCCCGGAACTAATCTTAAGTTTCGTTCTGATTTACGAACCAAAATTACATGCTCTCTCTCTCTCCCCTCAATTTCATATTTTTTTTTCACTGTTTTCTTTCAGAAACTGAGAACCTGGAAATTGGAGGTATAGAATTTCCCCCAAACTTGTTGTACTTTAGATTTCCCTGAGTTGTAAAGTGGTGGAGAAGAGGAATTAACAGTCGATTTCATCACTGGCAGATTTACTAATTGGCTGAAATTTATGGTGGCAAATTTTTGACAGAAGTTTGCTGCCAGGTAATTTGAAAAGGCAGGACTGAATTTTTGGTGGCCAATTGAATTAGTAATTTTGAATTATGTTCGTACGCATAACTAGGCAAAGAGAGAGAGAGCTGCCATGGGCACTGCCCTGAGAAAGGCTCAAAAGGCGCCAGATTGATGTATACTTGCAAAAACATGAATTTGAAATAACAACAAGGAGCGTTGATCTAAGAATGTGGCAAAAGAGCCAAAATCTGTTACGACACTAGTTACATTTGGTAAAATTTGGCGGCAAAATGTGTTAGCCTTCATGCGGCAAAATTGTAAATCCACCTCTGGATTTCGTATTATTTATACATATATATATATATATATGTATATGCAGAGCATACATTAAATGCTAAGGGGACGGTGGGTGGCTGTTCACTTTGGATTTTGTCTCACCCGAGAAACACTGATAGGGGGACAGGATAAAGGTCATGGGTGATTTTGTTCCGGAATTTCAACTTGCTTCTTCCGGGGTTTCTTTTTAAAAAATTACGAAAATTTCGGTTCCTTCCTTATAATTTTTTATATTCCTTCGGAAATCAGTGTTTTTACCAAAAATATTACGTAACTTTTCAGGGAATTTTCTGGTATGTTCAGGGAATCTGGTTTAGACTTACAATCACCCCTGTAGATGTCATGTATAGGTATCCCACGATATATGTGGTTTCGATCAATACGGTTTTGAATAACATGATTCCAAACATTCATGTCATCCCTCATGTGCGCCCTAAAATTTCGATAAGCGCGGTTGTGGGGGGGAAAAAGCCCTAAATCTAGAGGTTTTCTGCTAGATTTAAGGTTTTTCCTATGTTGCCAATCTGGAGAGCTTTTAATGCCCCGTGTTTGTTAACACTTTTTCACGGTAACACACAATTTCGTTCATTGAAGACCACGTGTAAAAAGCTGTGTCTTCAGACCGTGTTTCACGCTCGCTCTGTAAAATTTCACTAAGTTCAAAAGGAAAAGTGATGTGCCAGTGAAATTCAATGAAAAACATCGTAAAGTTATTACTTTGGATACGAAACTCGAGCAGATATTTTGAAATTTAGAAACTGTTAAGCAACAAATTACAGATTTCGATCCAAATGTGGAAAGAAGCATTGTTCTTTGTCAAAACCTTGAAAAAGATATTAGCTGTTATGGTAAATTATATGAAGATAAAAAGGCAGCTACCGTTGTCCAAACTTCGATCGACAATTATTTTTCTAGAAAGTAGTTTAGTACCGTATGGGCGCACAAAACTTTTTCATTTGTTTTATACCTTAAGTCTTTGATACGCCTATAAATTATCTTTAGCTAATTTTCATTTCATTATTATTTAGTAGTACGTTATATATACATATTGCTATTTGTACACACGGTTAAAACGTAACTTAGAGGTAAAAATTAAGTCTTCTAACGAATGCTCCAAAACATCGTGAAAGAATTTCCATTTTTTCCATTGGTTCTTAACTTCGATATATGCGGTTTTGATATGTGCAGTGCACTCGTGGCACCAATTACCCTCATATATCTAGGGATACCTGTATGTGGTTTGAATTTAGAAGGCAAAGGTATGTGGGAATTTTGGTATCAGAATTTATGGATGAATTGTAGTGTTAAAGTGTGATTGTAATGAATAAGTTGCAGCTATTTATTATTGGAGCATGACTTCATCTGTCGTTAATAAAAGAAAAAGAATCGAAGAGGAGGAGTAAATAGCCTGGGAATGCATTGTAGTTTTGCCTTGGATGAACAACATATTTACCAAGGCCATAGCCAAGATTTAATTTGTGTGTGTGTGTGGGTTAAAATTTTTTACAGCATGTATCGATACAATCACAGCATGCAAGGCCATTAAAAATTTTAATTTCGGGGACCAGCCCTAAGTTCCCCCCCCCCCTGGATATGGGTCATGATATTTACAAACATCTTTTGAACTTTTTTTTGTAATTGTAATTGAATTTTTTAATATCATCCCCATATACAAACTCTTGATTTTATGATTTTTTTTAGGGTACCTTGGAGTTCAGTACTTGGAGTTGTACTGTAATCAGTTAATAGAATGTTTATACATTAATTATTGAAGAGCACCAGTCTATATAATTATTGGAAAGCACTAATTTATTAGTTGTCGAAAGTGCTAATATATTAACACATTGAAGACTATCTGAGTTATATTTAACTTTGTCTTCCTTTAAGGTTTTTCTCCCTTCTCAAGGATAACACATTTACCAGAAGTTAACACATGGAGCCCATGGGCCATTGTTTTTATAGTTTATGGGGAAAATTGATAAAGATGTTCAGGCGCACATATGTAAAATTTAAACTAGGGCTGTATGTGTAATATAGTTTAAGTTAACCAAATACAGTGAATCAAACAATATAAATCAACGTTTATTGGCGTAGTGATACCAACGCCGATGGTATGGCGTGATTAGATGGTGAAACGTTCGAAAGAAAATAAATATTTCTGCCTTCGGTGGGACCTGAACCCACGACCTTCCACTCAGGAAGGTTCCACCGAAGACGCAGAAATATTTATTTTCTTTCGAACGTTTCACCATCTAATCACGCCATAACATCGGCGCTGGTATCACTACGCCAATAAACGTTGATTGACATTGTTGTTTGATTTAATCTGCGTAGTGTTCGATTTATATAAATACAAATACAGTGAGTTAAATATGTATATTTAAGAGGTTGCATGAGTTGTACATAACTCCGATCATGGATTGGATTCTCTGTCCCAGAAATGTTACTATATTGATTTTGATGCTCCGTGAGTAACGTATAACTCATGTACGTAAATCACAATTTTTTTAATATTCAAATATTCTTTAAAAACTAATAAATCTAGTGTATTTTCATAACAAATTGAGAAAAATATATAGCCACATGGATCACTTTTTTGTCTGATAT
Organism: Dysdera silvatica; assembly: GCA_006491805.2. Classification (NCBI taxonomy): domain Eukaryota; kingdom Metazoa; phylum Arthropoda; class Arachnida; order Araneae; family Dysderidae; genus Dysdera; species Dysdera silvatica. The sequence goes on from QLNU02014176.1 coordinate 72,613,302, forward strand.
GAACTATGTTGTCCTTGCACCATAAAGTATTTTTTTCTAATTTGGCAGCTAATATGTTAATTATCAAAAATCGCCACATTATTAATTTAGGCAAGTGCTCTATTCCTGGTAAAAGGAACGAATCTATTAATTATTGAAAATTATTATTGTAATAAATGTTGGTAATAAGTTTATACAAGTGAACTACTTCCCACATTTTAAAGTAGTGTTTCATCTAGAGAAAAAAAAAATTAGGGCAGGGTGGATGGTCTGTTAAAGGGCCATTTTTTTAGTGGGGGGTCATGAACTTCAGCATTTTGAACATCCATAGTTACGTCAGCTTTATTGCTACAAATTCCTTTAAACAGCGTCTTAATTCAATTCCTATTGCTGCTTTCTTTAAATCTTTTAATTTTCGTTTGCATGTAGGCATTTTATGGAGTTTTTATGTTTGTTTGAGTTAAGTATATGAATTATGCGAAAGGCGAGAGTGTGTGATTGTGATCTAATTGCAGTGTTGCCAGATGACAAGATTGAAAAAATCCCAACTTCATATAAAATAATAATTAAATTATTATAACTATAATTTAGTTAAACAATATCCTATACTATATGACAAGTAAGCTTCATAAAATAGGGATGTAAAACATGCTTAATTTAGTGCTTAAAGACAAACAAATTGATTTTAACAAAAATTTGATCTCAAAAATAGGTGGAACCGCTAACGTTTATCGCAGTAGTCCGTGGTTGAAAGTCTGCAAACCTGGCAACAGTGCTTTGTTTACAAATATTCGTCAGCAATCTCGTTTTACCAAAACAACCAGTGTTATTACGGAAATGAAATGTTGGAGTACAAAATTTTTATAAATTAATAAATTTCGTCGTGCGTTTTGGAATTTGAATTATCATCAGCGAAGGATGGCACTTTATTTTCCAAAGGCTGGGTGGGACATTTGGGCACAAGGACGGTCAAATTAAAGGGTAAGGCGTCGCGTTCTTCTATTTCGCTTTAGATGAAACCTTATTTAAAATATATTTTCATAATAAACGTCGTGTCCCACCTTGGCCACCATGGTGCAACATATGAAAATCGCTAATCTAATCTAGGAAAAAACACTTATGAAAATAATGCACATTAACACAAAATGTAATTTAAAGTTAAAATTGTTTTTATACACATATTGACTAAATGTAATTTCTTTTATTTAGTGTTTTGCTGAAGATTTTCTTCGACAGAGAGAAAATTGAAAAGATGAGAGCTGGAAAATAATGTTGGCCAAAATGTTTTATATATGTATTTTGTTTTATTTTGGGAATTAATATATGCATTCAGGATAATGCATAACATAAATAAAAAAGCATGTAATAATGCATTCAAGTTTTGCATGATATGTGTTTAGGATTTATTGAAAATTTATTCAGGACATGAGGAATATATCAAAGATTTTTGTTATGAGATTTGACTTACATGTACTTATATTGCATAGTTTATTATGACCATTCAAGAACGTGCATTTTTTTATGAATTTAATAAATATTTCGTTTGTAAATGTGTGTATATGAACCTACATTTTGTAACGATTGAATTCACATAATTTCATGTTAATCATTTCTGTGATTTTTCATCATACAGTTGAATTCCTGCATATCACTCTTTCGATATTCTTTAGGTAAGCTTATTTTGGTGCAAAATAACCCTTGCTGTCCTTGCACCATGGAAATTCCACCAATCAGTTTAATTTTACCTTGGTCAATTAAAAGTAACGTTCCTTTCCCTTGCATGCTCTAAACGAGGTGACTTTGCTTTCCAAGCTTTATAAACTTAATTTGGGATTTACGGAGGAAAGAGATCCAGAGTTGTTTTACCATGAATCGAGCCTCATCCTGTCTATTACTTCACCTTGGGAGTCAAATTCATAGTGAATATGGGGTAATAGACAACCATTTTGCCTCTTTGATATCATAGTGACCAAATGCAGCTATTCACCGGCACATTCGGACACACAAAATCGGACATTGGATGGAATGCACAAAATACATTCATTAGAGAAATTGTTGGTTAAAACGAATATTCCACTTCCTTTCAGAGTTCAATTTTTCAATGCTTTTAGTAAGGCATAAGCGCAAAATCAACAGTAGGCGATACAGAAGCCTAACCTTATCTACGTAAGCAGCTGCAAAAATTGCATAGTACTATTTAAATTATAATGGATTAAATGCAATTTCCATATTTAATGCATTGTTATCGATGGTGACGAAGACTTTCTACAAATCAAATTTTTACTTTTTAAAGAATATATTTATGTTTTACATAATCATTGTCTACAGGCTATATGCAGCTTTCTGCATTTTTAAAACCAGTGCATGCTCTATTGACACATCAGGAAAAGCACACTCCTGTAATTCTTGACACACATGATAGATGAGCAGAAAGTAGGTGTATTCGAATGAGTCATTTTCACATTAACTATATTTAGTAAGAACACACATGATTTTATACAGCTGTTCTTGGTTCATTCAGTTTTCATAATCTACTCCCTTTATTTTAAGTTTTCATGACAGCTGTTCACATAAGCTCCCACTGTATTTTTATAAAAGCACTTAAGGATTGGTTTTCATACCTTCTCCAGAATTTAGTATTTCAATCTGTTAGACACGGATAAGTGTTGAGTAGTACCAAAATGATTCACTGAAACAAATCTGAACTTTAAAAAATACTGAAGTTTTTTTTTTGTCGTGGAACCAAAGAATGTCTACGAGGGTCTTACTAGTTTTAGAATATTTTTGTAGTTAACTAAAGGTGTACAAAATAGTTCATTAAATGAAATGAATGACTCTCTATTGTACTTTTAGATAAGGTTCTAATGCCTCTAATATCAACTGTATAGGGAACTGTGGTGGTGCAATGGTAACGCGTTTGCCCAGCATATGGTTATCCTGGTTTCAACTCCTGTAGTAAAAAAAAAAACAAAACCATTAACTTTGATTAACCATGGGCACCCATATATGGGGGTCAGGGCTTGAGCCTACCCTCTAGCCATTCAAAATTTTGATTTGCCCGATTCCGATATGCATTTACTTTAAAAAATTTTACATTCACATTTTAAAATAAGGTACTTTTTAGCTCATTACTAATTGTCAAGCAGTATCAATTATTTTTGTAGCGTTTTGGTATCTTGTACATTCATTAAAATTCTTGACAGCTTTGAGAAGGAGGTAATCATGTTTCTCAGCCCCCCCCTAGAAGTGCTCGTATGGGTGCCCATGTGACTAACTGCACACTGTAATTTGGGGGTTGGTTTTCAAGGCCTAAGAGTTTGGATTTCTCTTCTAAGTCCCGATGTAGCACGACCCTTACACTTTAAAAATTCGCTCAAACAAGACTAGTTATATAGTAATAGAGCAGCTGCTGTGTTGTAATCTCATGCTTTATTTATTACACCTTTTTCTTTTTTTGTTATTTTAAAAACACATTCCTCCATATTTTTAGATTTACTTGAAATCGTTACTTTGTTTTGAAAGCCAGGCTTAACGTACCTGATTGCATTAATTTTAATTCCCTCAACTCATCTATAAGCAATGTCAATCGATTGGTTTATGCCATTCCTGCTCTTATCTCGGTCATCGACGATAATTTTTTTTTTTTTTTTATAAAATTCTCGAATATTGACATTTTCCATTTTCAACGTTAAGTGGTATTGCTAGCTCTACCACGTTTGTTGTGGAAAAAGAAAACAAGGTTCATAAGGGGGAATTGTGGGTAATTTGTGTTTTCCCATGTATATGTTTTCATTTGTTATGTTTGTCTTATGGCATAAGAACACCAAAGATCCTGTTGTGCGTGGACTTAACAGCTATCCAATGGAGTTCAAACCTCGTACGGCCTAGGGAACCGAACCTTGGACTGCAGTGACCAGCTTTCAGCAAGCGTTCAATTTTGGCACAAGTGGGACTCGAACCTGGATTAGTGGCATACTAGGTGAGCGTATTACCACTGCACCACCGTAGGGCCTGCCATTGGATATGTCGCCTGACGAAAGTGACAATTCAAATGGGATTGCACATGATAGTGACGACCAGCAGTGTAGTAAACAGTTCAATGACCAATCCACTGAATGACTGTGCTTGTTTGATAGGTGTGTGAAACCATTCCTTGATCCATTCCGTGACTGAGTAGGCATACCTGTAGTGGCGATCGACCCATTCTTTGTTTTTTTCCAGTCAAAATAACCTTTCGTAAAGAATAAATTTTTATCTTAAGACCAATAAAATTTTTTATATTATTATAACACCTTGAATATATATTAAGATAAATTTTAATTGCATAATTTTACATCAAACTATTTAACAAATCATCATATGGATTCTAAAAAAATGGGTTGATCTATTAATATTTTTGTTAAATATGTATATATTATAAAAATAATATTGATGATTATGTAAGTATATATGTAATAAACATATAATAATGACATAATATGTATTTGGTAACCAGAGATAGAATAAATAATTTGGTAATGTGATCCCATGCTTTCCGGATTGCACGAACTACTGTTAATACGAACAGATTTTCTATCCTCCTTACTGTTTCTGTTACTGAGGTTAAATTCTATTCCGCTAAGAAATTCATGTAATCCGCATACCACAAAGGATCTGACACACTTCGGTCTTCATTCGGAGTTACTAGTTCAGTTCAACTTTTATTCAGAAATCCGAGAATCGCCTATATCAGCGCTGTGCCAAATCGTTCATTACTGAATCACTGAACGATTGGGCAAAATCTTCCATTCATTATTTTAGTGAACGATTCGACACATTTGTAGCCTACATATCTTTCTAACATGTACGTAGTGCTGAGGTCCTTTGTTGATCTGTTCCCACGATTTATGTAACATCTAATTTATCCAGACCCAGTATAACCCAGTTCCATAAAAAAAAATTGCAATATAGAAACGATCTTTTTAGGCATATGTACAGTATAGTGTAATTAAAGACACATTTCCTATTCGATGCATCCTTTTTAGCGGATTTCAATGGACATTGAACCCGCCATTGCTTTAGGTCTGTCTGTTTGTATGTCCGCCAGCAATTAAAAGGATAATGTAAAGGTCTTCCGTAAATGCAATAATGGTGGCTGTTGTTAACATTGAAAACCTACCGAGTTACTTGAGAATTAGAGAGTTGCGGATTAGAGAGCTTCTGATTAGAGAATTGTGGATTAAAGAGTTGCGGATTATTTCCATTCATTAAGAATGGAAATAAAAAGTACACAACAGATCTAGCCCATATTAACATTCGGGTTGCAAGTTGGTAAAACTTGCACGGACTGCAGATTTCTGGGAAACAAAAGATTATTATGCTTTTCCTCTGAAAGCTTTTCTTCTAACATTACAAGAATAACAACAACGGAGCAAATAGAGGGAAAAAACAACTGCATTTCTTAGGAATGCATACGCTTTTTCGGACAAATCACGCAGAGATGTAAACATTTTTTATTTGCAGTAAAACTTTCCGCAATCTCTGAACCGAAAAACAATGCCTTTGGTGCAATAAATGGGAAGAAGAGCCCCTCATCGGCCGCCGCTATTAACAACATAGAAAGCAGGAATGCGCGTAGCATTTGTTGCCCTTTGTTGCTAAAATATAAAACGGAACTAACACCGAACCGTGAATTCCAAAAAAATCTGGCGTGTTTTGCAATTATTCATTTGCTATTCATGGAAACAACCGTATTTCTCAATTTAAGAATTAGAGAAACTGAAAAAAATATATAATTCAATTCTTTCTTTGTGCTCACGCTTAGTATTCTATTCAGTTAAAGCGCTTCGTTGGGAGACACTAATAACAATAACAGAAAAAAAATTGATATTCCCTGATGCTAAATTGCGAATTGTTTGAATCAAAGATAAATTTATGTTCGCGACTTGAGAGCTGCTATATTTTTTCTACTGTTTGGTGGAAATATATATACGAAATTGAAAGGAGGAAATAAAAACAAATGATTGATATGATTCATTATTTTTGAAGAACGACATTCAGAAGAAATATTCCTTTAACCTCAGAAACAAAGGGCTTGAACGAATAAATAAATAAATAAATATTCATATTGTACTTCAGAGGAAAGTCATAAATGTGAGTTAGGGAATTTCCCTTTCTTTCCAACAATCATAAATTATACCACAAAAACATCCCAGAAATACAAAAAAATCCCACTAAAATACAATTTTACTGCTTTAAAAACATTATCTTTTTTACATTTTTGTCCACACACCACACCAATTATTTCATGATCGCCTGCAGTCATCCGATTCTCGGTTCAGACACTATAATGTTAAAAATAGCAATAAATGTAAATTTTACGGTTAAGCCTAAAAAAAACAACAACATGGCTTTGGGTGTACTCTATCCATAAATGTAACTAGGGGAGGGGGATAGGGGCTCAGCTCCTCCCACAGACCCCAAGGCTAGTGGCAGCAATGACTCTACCGTTCTATACACTGCAACAATCGTATTTTTTTTAGTAATAAAGAGTGGTTAGAGTTTAGGGTCGTTCCTACAGTATAACAAAGGTAGGCAATATCAGGAGGGAGGCGTTCTGAATTAGACTCACTCGATTCCCTTCTTATTTTGATAAAAACAGGGAGCTAAAATAATTTTTGATCTAAGCACTCAAAATTATTTAAGGGACTGCTACAGTAAGACTAAGAATTATCATGATAGACTGTTTATAAATATAACTTCGATGACTAATATTCTGAAATCTACGTTTAAGTTCAGACAGCAGTTGCGGATTAGTGAGTTGCGCGAGTTAGAGAGTTGTGAATTAATGTTAATCAACCCCCGTTAAATTTAAATATCGACTTAAAGCGATTTTCTTTCACTTGCTTATTATGGAATTTTCGTATGGTAATTAACAATGACTAATGTTTTGACACCCACGTTTGAATTCAAATTAACGATGTTCCGTTTACAAGAAAAAAAGGAGCATTCTTCTAGTGTCTTTGTAGTCTAGTCGCTTAAAGGCACCGCGAGCCACACAGAGAGTCTCTAGTTCGACTCCAAGACGAGACGGTGTCTCTTTTTGTTCTTTACGAAGGCTCTAGTTTGAGCATGAACGTGGGTGTCAAAATATCAGAATAAAGATCGCGGGGATTGAAAAGGAACTGTATGATCTCCATTTAAAATTAGCCAAATTTGCTTCCAACTTCCAAACCTGGGATCAAAAAACTGCTGATAGGTGTCATTACATTTCCGAAAAACAACAAACTGTTTTAGATAAGAAATTTTCGAATTTAATCACATTTCCGAACACCAGCTCTCCACTTCAAAAGCAGTTTGGAGTACTCAATTTTTCTAAAGCACCTATTTCTGACCATCAACTTCAACTGCTGTCCCTCAACTCCAATTTTGCAGTATCAAAGATTATTCACCCTACAAAAATTATTGCTCCCATTGAAAAATCCCTGAAATTCAGCAAAATCAGTCCGGAGCAAAAAACTGTTTTTCGACATTGCATTACGGAAGCGCTGTCTGCCAACAACAAGCCTACAGGCAACTTATCCTCCAACGATTTACGTGACTTGCGGAACCTTCATAGTAACAAGGACTTAATCATTACCAAAGCAGATAAAGGTGGACAAGTGGTACTAATCGACCGGCAACAATACACTGATGGTGTAGACAAATTGTTAAAAGATGGTCCTTATACAATCGTTAAAAAAGATCCGTCGTCCGTTCAGATGCAAAGAACCAAGAAAGCCATTCACAATAGTTCCGTTATTGATGTTCGTACTAAGAAAGTCATTACACCATCCATAGCTAATGTCGCCTGATTGTACGCTCTGCCAAAAATACATAAAGCCAACATACCCTTCCGACCGATTGTTTCAAGTATTGGCACAGCCACTTATGCTCTTTCAAAACATCTGGTGCATTGTTTTTCCCATCTACTTGAAAACAATTTCTTTACAGTCAAAAACTCGTTTGAATTTACCACGCGCCTTAAAAATTGCACCACCTTTTCTTCAAAAATCATTTCTTTTGACGTGAAAAGTTTATTCACTTCTGTACCGTTAAAGGGAGCTCTTGACGCTTTGGCTAACCGTATGAGGGAGTTCCATTACTCAGATTTCGAACTTCATGAACTTTTACATCTCACCGATCTGTGTGTTAATAATACAGTTTTTTCATACCAAAATAAGTTTTTTAAACAGATGGATGGCCTTGCCATGGGAAACCCCCTCTCTCCCTTACTTGCGAATATATATATGCACTACGTTGAAACAAAGATTATGGACCTTCTCTCCTTCGATTGCTGGATCAGAAACGTTGACGATGTTTTCGCGATCTTGACTGATCCGAATGTAAATCTTGCACTGACAGTCGGAATTTTGAACGCAGTAGACACCTGTATCTAGATCACCTTCGAGGAGGAGAAAAACTCGAAATTGGCCTTTTTGGGTGTGATGGTTACGCGAACGGAGACCGGTTGGAAAACCAGCATCCATCACAAACCGGGTGCTATTTGCCTACCACCACATGCCAAATCCGCACACCCACAATCCCAAAAGATGTGCACTTTCCATTGGCTTACCTCCCGTGCTCTGAAATTGTTTTCTTCTGAACAAGCGCTCTCCAAAGAGCTTACACATTTGCAAAACATCGCCTCAAACCGGGGATATCATCCGTCGGTGATCGACCTCGCAGTAAAGAAACTATCCAGAGTTCCCAAGTTCACATCCACTTTGTGCCAAGAAACGGCTCCCACCAAAGAAACAATCTGCATTCCGTTTGTGCCAAATCTTTCATCTAGAATCTCCTCCATCCTCCGCAAATTTAATTTCCGCGTTATTTTCAAGCCAGGTAACAAACTTGGTGTTACCCAACTAAAAGACCAGATTCCTGACCACAATAATTTTGGCATTTATAAAATAGATTGTGAATGCGGATTGTCCTACGTTGGCCAAACACGTAGAGCCCTGCGTTTCAGACTCAAAGAGCACCAATCGTACGTTCACAAACAAGATTTTGAAAAATCGGCCATTGCAAAACACTCATGGAAACATGGCCATCGTTTCTGTTTTGCCGATGCAAAAATAATTGAAAAAGTCCGTTCACCCTCAGATCTCAATTTTTTCGAGGCCTTTCATATCTTCAGTAATTCCTGTACAATAGTCAACGAGCCGGTTGAGAACAATTTTTCCCCCCTCTTGTTACAAACCTCTCTTTCAATCAACATAATTTCTTCTTCCAACAATAATTGTTCCTTTTCCTTTTACTTAGCATTCTGCACAATAGATGGCGACACAAATCAGGCTTTTTGTTATGTTATCTGTTTCGCCTTTTTCACTTTTTCGTTTTTGATTTAGTGGCAACAAATCAGTTTGGACGAATTTTCTGACGATGGTGGACGCTTGATTTTCCACCGAAACAATTGTAAAATGTTTCTCCTGCTCAAATTAAACTGCGTTTGTGTGTAATTTGTTTTAAATATTATTTTTGCGCAGTGTATCGCTCATATTTCTCTCAAAATAGTTTGTCCTTGTTTTTGGTATTTTACTAAGTTATTTTTGTGGGTAGAAAATTGAGGATGAATTATTGTCAAAGATCAAAATGTGACTTTTATTTGTAATCCTCTCTTGATTGCTAATTCCTATAAATCTCCAGTTTCTAACAAAAAATAATTAAATATTTACAACGGATCCACTGGGATCTAAGAGGAAGGGAAATTTTTATTTTGTCATGAGATTTTTAAGATATGGACTTAATTTGGGGTTTACGTCTTCTAGAGGTTTCTCACAGAAAAAACGTAATCACTGGTTATCAGAAACATTTTGATTAGCTCTTTGAATTGTAGCTTATTGAAGAATTGAATTGTAGCTTATTAAATTGAATACCGAGGCCGATGTTATTATTTCACCGAAACAATTGTAAAATGTTTCTCCTGCTCAAATTAAACTGCGTTTGTGTGTAATTTGTTTAAATATTATTTTTGCGCAGTGTATCGCTCATATTTCTCTCATTGAAACAAATGTGCAGCTGGAATGGGAATGATTCCCCAACTTTCTTTTCTGTGTTGCTTGAACAAAATTTTATCGGTCAGTAACAGGGTCCTTATGTGAACTGAAATTACAACTTTCCTAAAATTGAGTTGTTTTGGAATTAGTGGTTTTAATTACATCACCTAATAATTGTTCTGTCAGTAGTGTTATAATTCATTGTAGATTTCGTTTAAATATCCTTAACTTGAGTTCATAGTTAAAATGAACCAGGTCTTTTGGCTTACGTTTTTAGAAAAACGAATTTCAAATATTAATGTTACTACATGGTCCTTAAAAGTCCTTGACCCCCCTCTCCCCCAATAGGGGTCCTTGAAAACTGCCGAGACTGGTTGGTCCTCGGAAAAACATTGTCTTTAAAAGGTCCTTGAATTTCATCAGGACAAAAACCTAAACCATGTATTACGATGATGCAAGGAGGGCTGGGATCATGCTGTCACAGGATTCCCATGTACTTTGAATTGTTAGGGTATTCGGGATCATCTGTAAATGTCAGGGGGGGGGCAAGATCTATTTTGTTAAACCTGGAACCTGGAAAAGTTTTGCGAAACCTTAAACCCTGTTTTGAGTAGCAGTCTCCCATGAACATGGGATGCTGCAACCGCAGTTCAGTTGAAAATTGCTTGTGATTTATCATGAAATTTTGCGGAAAAATCAAAGAAAAACTTGGAAAGTAAAATTTTTTCCCCTAGTGTAAGTGTGAATCCTGTGTGTGCACAGACAGTTCTCTGAGGGATCTGAACTTTCTCTTAAAAATTTTGAATTTAATGAACTTTCTCTCAAAATTTGATTATATAACAGTTCAACATTCAAATTAAGTGTTCGTTTATTTACACATAATTCCTGAACTGCTTTTGTTTCAATGCTACCATGTGATCCCCGTGCTCACTGTTTAAAATTTTACATCAGCCGTGATGCAACTAGTCAAAAGCTGTTTCATTAGGTTTTGTGGTTGGAAACAGCGTTAGTCCTCAAATTTTATAGACCTGTGCGTATGTACTGATGACTGAAACATACAGATCAATGCTGTTTCTTAAGACTATATTTACAAAAACAGATGGTTGGGAGAGCCAGCAATTAATACAATGGTGGGTGCTCAGTAGAAAACTAGTGTACATGCAGGTTTTCTAATTGTATGCACAAGGTAACTCTTAAACTGGTAAAAGGGTGCTCTAAACAAATCGTGGTTGAAGAAAAATCTTGGAGAAATAGTTACAAATATGTGATTTTCATTGTCTTAAAACATATATTTCTAACCGATGTTGTGAGAATTTTTAAAACGGTCAATATTTAACAATTTAGTCATGGACGCTAACCTCGTTCCCCTGAAAATTTTGAATAAAAACAGCAACAGTTATTTTTTGTTAATATTTTTATCAGATTGACGAAAAATGTTCTTTATTGTGTTGCAGCATTTTAATGTTAGTATATCACGAGATGAAAAAGGTTGGAAAATGCTGACAGGTGGTTGCAGGCCGGGAAGAATTATTAAAATGCTCCATAGAGTGATGTTGCTACAGAGTTTAGAACCAGTGTAACTATTGGCATAGGCGTAGACAGGCTTTAAGTGCATGCCAATTTTTTTAAGTTTATTTAAACAACGGACAATTGGCATGCGATGATGACTCCATGATATGAAGCACAGTAGCTTGTACTACTGATGACCTATGGTCAAATGTTGGCAGGTATGGCTCTGTAACTCCTCCCTTATGAACTTTCTGCCTACGCCACTGGTAGGGCCTCATCCATTCTCTAGAGGAGGGTCTGAGCCAAATTGGTCCCAATCTTGTTTGGATCAGAGTGACCCTTGCTCCTTAAAAATACAACCAACCAATTTGTCCCAGAACTCTAATATCGCAATGCTAAACATATTTTGACATAAGAGTTGTATCGTAGTTCGGAATACCTGTATTCCATACTGAAATCTCTTTCCGCTTAGTTTTCGGTGAGTGCTGTACATCGATTTTTCAGACGTTTTCTAATTCTTCCAATAGAACTTTAATAATAAAAGATGATCGAATGATTTAGCGTAACAATTGGCTAAAACTACCTCTTTCTGCGATGCTTTCATTTCTAATGTAAAATTGTGTCATATTCTTTGAAGGCGAAAATGTTGATATTTTCAGTTTCATGTAAAATTACATAGCGTAAGTAATTTAAACTTTGAAAATCACCTAGAAAGGTTACTAATTATAAGAAATCAGTTGAAAAATCCGAATAATGGACTGACATTTAGGTGACTGTGCAAACACAAGGATATAATCTTATAAATTAGCACATCGTTTAAAACGCGTAGTCTTTAAACAATTTTGAACGCAGCAGACGATCACCAAATTAATTGCTAGACAGTCATCGATCCTTTTCCCTAAAGGTTTATTTTATAAGTAGCGGCAATTAAAAACAAACAAACAAACTTGTTCTTCCAGTCTTTAACGATTCCAGGAAATACATTATAATTTTGTTTTTCAAGTTTTCTTAACCTTTTTCGGTAAAAGCAGTCTTCGAATAAATGGCTTTGCATTTGTACAGTGATGACGCTTTTACCTAACGTACTGGCAGAGTTTGACCCCTAACAGTGCCCCCTTGGGGATGAAGAAGGGTTAAGATCTTCAGGGGCCTTTCGCACTTATTTTGATTCCCCATATATACAGAGGGTACTCGTCATGTTTTCGGATAGTGAAATAACTATTTTAGGCGACAATTTTTTTTTTTGCAGTGGATATGTGTGATGCGCTCAATATGCTCTCCCTTCATCCTAATAATAAGCAGTTGTCGTTTCTAGTCAGTATAATCTTTATTAACCTGGTTTTGGGTAAACTCTGACCATATCTCTCGAGCAATTTTCCAGATGCCGTCTAATGTTTTCGGTCGCCTGCGTAAAAGTTCTTACTTCAAAAACCGAAACCAAAAATGTCCACTGGACTGGTGTTGGGACTTTTAAGTGGAATGTCCTTCATGGCTATATAGTTTATTCCAAGTTCTAATCTCTTTTTCACGAGATCTTATATTGTTTTCTGGCAGGTATGAGAACTCGCTTTATCGTGATTGAAGTACACCCCGTCGAGCTCGCAAATTAACCATTCTCCGTTCGGTCATTAAGCAGGTCAGGGCAAAAATTGCTAATATTGAAGAGGAACTTTACCTCTTTCATTTGAAACTTGCCTCCTGCATTCCTTACTTCAGGTCATGGGACACAAGAAGCCATACTGTGTTTCCATCGATTTTAAGCATCAAAAAATTTTCTACCCTTACCTCTCCTTTGTCATCTAATCAGCCTCAATTGGTACAGAAAGTCGTTCTTAACATTTCCGATTTCCTACCACCAGGTTAATCTTCTTTCTTTGAATTTGAATTTTAGTATTGCACGTCCTGTCCATCCTGCTAAATTTATCGCACCTGTTGAGAGAGCTTTACAGTACAGTAAGGTCAGTTCTAGGAAAAAGGATGTACTTAGGTATTTTATCGCTGAAGCATTAGCCGTTAACTCTAAACCTCGACCCAACATTCCTATCTCTGACCGACTAGCAATCAAGGACCTTTATTCTGACTTGATCATCACTAGGGCGGATAAAGGTGGTCAGGTTGTAGTTATGGATAAAGATTAATATATTGAAGTCGTCAACTTTCTTATTGGTGAAGGCCCTGATACTCGTATTAAGAAAAATCCTTCTGCACAACTTTCTTTAGTTAATAAAATCGTCCGGAACTCTGGATCAAAAAACAAGATCAGCCGTGACTTTAATTGCTAATGTCGCTCGTTGTTATGCGCTACCTAAAGTTCACAAATCTCGTATCCTGCTGCGCCCCATAGTATCCAATATTGGTATAGCAACTCATCTACTTTCCAAATATCTCGTACGCATTTTTTCTCCGTTATTGGCTAACAACGTTTTCACCGTTCGCAACTCTACCGATTTCGTTAAGAAGATTAGATCGTTCTGTCCATTTTGTTCCAAGATTTGTTTTTTTATGTTAAAAGTTTATTCACTAACATTCTCATTCGAGGTTCTCTGGATTGTCCCACCCAGAGGTTACAGGAATTTCACTTTTCTGACGTCGAAATCAGTGAACTGGTCCGGCTTACGGAGTTGTGCATAACTCAGACATGTTTTTCCTTCCTAGAACTTTTATTCAAACAAACTGATGGTCTTTGCCATGGGTAATTCTTTATCACCAATTTTATACTTATGTGCACTATGTAGAGGATAAAATTCTTCAACGCATCTCGTTCAAACTGTGGACCAGATATGTGGACAACACTTGCACCATTCTCCCGGATACAAAGATCTACACAGATCTTTCTAATCTTGACATTCTCGCCCATCGAATTCAATCGGGTTTCCTTACTAGTGTTTACCGGAAAAAATTTGCAGTGTGTCTCCCGCCTCATGTTTCTTCTGCACATCCATATGGTCAGAAAATCAGCACGTTTTATTGGTTGGTTTTCTAGGGCTCTGAGGTTTTCTTCCACAGATGAAGCACTCGAAACTGAACTCAACTGCATACGTGGAATTGTAACTGATTGCGGATTTGAACCTTCCATCATTGATCGGGCCCTGAAGAAACTCATGTGACCTAAACGATCTACTATTCTCGTTGGTTCCTCTTCGCTTGCACTGAATACTGTCTGTATACCCTTTGTGTCTAAAAGATCTGCCAAGATTGCTTTCAGCCTTCGGAAATTTAATTTTCGTGTTGTCTTCGCTCCCATTAATAAACTGGGTTTCTCCAAATTCAAAGACGTCACCCCTGACCTGGATTTTTGGGGAATTTATTACATTCCTTGCCCATGTGATCGTGTCTATATTGGCCAAACACGTAGAGCCCTACGAATTCGTTTAAAAGAATATGACGCTTATGTTCGGAAACAAGAACTCTACGTATCTGCTTTGGTTAAACATTCGTGGGAATACTGCCATAAATTTTTATTCTATAAAGCACAAATTATCCAAAAAGTTTCCTCTCCACTGGATCTCAACTTTTTTGAAGCCCTACATATCATCGCCAACGCAGATAATGCCGTTAATGACTAGTTACCGTCCAATTTCATTTCTCCCTTTTGGAAGAACTTTCTCCCCACATCGAACAATAATTCTTCATAAAATGATTCTACTGTTTCATGGCTCATTTCATCCCATGCAGCATACTTTTATACTGTCATGCTCATGTTTTACTACTAGAAACGTTTCTCTAAACTTTACGTTCCATTACAAGAGACGTTTTCCTTAACCCATGTGTGTGTGTATTTATTTTTACTGTTCATTTCATTATACCTGTAATCTGTAACCGCCGTTTGTAACACGCATTTGTCATTACATATTGTGTATATATCGTCGACCGTTTTGACGAAAATAGCCCAGGGCTATTGAAACAGTCTGTAAACGATTAAACTTAATTAAACTGTGTTAATTTGTAGTTCCTTTTCAATTATTTAAAATCTTATTGTTTCGCTTTATAGCTTTTTTTTTGTACACGGAAAAGAACTTAAAAAAAAAAACTTTTAAAAATTAATGACTAAATTGATGAAAATGAAAAAATAAAATTGTAAGATTTTTAGAAAATTATTAACACTTTATGTTTTAATCAACACTACAAATAATATTAATATATTATTAATAAGAGGGAGGGAGAGAGAGAAGTAATGAAGAAATTTGACTACTCCATCATTGAAATTAAAGATTTTAGCATAGACCTAGAGTGATATGTGCCCGCAGTTATATGTACCTACCCCAATAATTTTAAAATTTTTTATTTTATATATATCATAATGTAAATATATGTAAGATGCGCTTGTGTTCTTCCAAGAATTTTGGAAACTCAATGTTGCTGGATTTTAGCGTTCTGCTCTAGAAATTTTCAATCTAAAATTTATGTAAAAAATGTATTCAGTCATATCAAATTTATCAGTACGATTTCATTGTTATGAATGAGTTGTTCACACAAATCATTTTAAACATTAAATATTTCAAACGTGCTGGTTCATGCAGGGCGATAGTAAGAATGGGACTATGGAGCTGAGCCCCGGTGCAGAAAATATGTATTGTTTTTAAATAAATCAATGTAAAATTTTGTTTAAATTTTTTTTGTTTCATATGAAATTGTACATGCCAATGAAAATCGTTCTTTGACATTAAATTATATTCAGAATAGATTTATAAGTCTTGTGTACGAGGGCGAATCAGAAAGTCTTTGCCCCTATTTTTTATTAGCCAAAATAAGGTACATACAGGTAATTACAAATATACATACTATTCTACGTATCTTACACTATTTTTCCACATAATCCCCACACTGGTTCAGACATTTGTCCCATCGCATCACTAAATTTGAGATGCCCCTGTTCCACAGTCAGCCGAAGGAATTCTACCACAGGGGCATCTCAAATTTAGTGCTGCGATGGGACAAATGTCTGAACCGGTGTGGGGACTATGTGGAAAAATAGTGTAAGGTACGTAGAATAGTACGTATATTTGTAATTACGTGTATGTACCTTATTTTGGCTAATAAAAAATAGGGGCAAAGATTTTCTGATTCGCCCTCGTACATCATTTTTTTAAAAAACGTTTGAGTATTCATCTACTCTACGATAAGGGTAAGGGAAATTGTACATAAATTTTAGTATATCTCTAAATTTTTAATGCAAAATTTAGGGTTAAGAAATTTATTCATTAGTGTTAAATATATTAATCTGCTCAGATATTTAGCGTCATTAAATATACAATAGTCTCGCAAATCCGAACTAATTGGGATTGAGATCTTTTCGGATTAACCGAAAACTTTGCTATAGAATTTACTGCAAGCTATGATTTTTTATATTGGTGTGTTTTGGTATGCGCGCATAAGAGACAACAGACGTCGAAAAATTTACCTTTCATTAATTTGGGAAATTTCTATTTGTTGGCAGCCCACACATGTGCGCTGTTTGTTTACGTCTGATCGGTTAGTTGCCGTTGAAAAAAATCCATCCGTTTGGAAAAATGTTCGGATTAACTAGACTTTATTGTATTAATAGGATATATCACAAAACATTGACGAATTTAAGCCCCCCCCTGTAAAAAGCGTCTAGCTATGGCCCTGAATGATGATCTCACCCCCTAAATCGTTACCGCTCAGGTGCCACAAATAAAATCCAACCACGTCAGTCACTACAAAGAAACATCCCCTAACTTCTTAGAAATTGTATCCTTAGTTAGAAATCTCCATTGGAAGAAACTGGATGTTGTACTGTCTATTGAAAGGTCCAACTTTGACAGTCTGAAAACAGATTTATAGGTAACACGCGGATCATTGCAGCAGGTGACTGGAATTTCAAACACCCAACCTGGCACCCTGGAAACAAACTCAACTTCCAGGGATATGGAAGAACTCTATAGATCGTACCTGTTTCTAAAGCTTCATGTTAATTGACTTTTCTACACACATTTTCCAGGGATTATACGGTTTTCATCGTAGAGTCCAGGGAACATTATAACTTAAAAAACCTGTAGTCTTACACAACATCTTGTTAAACACAGAAGCCTATCCTTAAATTCAGCTATCGAATAAATATGCATTGTATAAATGTAACTATTTTTTGTTGTAACTGTATTAATAGTTTAATAACATAAATCATAACAAACGTAGTTTAATAGTGTATATAAGTTTTATATAATCCATTTATGATGCGAATAGAAAGCTAGAGAGGGCACCACACTATAGATGTGCGAATTACATATATAATCAATTACTATAGTTAGATGGCAATATTTTTATTACAATTTAAATCCGAGTAAATTGCTGCTGGCATTTACAAAGTTGTAAATTAAATTAATTATATACATTTATAAAATATAAATATTTATAATTCGGTCTTTTCTCTCAAATTCATATACATATAAATATAAATAGAATAAATCTAATTAATAAATGTAGGAAAGGGACATAAAATAGGTATAATATATTTAAAAGATCCTGAGACTGAAACAGAAAACTGAACAAGTTAAAAATTATTTGCCAGCATTTTTAAGTTTCAAACAACAATATCAATCAATCAACGTCCATTGGTGTAGCGACACCAACGGTATAGCGCGACTAGATGATGAAACGTTCGATATAAAATAAATATTTCTGCCTTCGGTGGGGCCTGAACCCACGACCTTCCCCTTTCCGGGCGGAGGCTCTCCCTACTGAGCTACGAAGGACAATACATATTCTCTTTACGAACGTATATATATTGTTGCCAGTTATTTCGCAGAATGGTGTAGTACATAGACTACTATTTAAACCAAATTGCAAAGAGACTGGTATTAAATTGATCGAAAAGCCCGTTGCAGCATATGTATTTATTTTATATAAATCGAACACTACGCAGATTAAATCAAACAACAATGTCAATCAATCAACGTTTATTGGCGTAGTGATACCAACGCCGATGGTATGGCGTGATTAGATGGTGAAACGTTCGAAAGAAAATAAATATTTCTGCCTTCGGTGGGACCTGAACCCACGACCTTCCACTTGCCGGGCGGAGGCTCTACCCACTGAGCTACGAAGGACAATATATAATATATATGCTGCAACGTGCATTTCGATCAATTTAATACCAGTCTCTTTGCAATTTGGTTTAAATAGTAGTCCATGTACTACACCATTCTGCGAAATAACTGGCAACAATATATATACGTTCGTAAAGAGATTATATATTGTCCTTCGTAGCTCAGTGGGTAGAGCCTCCGCCCGGCAAGTGGAAGGTCGTGGGTTCAGGTCCCACCGAAGGCAGAAATATTTATTTTCTTTCGAACGTTTCACCATCTAATCACGCCATACCATCGGCGTTGGTATCACTACGCCAATAAACGTTGATTGATTGACATTGTTGTTTGATTTAATCTGCGTAGTGTTCGATTTATATAAATATTTAAAGTTTGTTTGATAAGTTTAAATTATAATAAGTAAAAATAAATAAAAAAAACACCACCATTTAAAGTTTTTGATATTAATTGAGGTTATTTTGAAGTGTATGCCTTGTGTCAGTTTTTATTGCAAAATTAGAAATACAACCTTAATTTTATTCATTCTAGATAAAGTTTTATATATGCTTGAGTGGTTGGATTTTTTATGGAGCGTAGGTAGATTTTTATGCAGCCTACAATGCAATGTAAGTGTATGTTGAAAAATCCGTGCTATTCAGAAATATTTAAAGGTTGCTAATATTTTAATATTTAGCAAACACAAATGTAGAATTTGGAAATAAAATTAATATTAGTCATTTGATTTAATGCTACGTATGATTTACTTGATTGCAGGTAGTTTACATTGCAGCAATGTTTATTACATTGTTGCAGTATGTAGATAAATTTTTATGGACTTTTTTTTTTACACTGGTTGACTTCTGAACAATCTAAGGAAGAAAAAGAAAAGTTTGCTAACAACTGCAAAGAAAACGATGTTATTCGGAAACAAACAAGAAAAATCGTCTAAAAAAAAAATAAATTGAGGGAAGCGTTGAAGTGAACATCCGCCTCGAATTCCCTTCAGTTGGCGCGACTCCCGATTGCTTTCCATGAGCATGCGCACTAAACTCGCAAGACGCCAAAGACGAAGTAGGCGTGGCTTCACTGAAAGCGGGAACCAAATGCGAATATGCCAACAGAGCCAGCTGCTTAGTAACTTTTTATTTCACAATCTGGCAATACTGACTTTTTCCTTTTTCGAAAATTTCTTGAGTATTTCCTTGTAACATTTCATTTTTATTTACCTTATCTTTTTTTTTTTTCCTTACTTCTAAGGAAAAACTTTTGATACTAAAGATTAGCTCTCCCTTAGTTAGCCTGTCTCCCTAGTGGGTTTTTTTTTTAGCTTAATAGTTGGTTTATTAACTATTTTTCTGTCTTCATATTGTGTTAATATTATATTAATATATTATGTTGATATTAATGCTACATTATACTAGAATTAATATTTTGTTAATGTTATATTATGTTGATATTAATGCTACATTATGTTAAATATTTTGTTAATATATTTGTTAATATTGTATTGTGTTAATATTAATGTGTTAATGTTACATATAAATTACATATGTTGATTGTTATTTCCTTAGTTGGTCTGTGTAGACATAATCAACTTACAGTCTATGAGCCTGTGTAGATTTTGAATTTCCAGACATGGATTTGGCCTGTGCTATTATTTTGGTATCAATTGTCATCCTGTTTGTGATGCTTATGGCCATCATTGGCATTTTCGCAAAGAGTGATTCAGATCTCACACTTACATTCTATGATAAGTTTGGTGGGAACCCATGTGAGTAAAAATGTTTAAATGGGAATATTTTTATGCGTTTGTAATTGTGTTATGGTCTTTGGAGGTGAAGAAGAAATAATTTAAATGAAAATTGATTCATTTAATGTTTTTTCTTTGTGTGCCACATAGAGAAATAGGAGAATGAAAGAATTAAGGAGCTATGTGCAGGCTGTCGATTGAGTTTTTAGGTGTATTGTAGGTGAAACTGCATAGTTTGTCACACGGCTTCTCTCTCCTCCTAAAATTTGTCAAAAATTGCAGTAGATTGGCTTGTGACATCATTCTTAGGCATCTCGTCTGGGCTATCATCATACTCTCGCTAACATCATATTTGTGCATCCCTTTTGAGTTTTTAACCTCATTTTATGTTTCTCAAGGCTTTTTTTTTTTTCATTACGGTGAAATTATGTCGAAAATAATTTTGTAATTCATTTCTAGTCTTATTTTTAATTAAGAAGTTGCAGGTTTTTAGTGTTTCAATTAAGTCATCATGATTTGTCGTTTTGCGTGTTCACTTTATTTTCAACCACCATGATCGTAAACAAATGAACTACCTAATTGTATTATGTCTTTCGGTTATTTCATTAGATATAATACAGAGATGTTAATGATTTTTTTTATTGCTTTTGATTAAAAACAATAACCTCAAAGCTGGTGAGGCCCCTCCCCCTTGATGTATCGTGTAGCGGTATCTCGTACCCTTTCGGTTACTTACACATGACACTGATATTCAGACATTCATTATGTTTCTTTTGTTGTTTTTGATTAAAAACAACCACAGAGCTGCCGAGTACTGAGGAGCCCTCCCCCATTTGTATTCGAGTATGAATTTTGTAAAAAGTACATACTAACCCAAAAAATAAATGCCAATAAACACTGTCAACAACATTTCCAAAATGATGGAAGCTGAGAGCCCATTGCCAATCAATTTTGGCAACACTGCAAAAAAAATTAGGAGAGAGAAGCCATGTGACAAAACACGCAGTTTCACCACCCTGTTAATATTTGTTGTACTTTGTTTTTCAGTTTGGTCCTTACAAGCAGGGGCATAGCCAGGGAATGGTCTTGGGGTTGTAAGTGCAATGAAATTTTGTATATTTAACATAGGAATATATGAGTTGTAGCTCTGTAACCCCTCCCATTAAGCCTATAACCCTCCCTTATGAACTTTCTGCCTATGCCACTGCTTACAAGTCCCACGTAAGGGAGTATGCGGGGCTGGATTATAGTATAGTCAAAAATGACAAATCTGTAGGACCCACTTGGGAGGCCTTGGCAGTGAAGACATATTAAGTGCAACTGAGAAAAGATAATTTTCAGGGTTTCAACGAATAAAAAATTGTTTACGAAATTCCTTAGGTCAGTTAAAATTAATTTGCTTATATTTATTGTACATAGAAGGTCGTTTGGATAATATCAATTATGAAGCAATCATTGATATTTTTTTTTGAAAAAAATAAAGCAAAGAAAAAATACTTTTTAATACGAATTTTATGATCTCTATATTATAGATGAAAGTTTCACATTGTCATTTCTTTTTGGAAGTATATAATGTTCAGTTTATTTTACATAAATCTTGAGTAAGCGATTGGTATAAAAAAAAATTTTCCCTTTCCTTATTCGGAAGGAAAATCATACTCATCAATGTGAAATTTTCAAAATTAATGTGGGGTGTGTGTGTTGCGGGGAGGGGGGGAGGCAATAGCCAAATAGCAAATCCAAGCTCATATTAGGTATATTTATATATTATAATATATATATATAATAAATGTGTAAATTTGCAATTTATTTCAAGTTATTAGAGGGCTTGGGTATCGTGCGGGCATAAAACTACACATGATTATAGTTTTAATTGACAGTACAACAGCCTGGAAAAAATTGTTTAGGCCTTCCCCCCCCCCACAGGTAATGTGGCCCTAGAATTGCATGTATGGAAAATTCCAAATTTCTCGCCAAAAAAAAAAATAAAAAAAAGTTTTGTCAATGTGTGCAAAATTATGCTAACTACAGCAATCCATTTATATCAAATATGGCATTTTTATTAGACCTGTATTTCAACTTATTAATTATAATTATTTTGATATATGGGCAAAAATACCGACGCTAAGCAAACAATATCTTTATTCATATACTACATCCAGTGGAAGGGAATACTATGTCTTCATGTATGTGTAAAGTGGGTACACAGGGATAGAAAGTTTAAGTGACTGCTCAAAGTAAACTGATTACAGTGGAACCTAGTAAACCGACCACCTGAATAAAGTGACCACCTGTCTATATTGACCATTTCAGTCCAGTCCAGTCCCAAAGATGGTCACTCTAGGCATGTTCCACTGTAAATTAGTGTGCATCCTATGGGTGTCTGTGAACATACTGTTTTACCGAGCTGTGATGTAATATTTCATGTTTTTTTTTTTTTAGCATTTAGAGATAAAGTGGTGTGGATTACAGGAGCATCTAGTGGCATTGGTGAATATTTGGCTTACGATTTTGCAACACGTCATGCCAAACTCATTCTGTCGGGGGTCAATGTGGAAAGACTGGAGAAAGTGAAGAGAAATTGTTTAGGTAAATCATGCAAATTTGCCTCTCCTTGGTACAATAACATTGTAATTAAAAAATGATGCGGGGGTGCTTAAGTAAAGACGATCACATGATTCCTTAGAGAAAACGTTTTGATAGCCAGTGGAGGGCCTTGATCCCCTGAGTCCCCACTTTTCTGCACCACTGACGTGGTATGAGCGTATGCTGTTATTTCTAGTGATCTATATTTTGGGGTTTGAATATGTAGACAATGGGTTTGGTTGGATCCTTTAGAAAGCTGTGGGTTCTCGTGTAGCATGATCTATGTTTTTTTACATTATATAATTTTTTTTAATATTTTTTATATTATAACATTTATAATAGTATGTTATTATATTATTATTATATATCATACTATTATATATTATTATATCATTATAATATTTTTATAATTGCAATGTACTTTGTAATTTAGCTGCCGACAGTTAATAAGTATGCCGTTAGATTTCTACCATAAAAGGTCGTCGTAACCTTGGCAGTTGTTTAAGTGGGTCCTGAGTGCACTTTTTGTACATGAAATTCTTATTTTTAACTCAAGGTAAATTAGCCCTAGAAGAAAACATTACTGTACATAGTAATCCATTTATATTAAATTCAACATTTTATTAGATTTATATTCAAATTTGATTGCAAAATTTATTTTATATATGTGCAAAAATACCAGTGGAGTAGCACATGGGTACTCATATGGGGGGGCAGGGGTTCGAGCGCCCCCCCCAACCGTCCAAAAATTTGATTTGCCTGATTATGCTATGCATTTATTTTCGAATTTTTACGATCACATTTTAAAATGAGGTGCTTTTTAGCTTATTACTAATTATCAGGCAGTATCAATTATAGTTTTGTATCGTTTTAGTATTATATAAATTCACTAAAATGCTTGACAGCCTTGAGTATGAGGTAATAAGTTTTCTCAGCCCGCCCCCCCCCTAGAAATGCACATATAGGCACCACTGGCATAGCGTGACTTAAAAAATGGGTCATCTCCAATTGTTCATCATTCCCCCCATTAAATAACGAAGTTATGATTCACATATATATTATTTTATTTATCAATTTATTATATTCGAAGAGAGTATAGAGAATAATTGGAGATGGCTTATTTTTGAAGTCATGCTAAACCAATGAAAAATTTGTACACACAAAGCGAACAAAATATCTTTTATTTAAATAAATCGAACACGACGAGTAGAAGGTTGTGGGTTCAGGTCCCACCGAACGCAGAAATATTTATTTTCTTTCGAACGTTTCACCATCTAATCACGCCATAACATCGGCGCTGGTATCACTACGCCAATAAACGTTGATTTCTATTATTGTTTAATTCAAAATATTTTTATTCACATATATATGTATCTCATCCTTGCAACGAAAGTGTTACAACTCAAAAAATCCCAATTTTCAAAAAACGCAAAAAACTGTTTCTGGTTGAATTGAGGGATGTTGTGTTCATCTAATGACATGTGCCAACTAGCAGAAACCCAAATAACTTATGACCTAACATTTTGCATGGCAAAATGCAGCACTGTTTTCTACATCTGTTTGTTACATTAACTAATTTTCACCGAATTTTGAGTTGTAACACCATGGATGCAGAATGTGCCGTATTCTGGCATTCTGACTACCAGACAAAATTGGCCACCAGCAGACAATTTCCCAGGCTGGGAGAAAAAGAAGAAGAAGAAAAAAAAAGTGGACAAAAGAATTTTTTTTTTTCAGAATGACTACCAACGTAAAAGTTTAGGGGTACATCCGAACCTTAGGGATAACCAAAATTAAAAAAAGTTGCCATTTTATTAACATTTTTTGGGGCCACAAAATATTTAGGGGGAGGCCAGGCCTGTCCTATCCCCTCTTCCTACGGGCCTGGATAAAAGGGCCTCCAAAAGTGATTAGGTCCAAGGACTACAAACACGTTAGGACATCGCTGCCTATTATTGTGACATAAAACTCACCAGACAAATTTTGGTACCACTGCCAGACAGTTTGGAACTTTATGCATGTATATGTAACACTTTCGTTGCAAGGGTGCGATATGCGTCAAGTAAGAGTGGTGGGGATATCCACATACAATGTCTGCATGTAGAGATAAATGGGAGCGTAGGGGTAAAAAGGTTGTGAACCACTCTCTAAGTAAAACAATTAATGCTATACAATAATGCTGCTAGTGACATAACATAACTTTGAAAGTGGGTCAATTGTTTACTATCTTCCCTTCAAATAAAAAAATCATAATTCACATACAAACACAAACATACATACAGTGAAACCTGGATCCATTGTTTTTCAGGGGAATGGAGGAAACAAAAGATACATGTGGGAAAACCATAGTTCCATGCAACCATTTAAAATGACAGAGAACAATAATTTATCAATTATTATTTACTGAAATGTATGTATATTATAATATAGTACATTTTACTAATACTAACATTACTTCTTGCTGGGAAAAATCTGAGATTTGTTTTATGTAAACTTTACGCTTTAATTAAAAATATGAGTTTTCAAGACGTGGAATATTTTAACGGAGATTGTCTTTCGAGTATTTCCCGCCATGACAAGACTCTTCTTTCAGAGCTGAAATTCAATCAGGAAGCACATTGCAAGAAAGTCCTTTCTCATCTGCGTTGTAAATATCATGTGATTTATAGCCGATTAACAAGGATGGAAATTTTCCCAAACTATTCTCGTATTTCATCCTTCTTTGCGATTATAAAATTTTGCCTGCTTACAGCTAAGTCAAGGTGTTCACAATATCGACACATTTCTCCAAGTTTCTCCCCTACCTCCTGTAGTATTTTTAATCTCTTATGCAAAGTTATCACCTGCTTCTTATGCTGGGACATGATTCAAGGATAATAAAATTATACAAGTACTGTACTGTACATTAAATGAACAGGAATGTGAAGTACGTACATGCAAATTAAGCCAAGAGCAGATGGAAACGAAAGCATGTAAGAATGCATGTAGGCACTTACAATGAAGTAAAATTCAAAAGTGATTCATCTGTAACAGTGATGGACTGTTTATTGTTAAAATGTCACAGCATCCTTTGTAAACAAGTAAGCTAGTGCAGCATGTCATATTAACAGTAATCACAAACTTGTCATCTCAAATTCGTGAGTTGGGCACACCTGCACACAACGTAATAGTTCTGCATCAGTTTTACTCCCTGTTTCTATGGATTCCCTAGTTTAGAGCAACAAAGTTGTTTGCCATGATGGGAGATGCTTTCTCGGTGTTGGCACTTAAAATCTTTTGCTAACCATTAAAATCTCAGACATTTCTAAGGGAAAGAAAAAAACCCTGATTCACTGGGATAAAATATGACCATGATTTATTATATACGATGTGATAAGACAATAAATCAGGAAATGATAGGACCAGGTAATATTAGTGTTACTTGTATAGGAAAAATTCCAGGACCAAAAATGATGAATAATATATCTGCAAAAACGATAGAAGCGAGAACCATGCATTGAGATTTCATTGTATATAATTATGATGATGTGTGAATTATGACTTTTTTATTTGAGGGTTGGGGTGGGGGGATGGTGAATGATTGGAGATGGGCCCACTTTAAAAGTCATGCTATTCTACTGATTGCTACTAATATTTAACACAACGATCGGAATTTCATTGCTATTCGATAAAGGTCCCACATTCTGGTCATCATCAGTCAAATACCTAAAACCTTTTATTCCTAATCAGTAAATGATTTTGAATTTAGTTTTCATATTTTTATGATTAGTTTTTCAATGAAGTAAAAACCTATAAAGGTTGGTTGACCATAGCTTTATACTTTGTAAATAAATGTCAAACTTTGTGTTCGTTTGTTTTCTAATGATCTGAAACAGTCACTGCTTGCAATGTGTTATTAAAACACTCCTTAGAAATTAATAGAAATTTTTATTTTAATAGAAATGGGTGGAATTGAAGAAACCGATATCCTCACTCTTCCATTTTCGATGGAAAACTTTTCCATTCATGAAGAGTGCGTTCAAAAGGTTATCGATACTTTTGGGCATGTAAGTTGCAGATCATTTTTGTTGTATACCCCCACTTTAAATATTAAGTGCCATCACATATTCTCCTTTTCATACATATATATGTGTGTGTATATATACATGTTCATACTGGAACTGAAAACAAACCAAAGGAATATTAGTCAATACATAATCGCAATAACTAGAAGATATTGAAAAGACATGCTTGGATTAGAGAGAAAACTTAAAACTCAGGCATTTGATTAGTGGCCATTGGCCAGCAGGGCCCTTTTTATTAGAGGCCACTTCATTTAAGTTATAGCCACTTTCTCGTGGCCACAAAACATTTAAATACTGAAGCCTTAGGAGGGTTTGTTTGATCAACATTTTTCATAAAAAAATAGTAAGTAGTTTGTGGATTCAGAATGAGACCTCCCTGCAGAGTCAAAACAGACAGGATTGCATTGGGAAACAATAAAGTGGCGAGTGTGTACGGTGACTGAAGTCGTATTTTTAATCGCCATTCCCCAATATTTAGTTGCCCTGGGGCCAGTGGCGACCGTGAATTTTAACTTTTAATTAGAGAGCAAACAAGCAGTGAGAACATCATTATTGAAGTAAAACCGGCTAAATGAAAATGGGTTGAGTATGTTGCAAATTGAACTGATCAATAATGTAAAATTAAAATTCGTAATTGTGTCCTATAAGGCTGTGGAAACATTGTCAGGTAGGCCAGCTAAATGAAACAGGAAAATAGGTTGGGATGAAGTAGAGAGAGAAATTTTCTAGAACACTGCCATGTATGAAGGACACTTAGAACAATAGTAGAGCATATGGAGATAATCATGTACAGCGGAACCTGGTAAAGTGACCACTTTTTATAAGAGAAAACTTGTTGGGTACTGGCGACTCTAGGAAAAAAGGGCCACCGGGGGAAAGAGTTGATGAAAAAAGCACTTGATGCTGCAAAGAGGCATCTGGTTTGTGAAAAGGGCACTTTATACTAGTAGTGTAGTCAGGATTTAATTTCAGGTTGTGTTTGAGGGAGGTTGAATTCTCCTGGATATGCCTGTGTTTTAGACTTAACCCCTTATGAGGTAGTGGCAAATAGCTCAATAGCATTTTCGGAGCATTAGCTATTTTTCTGATGTATTAAATATTCTACAAGTAAGGGACGAAATTTAAACTTATGGATAATGTAATTAGGTCAGCATTTTTTACAAAAAGTAATGACACCACTACATATAGAGACAAACATTAAAAATCTTCCATCAGATATTTCTTTTGTTGATTATTTTACCATTTAATATTTTTAATTTCATGCATGGGCCGTGATGTAAATCCCCAGATCTCTTTTAACATAATCACACAAACATGACCTAAAGAAATATACCCAAGATTTGAAAGTACAGCAAAATTTGAATGAGGCAATACTAAAAATACACATTAATGACCTTCTCTCCAACACTTTCCTGACACTGTTTTATAACAAGAAATTCATCTTTTTTTCTGTTCAAGAAAATTTTTGGCCGCTCTTTCAAATTTCAAGATTAAAAATTCTCACATTGCTCCCAGTATTTCTCCAAAGTCACATTTTTGAAATTAAATTTCCTCAAAATTTTCTGTCTTTTCACAAAAATCCATATTTCAGTAAACAAAGTCTTATAGGAATAGAACCACAGTCATATGATTTTTCTGTGAAATAGTGGAAATCTGTGAATTTCATATCGTCAATGGAATTTCTGTAGATTCTACGGGTCTTTTCCATTAGTAAGACGCCACTTACGATTTTTTTCATAGTCGCATTTTTACGATAATTTTTCTGAGGATTAATTCATTAGTTTACGTTAGTGAACGATGTTTTGTGGATTATCGGTAGAAAAAATTTACTATGGCAGCAACACGATGCAGTGTTGGAAGCTGGAAAACACAATTTCATTTGGTGGTTATTTGAACAAAGTCTCTTGGAATGGAGAATTCCTTTTTCCTGCGAAAGTAAAATCGCAGATTGCTCATCACTTGGAAATTGCCAAATAGTTTAATTAAGCTGGAAATATCTAATACAAGAAAACAAGATTTAAGCATAAAATAGCACTTGTCCTATAAAACGTCAACAAACAACATGGTAGACGTTAAGTAGTTTCTCGCAAGTAAGCAAGGATCGTAAACTTACTGTTTTTTGTTGGCCAACTATGAAAAAAATCGTGACACCTTGTTCCCTCGAGTAATCCATTTGCTATGATTAAATAATACAATGAGGGTATTTAAGAAATAATCAGTACATATTTGAATCAGTGGAAGGGTTAGTAGGGGGAGACCCCCCCACACCCATCCATTCGGCACTAAACGGATACGAGGTATCGCCTCCTATCCGTTTGGATAGTCTGCAGTTCATGTCTGAATTAGTGGAAGGGTTGAATCAATGGTTGCTTGATAACCCTTTAAACATGAATCGAAAACTTACGATTTTTTAGACAATAAAAAATCGTAAAGTTACGAGTAAGTACAATAACCATGAAAAAAATCGTAAGTGCCATTATGCTAACGGAAAGTACCAATTCTACTGAAATTTTCGGAAAAATTGCCAAACCTATTGAAATTTATTTTGGTTTCTGCCTTTTTTTAAATTTAGAGGAAACACCACGGGAGGTTGCTAGACACAGAGAAAAGGCCGCCGGGGCTGAAACAGGATTTGAAAAGCAGGGTTGGCAAGTTTTTCCCACCCCTGTAATTACCATGGTAAAAACCGGTTTTTACCGTCCTGGGAAATAACTAATTTTTCCCATATGTGGGAAATACTGGGAAAAACTCAAATTTTTGTGAAAAAAAATTCGCAATATAAGTTATTCTTTTGGATTTTATTTATTAAATTGAAACTATTAATGCATAAATTTCCATTACCGTAATTATTCTTTTTAATTACAAACTTTCTCTTATAAAAAAGGTTAACAGATGAGCAAAAAAATGTAAAAAATTATACCTTCATATTGTTTATAAACTAAAAAATCATAAAATTGCTGTTAAGATTTAAAGTTTGTGCATGTTTTCTAAACCTTAGAATACCAAAACGAGAAATTTACCTTATCAGTGCAAAATAAAATGATTGAACATATCATGTGAGCTCAAAACTCACATTTCTCTTATTAATACAATAAGATAAACACATACAGAAGAAAGGAAGGGAACACAAAAATTGAACTTATACATACATTAGTGAGAACACACAGAAATATAAATTGCAAACATTTATCATCAAATCATAAATTAGCAGTCCAACTCTGCATGTTTAATTGCCGCTTTGGAATGAAGCCATTTTATAGCAAAACATCAATTTTGAAACTGTTTCTAAATCAAGTCTTTCTCGGTTTGTTATGTATAAAGGAAAAATTAAAAAAAATTCTCTTTGAAGATGCTGATGATGCTGGGCATCCTTGCAGCTGTGCCATCAGTTCAAAGAAATCGTTATCGATTCCACTTTTTTTGTAAGTTCTTCCACCATGTGGATGCTGACAAATTGTTCACAACATCGTGTGAGAAAAATGTCTTTGGGAAAGGTGGATCTTCAGACTGAAATTTAATTGCGAACTGCATATATTGCGGGTTTATATTTTGCAGATAGTTGCATGCCATTTCTTCCAGCACTTGAAATAGCTAGTTGGATTTGTCATATTAGCAAGGAAATGAACTGGTGTCATTGCACTATCAAAACAAGCTTGCACTTTCTTGATATGTTGTTTAAATTCTGGATTATGACGGTCTATAAATATTTCCCATGCATCAGCAATAGTAGCGGAGTCACTTTGTAAACCATTCGCAGCATTAGCTACAGGTTTTAGTTGATTGTACATATCTTTAAGTTCTCTATAAAGACCATGATTGTTAATTAAATTTCTAACCTTTTCTTCTATTTCATCATTTCTATCTATAATTTGTATTTAAAATCGCCTGTTGTTAAAAAATATTTTAAGGCAAGTCATTTGAGAATTCCATCGGGTCTCTCATGGGATCGGCGGCTTAACTGATCCTGTATACTGTTTTAATAGATTTCCAGGACTATGGTGATTGCGAAAATATTTTTGGACGTTTCCTGCATGTGCTGAAAAGGATTGAGTGCTGATATCTTTACCCACAGAGATTCAAATAATGAATGGCACGGCCATGTGTTATTGGTATCTCATCGCTTTCCTGTAGATTCTGACGCATAGTAATCATTTTTTGTTCATTATTTGAGACAAAACTTTTCACTTTATACCCATATTTTGTTCCTGCAGCATTCTTTGCTTCGATGGCAAGGTTAAAGCAGTAATCACTGCTTTTTTTGTATGTTCCATTGAAGAAATGAACACAGATTTACCATTGTGATAAATGGAATTTGCTATTACTGGATCATTATGGATGTTACTCCACCCATCTTGCACGAGTGTTACCTGCTTTCCAGAAACTTAATTTTCTGCAGTAGATTCAAGTTCTTCTGTAACTTCGTTAAGCAAATCTTCTGCCAGGTGCTTCCAGATTGAGCGTGGAGGTTATCCGGGTCTTGATGTTGATACTAAGTCAATGAAATAGTTATTTTCAACAGTTGAAAATGGTGTATTGCAAGCATAGAAGAAGCATGCTACCTTAATATCTAGATCTTGTTTTTGAGTTGCTGATGTATGCATAACGAAGTCACTTGCAGGAGGCTGCTGGAACCTTTTCACTAAAAACTGCTTACTGTAGTCTGGTGGTTGGTTCACTAGTTCTTAGTTTGGGTTCTTTGGAAAAATGTAGGTTCATAGCTCAATGGTAGGCCTAATTGTAATGTATTTGCCAATCGTGTTGTTAACCTGGGTTCAATTCTCGGTGATATCATAGTATGTGTTCCTTTTTTTTCCGTTCACTGTAGTTTTGGGTGTGGTCAGGGCTTAAATTGGGTGGGAGCCCACCAGAGCCTGGCTTCGGTACTTGATTTTTGGCGGTTATTTCAATACTAGCCGGAGCCCCTCCAGAGTCATGAATTTCCAAAATGGTCATGAATGTCATTAAAAAAAAGTAATGAATTTGTGATTAGTGTCATGAATTTTGTTGTCCAGAAAAATGGACATAAACAATTGATATGATTTATCGATTCTTTTGCAGCCATTCGATTTTTTTAAAATCAATTTATCATAATATTGGGCTCCTGCACTATTTTTGTTAGAAATTAAGCCATGGATGTGGTTGTCTTCGTAGGAGAGGTTGGAATTGCTCCGAAAATTGTAGGCAGCATGACCTTTGCTGTCTTTATGTCAAGAAACTGTGAACTAATTAGATACTGAGGTAAATATTCTTTTATAAAATCGTGGATAAATTAAACAAGTGAAAAAGTATTTGAGCAATAGGTGAAGTAATGAGTTTAGGCATGTATGGAGCAACTTTGTGTAAGTTTGTACTTAGTTGGAACAATACCCATTATATTCTGTTATTTTCAGATTGACATTCTCGTGAATAATGCTGGCGTGTCCCAGAGAGCTGATTTTCAAGACATTGACATTGAAGTTGATCTTCAAATGTTCAATGTCAATGTATTCGGCACCGTCAATTTGACCAGAAAAGTATTGAAACACATGCTTGTTCGTCGCAAAGGTCACATTGTAGTGACAAGCAGCACTGCGGGTAAATTGGGTAAGTGTGGTGAAATT
>QLNU02014176.1:72665890-72701549 GCA_006491805.2 Dysdera silvatica
GAGGTAAAAATTATTGTATAATAAATTCCCCCACGAAAAACTCACAAAAATCTCGCCCCGGAGGCTTTTCTGTGTTGACCATTTGGCAATTGTGTTATCCCTGTGAAGGGTAATAATATCATACATCCTTATATACGGAGAAAGAGAGCGTTGTTTCCTGTCCTCATTCGTCTAGCGGTCCAAGACACTCCGGGCTAAACGGAGGGACCCTGGTTCGAATCCAGGATGGGGAAAGCGTCTCTTTTTCTCCAAAATTACACAAGCTCTAGTTTGAGCTACAAAAACGTGGGTGGCAAAAATTATTGTATAATAAATTTCGCCATGAAAAACTCACAATAATCTCACCCCAGAGGCTTTTCTGTGTTGACCATATTTGGCAATTGTGTTATCCCTGTGAAGGGTAATAATATCATACAATCAAACATTATAATGAAGTGCAGTTAGTAAGGACAAGGTTAATCAAGTTTGCCCAGATTTCATTAAAGAATGAGTAGAATGTTTTATTAATTCGTTTGTATTATAATATTGATATGTAATTGAAAAACTGTTGCCAGTGTATTCGGAAGAAAAAGTACATATAATATATGCATATTATATTACTTTAAATATTCTCATAACACAATATGCCAGTGTTCGAAATTAGTGGGTGCATGTAAATTTTTAACTTGCAGTTTGTACGCAGTGCACCTAACTATTCAAAACTATGGTTATTCAAGTCCCCCCCCCCAAGAACAGTGACCTATAGAATAATTTTCTCAATGAGTCTACATTTGAATTAAACAACAATATTAATCAACGTTTATTGGCGTAGTGATACCAGCGCCGATGTTATGGCGTGATTAGATGGTGAAACGTTCGAAAGAAAATAAATATTTCTGCCTTTGGTGGGACCTGAACACACGACCTTCGTGGGTGGGTGGTTTTTTTTTTTAAATGTTGAGGTTTACTTTCTATTCTGTTAGTTACTTGTACACCTAACTAGTATTTAGTGCACCTGATTTAAAAAGTTAATTTCGATGCCTTCAATACGCTATCTAAATTCTCCACCTTTTCTCCAGTATATTTGGCAACAATTCTTAAATTGCATGTAAATAATATCATTATACAAACAGTAAACAAATTAATAAAACATCTACTTTAATTCCTTGATAAAGAGTAGTTAAACCTGATGAAACATGTTGGAATACATTTACTAAATTACATTTCATTATAATGTCGAATATATCCTTTTTTTATAATGAAATATTTTATTAGATACACACAAATTATTAGAACTGATTTAAAAGGAGCTTAAAATATCTCCACTAAAAAAAAAAAAAGAAGAAAGAAATTGAAAACCAAAATACCCCTCAGTTAATCTTCATTGGAGAAATGATCAATCGCAACTCACAAAGTGAAGCAGCTTTATGGCAACGTCTCGATATAACTCCATTCTCTATGGAGCTCATCCGCACACGTCTATGATGTACAGACAAGTTCCACAGAGAGCAGATTTATATCAAGGTGCAAGCAGAAAGCTACTTTACGAGTTGCCAATAACCATTATATCTTTCGCTTTCTTTTTGGTTTTACGGCTCAAAGACTACAGTGGTCATGCTGCGCCGGGACCTACTGTTTTCCGAGGAATCCGAACCTCTTAAGGCCTAGGGAACCAAACCCCGGACTACAGTGAGCAGTGCGATCTTTATGAGATCTCTGAGTAAGCGTTCTTTTTGCACTGCTGGGAGTCGAACCCGGATTAGCGGCGCACTAGGAGAACGCGTTACCACACTGCGCCACCGCAGGGCTAACCACTATCTGAAAGCAAACATGAAAATGTGACAAAAAAGGTGTTAGCTATCAAAATATTAAATTCTGCAATTACAGTAGTTCAACTTACATGGAATAACATAGCAAAGAAAAGTGCCAGAGTGCATTTGTAATTTACAACATTGGCAGAGTATCCATTGTTGAATTGGGGGGAACAAATCTAAAAACATTTATATAAAAGCCATTAAAAAAATGTAGAGCAATTTCTTAAAAAAAAAAAAGTTTAAGAGACCAATGAAAATAAGAGACTTTTAGCTAGAAAGGAGACTCACTTCCATCTCTGCACTACAGCACTTGCCCGATCTTGGTGAATGCCTTAGTAACAGGATCCATAACACAGATATTACTACAGCCTCAAGAGACTTAGATGTGCCAGACAATTTATCATGACCTCCAAATAATCATACAACCCCATCGACCCCCCTGCATATGTCAGCATGCATGCATGCTACAAGGAAAAATTCTCCTTGAACGGGAGAAACCAAAATCCACAAAATGCCAAACACTTCAAATTTATATAAAAAATTGAATAAAGTCAAATTTTCTTACCGATGGGCTTGCGAGTTTGAGACTTCACTAGAATCTCCTCAGCTTCGTCCAAAACAAGGTTCATATACTCGTCAAAACCCTAAAAATGAAAAAATGTGTAAATATCAAATGCAAACTACATGACAAATAAG
This sequence comes from Dysdera silvatica, assembly GCA_006491805.2. Lineage (NCBI taxonomy): Eukaryota > Metazoa > Arthropoda > Arachnida > Araneae > Dysderidae > Dysdera > Dysdera silvatica. The sequence continues at coordinate 72,668,380 of QLNU02014176.1, forward strand.
TATATATTTATCAACCATGACAATAATTGCTGACTTCTAGAAGAAAGAAATGCGCAGTCAATCATGAGCGCAGCTACATTTTCGAATTAAACAAAATATTACATAATTTGTGGGAAAAAAAAAGGTATGACCGAGAAAACCAAATATGCAGTAGCTGAACAATAATACAGGATTAAGTTATATTAAATGCAATATTAATTCTTAGCATTTACAAATGCTGTAGTGCAAGATTTTGCATTTTAAAGAAATTTTTTGTCAAATACATTCTCGTAACATTTCACACGTTGTCCACATTTAAACGGCAAATTTTTTTCATCAGTAAATTTTCTAATGTGTCATCAGATATGGTTGACCTGAAGTCAGTTCTAATTTTCTTTCAGGGTTCAAATTCACCTCCCCGTTTGGTTCGCGTGGGTCACACTTTTTAGCACATTTCTGCTTTGGGGCAAGCTGCTAATGCTCTTAGAACCTTATACTTAAAGATGGTACACCTAATACGCCTGTTATAGAGTTGCTAAAAAAGTGGAGTCAGTTCATCGACGTTGATCAACTGATTGAAAAGCCTTCTTAAAGACATCCAATCTAGAGTGGTATTGTTCAAGTCAAAATCACGCCAAAAAAAAGAGAGTCGGATTGAAGCAACAAATGGTACATAACTGACTTTTCCAAGAAGCAATGGCACTAGATAGAAATCCAAAATCAATTTCAGGTACAAAACTTTAAGTGCAATTCTAGGATTAGAAAGTATTTGCTTACTTTAATCAAGGCAGCATTACTATGAATCAATGACGTTCCTCACCACTGTGAAGTTCTCACAGAAATAGTTGATTTAATAAATCTGTGCACAATATTTACTTAAAAAAATTTCAATTTGCCATGACACATCAAAAACTTCTTATTTTTTGTTATACATGCATTTTTCATAGGTCATTTTCAAGCAATCTTCATGTCACAAAAATTCTAGCTATATTTTTCAGAAATGCTTACAATGATCTGTCCTTCGATGCGCAAAGTAACGTTTTCATACAGCCACACCTGGATTCTTGATTTCTGCAACGCAAAAGTTAAACATTACTACTTCTTCAGAAAGCCGGGGGGGGGAGAGAATAAAAAACAAAAGTATATTGATATACAAATATCGCTCATCACACTATAATAGTTAAACCTTTAAAAGTCAAAATTTTTTCAATTAGGGAGAGTTCAAGTATTATATAAGCAATATTTTGGCCATTTCACCCCTCACCGGGAAGCAAAAATCAACATTGATCGGTAGTCACTATATGCAACAGATTTTAGCAAAGGCATAACCAAGTTCCTCTTATAAAAAGGTTTGTCACTTTATTTAGATTCCACTATTTGTTTTATGATGCAAAGATAGCACCAAGACTTTTTTTTTTTACTGAATCCAAACTTGTTGCCGTGGGAATCAAACTCGAGATTATAGTGGGTAGAAAAGAGGCACACGTTTTTCAGCAGTATCAGTAACCAAACCGAGGTTGAAAGAATGGAAGACACGTTACATTCACAGCACTGTCGGGCTAACAGCTGACAAGATTATGCTGCATCGGGGTCTAGCCCCACAGTTTTACGAAGAACCCAAACTTGGAATATGGATTGGTAAAAAATAAAAAGGTGACAGCGAGTCTCAAACCAGGGTTTACAGTATGGTAGACAAATGAGTTATCATTACATCGCTAAATCAAAGGTTTACTCGTTACTGGCTATCTCATATTTTAAAATCAATGTTCACTCATTTCAAAATATCAAACCATTTACAAAACCATAACCACAGGGCATAGACTGAAGGAGAGACTTGCCCCCACTAGTTTTTTAGAACAGAGACAAAATTATAATTTTTCCACCCATTTTTAGTCCCTATGTCAGTTTATGCTATTTAACCCCCAAGTCACAGGGTATGATAAGAGAGATGGAATTACAACTTTATAATAGAAAAAGTAATTACAAATTTAAAAAACGATACTTACATTCTGCAGATATCGGAAAATCAAGTTCTGGGCTAGAGTTAAGGTTTCTATACACACACATACACTGTAAACTCTGATTACAAAACATGCACAACTCGTTTTCAGTTAGTTCAAGCAAAACAGCTATCAATTTGATTATATTAATAGCTGTCATATTTAAGCATAAAACACAAACAACTAATAAAAACAAAAAAGAGAAGGTACAGTTGATATTCATGATATGGCTACTTTTTAGAAGTCCACTCTAACTTAATAGGAATTTTGTGTTAAGCCGTTCGGTATATTATATATATATATGGTCGAGTCTCCATATAACGAACTTCCATATAACAAAGTTTTCTATTTAATGAAATTTTCGGCGGAACCTTGACTTTGAATGGCATTAACATGTAAATTTGTCTCCATATTACGAAAAACAATTTCTATATAACGAAGTTCTTTTTATAAAGAATTTGATTTTTTTTTTAATTTACCTTTTACAATTTTTCAGCGGGATGGTTAGGTAGAAGGGGTAGTTGAGGATTTTAAGCAAAAAGACGGAGGTGAGGTAGCCTTCTGTATTGTGGACATAGGGTCAGTTGTGATAAATAATTCTATTGTTCTAAACTGGGAACTTCGAAGCAGCGGGGATGTATCACTCTGCAGGTGTGGCTAAGCCACGAAATTTGCTTCTCGCACATACGTGTTGCATTGTTGAAGAAAATGTTATAGATGACGTGTTCCGATATTTACAAAAGTGTGAGAATTTCTATAAACAAAACGTTTTTTATAAGAAACCTGTACAAAGCAAAATTAGTGATTATTTCTCTGTTTCAAATATGTTGTATGAGGATCATACAGATATAAAGTAATCCTCAGTCTTTACTTTTGTTATTAATTTGTACGTACTTGTATACAAAAAATATTTAAATTCGTTGAAAAAGAAGAGTCTACTGAATTTAGTCTTTACTGTCCAAATTTAACCTTTTTCATTTTATCGAAATTAAGTTTCAACATTTATGTTAATTTCTATTTAACGAATTTTCCTTATAACGAAGTTTTTCAGAGGAACGATGGCACTTCGTTAAATAGAGACTAATAATTTCATGTGATTGCAATAAAGGTTATTGCATGTTAAAACACTTTTTCGTTGTTAATATTAATAAATTGCCTGCTTTGCGCATTTTCTCACCTTACAGCCAAAATATGAACTCAAAATTTCTTTCAGAAATCGAAACCGCATACTCAGGGGAGCATGTGTACGAAATTTGGGTGAAATTAGCAAGTAGTTTTCTCTACAGAGAGGTCTAAACATCTGTTTAATTTGCACCACCCAGTATATTTAAGATAGCATTTACTGTTAAAAAAAAATTAAAAAAATCTATGGTAAAGGACACTGAAAGCATTTAGCGTTTTATGATCTGAAAGGAACTGTTTGGAACTTCTGCCTGCCCACTGTACAAATATAGCTACAGACAGACACCCCCAGCTTCTCAATAAGTTTGAGAGTCCAACACTATGGTCAGTTGCAAACTGGATTCAATATAAACACCAGAGAAAACGTCCTGGTTTCTTTTTCACGGCATTTAAAATGACTTTTAAATGAGAAGGGGGAAGAGGTGAAATCTCCGAATCTGTGGTTCTGGTGCCCTGTTGGCTGGACAATATACCACAGACATGGAAACGGAAATAACTTAACAAAATAGGCACTTTTATAATCACAAATTTTTCCGATGAATGAAAGTAAAAAGTCCTTTTTTTTTTCCATCCAAGTAATTCTTTGATTTTGCCAACGTTACAAAAGTTTCCGATTATCTAAAAGAGTTAAAAAAAAAATTCCACTCCAGAAAATCAAAATGTTTGCTAAGTTGGCAATTGAAATTGCACAAATTTCCAACTACCCAATGAATTATTCATCCCGTTTTTTTTTTTTTTAAAGAGTTTAACTGGATTTTCCCAACCTGGAACTTGATTTTTCTGATTATGTTTGTGTGTGTGGGGGGGAAACACCCCCCCCCACAAGGTCGGCCTTGCCCACATGTTTTGCCATTAATAGCATTGATTCACCGATTCAATACAAAGCTAAAATTTCTAAGATCTCTTAAGGGCTGTTTCCGTTCATTGCATCTATACACGAGCTTACCACAGTGTACGTATAACAGCGCTTATTTTTTTGAACATTGGACATCGGGACGCATGCACCAGATACCTGAATCAGTGGATGCTTAGTGGGGGTTCGACCCCCACAAACTTAATATTGTTAGACTCTCGAAAAGCTGCCTGAAAAGGGTTGAATCAGCACAACACGAAAACACTGTCAATTTGAAAATGGTAATCCATATTGGTGACTTGAAATAAAACAAACATGCGAAACTGCAATTCATGACTTAAATGGAGAAGGTAAAGTCATTCATTTTTTTTTAAGAAAAAAAGGACACATCGGGGAGGAACCCCACCCAATAAACGGCAAATTGCAGGTAAGTATTTTTTAAGAAACAGAATACAAATACGTCAGTTTGTGAAACGGTATTGATGACACGCCAAATCTGTCCCCTAGTGCTTCTCTTGAAATGGCTTGGAAAGTCACTAAATGTTGTAGGTGAGCTTCTGAAATCACATGTACATCGTCTCCTGAGCTTGTAAGGACATTTTCACATGTTTCGTTCGTTGAAGCAAATTGTATTATATCTGAACAGTTGACGTCTTTTTTTTTTTTTGGTAGAATTGCAGTTGAAAGGGAAAAGTGTTCTGGAGTGGACCAGGAAAGAGGGATTTTGTCCAAGTATGAGACCATGGGCTAGGCCTAGTATGGATGACGCTTTTCCGTGACTGTAAAAATGTGCATAATAGGGGAGGGAAGGAGGGGGGGTGGAGTAAGGTAAAAACCATAGTCTACACTTAAATGAACCCGAGATAGGGCACCATACAAATATGGTCGAGGGAACATGGAGTAACGTGAAACAATAATTCGGAATCGGAAAGAGCAAAAGGTTAGTATCTCCCCCACTTTTTTTAACTTCACTGAATTGAGACACACAGTATGACGTAAACAACATGGCGGAAGGTCTGTCACTGTTGCCATGCACTTTGGAAACACTTTCCAGTAATAGGGAATGGATTCTGCAGCAGCGCAAGACATTTTAAAAATGGTGACAGGAAATACATGCAAAATGGCAATTTATGACATAACCCAAGAACGAAGTTGGCGCGACTGGCGATAGAGACAAAATATGCAGTGTCGCCAAATGGATCTAATATGCATTTTTACACATTTTTTGTCCTCTAAACACATGTTAAAAAATTAAATATGTAATATCTGGTGGCGTCCGCCACCAAAACCATAGGTGTAATTAGAGTAGATTAGCGCAACCCCCCACCTCCAAAAAAAAATTACGAATGAATGCTAAGTGTGAAGCATTGAGGTAAACTACTAAACTACCTATGCCAATAAACTAGAAAATAACTCAGTAATCGAGTAAATTACAATTTAATTAAAATTTCAGAATTACTCTTACGGGAAACTTTACTTTTAACATTAACAAAAGGCTGTTTAAAATTACACAGTTTCGCAAAGCATGGCAATGAGCAATCAGGGCTGCGGTTAAGACAATCGGGGGCCAGCTTCTCACTAAAACTTTTGAATTTCCAAATCTTTATAATAAGAAAACATAACACACATATAATCAACCTTATCAATTTGAGGCCCCGTTGGCGTCCTCGTTGAAATGACACTGTGCGTAATAATACAAAATGGTTCTTAACAAAGACAAATAATGAATATGCTACAAATGAAACTAGACTAAATAAAAGGATACAATAGGCTGAACCATCACTTTCTGGGCCTTCGGACCTCCACTCTTGTATGAAGCCATCTTGAATTTAAATTTTAAAAAAATTAAATTTATTTCAAAGTCGAAAACGAATTTTTCTGAGACAGAACGCACGCCTTAACCAAAATGCCGGGAAAAAAAGATTGACTGACAATCTCGATCACGGTCAAGGAAATCGAACCTTAAGCTGTATTTTTGATTATGAACACCCTATTTTTTTATATTTAATTTTTGATGCAGTATGATTTCTGCACCATAATAAATAAATAAAAATTAATTCACTAATTTTAATTATAGGGTTACAGTGGCTTATACTGTTAATTCACTATTTTCCGAATCAGAGTTCCGTATTCCCGTCGTTTAAAAAATAAAAATATGGTTTGGATTCCACGAGAAGTTCAGCGTCTTTGACAAGTTATTGGAAGAAATTGCGAACTTAAATAAACAAAGTCAGTTTATCAAAGGAAAGAAGGAACAAATAAACGAAATAATTGTGCCGTTTGAAATATGCTGTTTTACTGCATATAGAAATAAATTTGCTACACTTTCCTATTTTGATTGATCTTTCGAAATAATCATTGGCAGCAATAACTTCGTCGAACATGTTTCAGCTTACAGATCGGGTTAATTAGGTTGTGAATTCACCACTAACAGCCTAAAAACAGTTGTTTCTAAAAGCATTTTGTTTCGGTTTCCCTTAGCTCTCCAACTCCTCCGAGACTGCGCTCAACCAAAACTGTGAATGCCGTGCCAATCTCTTGCGAGTAACGTTCGCACAAATTCATGACCAAGTCAAAGCCATCAAAAGACTGCGCCTATAATTATTTGGTTGAATTTTTAAGGCGCAAGGACAGCAAAGGACATTTTACGTCTTCTTCTTCTTCTTTTTGCAAGGGTTTCATTGGGAAGGGTGGCCGCCGGGGTCCACACGGGCGACATTTTACGTCACAAGGGCGTATGATTACCAGTGGCCAATCAGAAGCTCGCATAGGAAAAAAATTTCTTGGCGCAGTATAGCCCAGATGCTCTTGCCAAGGCCAACTAGATTTACTACTATATTATATATTATACTATTTTTACTATTATATTACATATATTATAGTAGTAAATCTAGTTGGCCTTGCTCTTGTGCAATAAAACATCAAACAAACAAATGAAAAAAATTTGACCCGTTACAAAGGAAACTTTAGCTAATTTTGTATCGTAAAATGAGAGTAATCGGCCTTTTGTGCAGGCAAATAGTATTGAACGATCGCTTTCTACCAAGTTTAAAAAACTCCTTGAAACCCGTTTATGTAATTTTTTTGATTTGTTTAATATTTCTCTTTACATGTTCTGAAACAGTTGATTTTGTTTCCGAAGAGGTAGTTAGATTAACTGTGTCCTTTTTAATAATTATCCCGGGTGTTTCGGTACTTCCTTAACATAGTCTATGTCCTAAAACGAAATATAGTATAAATATAAGTACAGTATCATTTAAAGGTAAAACTTAAATTCTTTTAATAAATAAACTCTTGTATTTTGTTAATGTATCACACACTCCAATTGGCGCAGTAAACACCTGAACAAACACACTCCAAAATCAGAACCACGAAGTCATTTATGACTTTTTTTATCTAATGTTGGCTATTCCCATTTCATACGATTTTTTATATCATTTTGTTTGGTATCTTTGTTATATTAGTTTCAACCTTTTTTTTTTTTTTTTACCTGTTTCGCTTTAATTTATTTCTATTTTAAAACTGTGTGCGTGTTCTCACCTTGTTTGACGCAGAATGACCCTTGCTGTCGTTGCGCCATAAAAACACAACCTAACCAACCAAAATCAGAATATTTAGCATCGAAATTGGACTCCACGTCTCATTGATAAAATAAAACGTTGCATTTCTTTGTTTATTGGATTTTAGTAAAAACTTAAAATCTGTTTAATTTTATTTAAATATTGATAAGAGAAAACATTAACTTTAGATCTAAGTGGGGGTGGCTGCAGCTCAAATACTATTGCTTAGTGCAGCTCAAATACTATTGCTTAGTATCTAGTATTTATGGTAAAACTGCATATTAATCTCGGTTTGCCGAGCTCCTCCCGACGACGTCACCAAAACTCAAGCTATACTCTTAAAATTGAACTGAGAATTTTCTACCTAGCCCATCAGCCATAGCTCCCTTCCTGCATTACTAGTCCCTTGGAACATTGGCAAAAGAACGGTGGCAGTCTGGATCGCTGCCAGGTTTTCCAGATGTGATTTTGAGACCCATTGCTTTTCTTGAATCAGTAGAAGCCTACCTCCTCACCCCCTGCTTACTAAAAAATCAGTAAATCTTGCCACTGGAAACTTCTAAGTTTGCAAATCTTGCAATACTAAAAAAAAACCAAAAAAACTTATACACCTAGTGGTCATGACATCAACGAAATAAAAGCAGGAGAAACTAGTTTTGAAAAGACTTGATTCATAGAGAAATTTTTTTTATGACCAGTGCTTAATATAGTGCCAATTGGTAAATCCTTTTTAACACATTCACAAAAATTCCCAGAGCATAATGTGCAGTTATGCCAGCATTCATTTGCAACTTTCCTAGGAAAATCAATTGTTGTTTTCATAGGAGGACACTGCCCTCAGTGGAAAGGTCATCATATGCGTACCAATAATCAGAGGCAATTGTAGATTCCGACAAAACATTCTTACAAATGACATCCGTAAGCATATATGTACTTCTATTTTTAATCACCATAAAAAAAAAAAAAAAAACTATTTGTTCCCCTTTCAACCTCTCCAAACACTCATTTTCCTATCACCTATCTTCATCCGTTGTACTTCTACTTCCCAAACATACTTTCATAAATTTTCAGTTACACCAACCTTACTTTTGTTACACACCCTAAATTTTGTTCCATCATCTTCAGAATGCACCTGTCTACCCACATCTTTCTGTAAAAAATGTCTCTAATCAATCGTCACATCCGTTTCCACTCAATATAGCTCTGTACTTATACACTCATAAAGCACAGCATATCTTTGTTACACCTAATCCTGCTTCCCTCCCGTCCTACTTAAACTATGAACCCGTTTGAACTGACCTCTTTACATTATAACCTTCCCGATCGGATCCGTTACACATCCAATTGCAGCCATCATCCATATCTACCCTTGCTACCAACTTCTTTCCTGTTTTATACTTGAGACATTCCTATTCAAATGCTACCACAATCATACATTATGGGAATGCAAGCACAGGCGTAATTTGGGATTTAAATATAACATAGAGGGGACAAAAAAACAAAATTGTATGGGAGAAAGTATGGTTTTGCCTTGTTTCTAAAAAAATTAGGGGGGGGGGGCTTGTCCCCCACCAGATTACATCTATGAATACAGTCGGATAGTTGACAAATTTTGGTATAAATGAAATTCAAATTGAAGTATACTCGACAATTTTTCGTTTATGTATATACGTATAGTGGTATTTAATGTGTGCATATTTCAGTGCAATACACCTAGAACCATGGCAAGCGACGAAATGGCGAAGGCAATCGCCGCCCAAAAAGAAGGCGATTATGAACCAAATACAATTTTTTCCAAAATTTTGGACAAGACCATCCCGGCAGATATTATCCACGAAGATGATAAGGTTTGGATACGTAGTAAACTTTATTTTTAATTGCTTGTTTCATAAATATATGACAAAACAGATTTAGCACTTTGTTTATTGTAGATAATTTCTGCTATGCTTATGCTTAAGTACAAACGAGCTTTCTATGTATAGGAGAAAAATGTATACCCCGCTGGCTTGGAGTTAAACCAGTGTACCGTAATCAGCTTAGCACGTAGAAAACCCAAGTTCGATTTGTTCCTGAAGAAATGAACATTTTCCTTTTTTTTCTTGGGGATCCATCCATATTCTAGGCTTCAATTTACTAGTTCGCTTGTTTGACTCCCATGTGCAAAACTAGGGCCTGGTGTGACATGGTCCCTGCATAGCCTCATTGAGAAGGGACTAAAAGGTCTACAACCAAGGGTCCCAGAAGGTTCTTGGGGCCCCCACTGTAGTTGTCATACCAAGTTCTTACTACCTTGGCAAAGGGGCCGCTGGTTAAAAAAAAAGAACGTAGGTAAAAAATTTTGAAAAGCTAAATCGAAAAAATAATTTTATATTTGGTAATACCAACAACCAATTGCCAAGCAGAGCATGTGTTTTTTTAAATGGTTTTAATTAAAAATAAATTGCAATCGACAATACTGCGACAGACTTAACCGTCTTGCCATCATGTCACTGGAGCGTGATATTGCTAAGGAATTACCGTTCGACAATGTCGTGCAATCTTTTACAAATCTTAAAGTAAGGAAATAGAAAATTTAAAGGCTGTAAAACTTAAACTCCTGAATTATTTGTGAACTTTTGCTTTTAAGTATTCATTTCTAATTTTTGTTATATTATACTATATACTTAAATATAGCTGTTATATATGCTGTACTGAGTGTAGGTTTCAGCGAGATGTATTACCCAGGCAGTGGCGGATTTCTAAATGGGCACACAAGGCACAGGCCTAGGGACTTCGTCAAAGAGCTTTAAATAAAATTTTCCAAACTGGACAATGTTGAAAATAATGTTTCTTTTTAATTATTGCCTTGTTTTCCTTAACGATGATGATGATGATGATATAGATAACTACTTTAAATATGCCTGCAAATACAAGTTCCAGAATTCACAGACAAAGGGGTATGACCATATTGTTCACATTACATTATCAGATACTTCCCACCAGAAGCCAATGTATCTGGTATGGTACTAACAAGCTGAAATTGCCCTTTGTTGTCGATGTTAACTTTCTGACTTTGAAAAAAGCCAGAACGGAAAAATGGTAAACCAAACGATGGCCCAGTCAATGTTGGCAATGGGCTTTCTGCTTAACGCATTTCATATCTATCATAGTTACTGTGCAGTTTGGGGCTCCTATTTATTTTGGAAATTACAATTTGATATTTGTGATTGTGTTTACTTCTTTTAGCAACCAGATCAAATCATAGGTTCCATAAATCCATACTAAAATCGTGAATTCGAAAGGTGTCTCAACTCCGCAAAGTTGACAAATACAGTAGCAATAATTTTGAGTTGTATCTTATTAATTTGAATAATTATATGAAAAATAGCCGTTACATACGAAACGCTAAGAGTATGATATACTTTCTTTTTTACAAATATTCTTTTCTTTGTAAAGGTGGGGGGGACAGTATAGGCTGTGCCCGAGTGCATCAATTTTATGAATCTGCCACTGTAGCCAAGTATTACACCACAATAATTCTTTCTTAAAATCATTAAAATAGTCATTAAAGCAAGTTAAAATAAATATTGTGCATGTATATATTTCACTGATATGTTGCAAGTGGGCAAGCAATTTTTTGTTTTTTTTAAATGTAATGTAAATTTGTGGTTCTTAAATAATAAATATTAAAAATTGATAATTTATTGCTTCTCTTCCTGTCTGCATATAAATAAAATTAATTTTAAAAGTCAATGCTGAATGCAGTGCTGTTGCCATACACTTTTTTTTTTTGTAAAAAAGTACAAATAGGGGCCCCAAAATTTTCAGTAGATCAGGGCCCTCAAAAACCTTAGTCTGGCACTGTGTCCCTGTATCAAGAACAAAAGCTTTTTTGATTAGTATTTTAATTTTAAAATGTACAGCACGCTATGAACTTCGTTTTTTTATGTATGATATTTTGCTGTATTAACGCTATTTGGTTTTTCTCTTAATTAGTGTATTGCCTTCCGAGATATAAACGCTCAAGCGCCAGTGCATTTTTTGGTGATTCCCCGAAAATTTATTCCAACTCTTGATTATGCGGAGGACACTGATGACACCGTAGGTTTCTTTACTTTTCATTACTATCATAATTAAACATAATTATTAGATATATTTGTCCATAATAAATTTGTTTCTTTGATATTTGTGTGTTTTTTAATTAATATTTTATATTAAAAATCAATAAAATATTATATCAATACTGACTCTTCGTGTACACCAGAACCTCCATATGTCAAATCAAGGGGTCCATAAAAAACGATATATAAAATCCTCCTTTTTTATGCATATATCTTCTTCATCATCAACTATTTTTGATCCACTGCAGGATGGAAGTCTCTGTTATCACACATACACGAAGGGTTCCCAAAGCTGCACCAAATTGCACCACTTAGCACCAAAATGTATATTTTTTGCAAGATTGTGCCATTTCTATGCCAAAATTTGAAATAAACTCTGCGACAAATTTTTTTGTTCATATTAAAATTGCTAAATGTAGCGAAATTCGTTTTATTGAAATTTTTATTTCTCTTAAAATGGCATTACCTACAGAATCCACAAGAAAAGGATGTGATACTAAAATAATTGGGAAGAGCCCACTGTCAGTGTTACCAATTCGGAGAGAAAAAGCGTTACATGTAGCGAGGAATCAGCTCCCGATGCACAGCCTAACATAGTTTTTGCTGGCATAAACTGGCAGTAGTGTTGCCAATCTTAGCGGATTTCAAGCTAGATTTAGGGTTTTGAAGTGGCAGCACTGATGATGATCAGCGACAGCAGATTGAGAGAAAATGTTTCCTAAATGGAATTGGAATATTTATTATGGGCATCGTTAGCAAAGGGCAGGAGTCTTGTCCCCCTAATTTTAATTCCTAGTAGTTTTTATTATTTATATTCAGTTTTATTTTATATTGAGTAGTATATTGCATCACAGGTTGTTAATGCAGAGTGTCCAGCCATAGGGAAAATCCGGAAATGTATTTAAATTTTTAGTGCCTTGGGAATGTCAGGAAATATGCTTGAAATTCATATTTAATTTTACGGTCCGCATACGAAAATTTTCTGCTTTGTTTTGGTTGGCCACACTGTGAAGTATCTATTATATGTATAAAAAATGCAATGGAAACAAGCGATATTTTTCAAATCGAATAAATGGAAACATATTAAATAATACATCGCCACTCCAGTCTTAGTTTTGATAAATATAATATAGATTGCGGATTTGCAGCTTACAGATCTTCACCTTGCGGATTTTCAGACGCCATTACGTCATTATTTACAACCATATTTTAAAATTAGGTAAAATGTCCAAAATGACACAATTTATGTATATTTTCGTGTTTTAGTTTGTGAACAACCCCTTGTTATGTTTCATTTTCATTTCTGTAAAAGTTCCGAAAATTTCAGTTGGCCAAAACGTCGCGATTTTCAGACATATGTATTCCATTCACTCAATCCTGTCACCAGAGAGTGTTGTCAATTTTCCTCGCCAGATTTAGATTCAACAAAGAAAAGGGCAAGAACTAACTGAAATCTGCTGAATGTAGCGATTTTACACCAGATTTGTCAGTCCCCCCCCCCCCCCTCCCACTTTGAGGAATATTACATGGCGCACCTTTTTTCATTAATAATTTTAATAGACAGTACTAACAAGAGCTAGTATTGTTTATTAAAATTATAGATTCCATCCTGCAGTGGATTGAAAATGGTAGATGATGATGTATTTATATATGAATAAATGAAATTATAATTCTGTGCTCCCCCCTACATTTTAAACTTCCTGCATACACTAATGCCAAAAATAGTCAACTAGCTTAATCTGTTCAGGAAAAATGTGTTTTTGCTAGAACAGGAAATAATGCAGGAATACCCTTCTCCCCCCGAATATGAATAAATTTCATCGAACCCATTCCTTTAAGAATTTAACCAAGATTTTCATTCTAGCAGAGACAAGAACATAGATATCTGTATATCTGTTTGTAAACATCTTTTTTTTTTTTTTTCAAAGTTTGTAATTTGAGGAAACAAAGGTTTCAAAAAAATGCTATTCACCATATTTCATAATTTATTGTGAACCCTTTATGAATAGCAAGTGTGATATTTTTAAAAGTTTTTCTTGGTTAATGCATTTTTTTTTTTTTTTATCTTATCAGCTTTTAGGTCATTTGCTGCTTGTTGCCAAGAAAGTAGCTGCTCAAGAGGGATTGAAAAATGGTTATCGAGTCGGTAAGTGTTTGCTAATGTGCCAAAGTAATTGGTAAAGTGTTCGTTAATGAATGTACGTACTTCGACAAAGAAAACAATCATTTCTTAAGACACAAAAACCATTGAGACGCACACACACACATAGGTGGAATATAAAGATAAGAACTAATAAATTATTTGCCTTTATAGCCAAAAAAATATTTTTTTAGACAAAAAATGTGAGTAAGCAGTCCTTGGATTTTAAGGTTAGTTATCTTGCATATCATTGTGATGCTACCGAAGTAAACAAGACTCAAAGGTTGTGGTGGTGGTCTAGTTTAGGCAAACTTTTAACCCCAGAAATTAGTGGACTTTGATTTAGCATGATTATGGGCAACTCTTATGCCATGACACATGAAGTAACATATCACGAAGACAGGAATATGTCAATTTTCCGTTGCATGTTAATGACAAAAATTCATTCATGAATAACATGCCACAACTACATGTTTTTATTGTTGTTGTTTTGATGCTAGTGTAAAGTTCATTCTTTTTTTGACATTAGTATAAAGTTTAAAAACACCATGTTTGAGAAATCGGCTCCCTATACCGAGTGAAGGCAGAAGGCGAGGAGTCGGGAATGGACAAATATTGATTCAGTGTTCAAAGTTCATGATTTGGCGACATGTTGGTGATTAAGTTGATGAATATTCCATGGTTTGTGAATATTCTTTCCATGATTAAAAGAACAAAAAATATTTGTCACTTTCGTATCTGATATTTTAATTTTTTTAATTGATGGACGTATATGATAAGGTAATAGTCAAAAGCATCGCTAAGGTGGTCCCTACAACAAGACAAACTTTCAATTGAAATCACCTGTCCACTTGGCAAAACCGGTCACTAGGTTGGTAATTCCCCTCCCCCCTCCCCAATCTAATAGATCACTTGCCTCCGATAATAGTATGTAATAATTATATTGCCAATTATACGTATTATTGTCTTATCAGCTTTGTTTAATGATGAAAAAGTAATATCAAAAAAAATTAGCTGTCGTTGAAATGATATTGAATATAAAAATGGTCAAAGCACAGACCCTTAAGTGTGTACATTTTAAAAATGAATATCTATCGCGATCTGAAAAATCACAATTGTCATTTTGTAAAGTAAAGGACACTTCTTGCACATTCGAGAAATTTCTGGGATTGAAGTCACTGATATTACGTTTAAACCAAACATATTGTATCATAAGCTGATAATTAGGTGATTGTATACCAAACCGTAGATTTTTATTATTTCTTTCCTATTTTTTACATCACTATCCAACTTTTCTGGTGATTTTCTTAACAAATAATCTCAGTTGATGAAAAAAATAAACGTCTTACGGTTGGATCAGAGCAGTTGTTTTTGGTGGAATTCTCAATCTCGTACAATTTTGTGGAAGATCTTTGTAAGTATCAAGATCAGTGGAATCTGTCGAAGAGTTGAAAAGAACACAAAGGGGTGGTACCAAAACAGGGTTTCAGCAATTTATAACCCATTCCCTCATTTTTATTTTACACATTTTCTCGACTTACATAAATTTGTAGGGCGGAATGGCCTTTTCTCAACATTTGGTCCAAATTTTCCATTGGTTTCTTTCAAGTAAAGAAACAGTTTCCCTTTTAATTTACCACTCATTGATATGATGTGCATGATCATATATGAATGTGGAGTAGCGTATTTTGAACATATCAATACAGAAGTTTGTTTTTCACCTTTTTCAGGAAACGTTCTTTCATTAGAAATACTATAATTTAATCCACTTTCATCCACATTAAAAATTTGTTCCGAATTAATATATGTGAATGATCCTCTAGCCTCTAACAAGAATTGTATATACACAATTTTATACTCATCACGTCAGTGTAATATACGCTAGCTTTATAGTTTGTGAAAAACACCAATGTGTTAGATCCAACCCTTTATAATGAAAGCTAACGTGCCAACTAGTATTCTGCCAATAAGGAAGAAACGGGTCAATAGCAAAAATCCGAACTCGGTATGTAAGAAATTTGATCGCCAAAGGTATGATGTTCGTCCACAACATGTTGCCAAATCATGAACTTTGAACTCCCGTCATTTCTCGAAATTTAAGTTTTGCAGAAAAACAATTATATGGTTAGAACAAGGGTTTAAAGCTCTATAAACTCCCCACAGATTCAATTCTTAACTCAACCAGCAGGCTGATAGCTTCCCTTGTGAGAATATTATAGATGCATACAAATTACTTCCTCCTCCCCATAAATTCTATAATATAATATTTGAGGCTAGTGTTCTAGAGTAGGAGAAAAATTCACAGTAATTTTTTTTTGTATCTACTGTCCATTCACAAAAAGCAGTCTGGTGAAAAAGACTGTTTTTTTGGTATGGTCACTTGTTGCTTCTGGCTTTTCTGCCAGACTTGTTTTTGTGAACGGATGGTACAGTAGAATCTGGTTGAAATATTATTAAAGAGACCGCCAAAATTCCTGATGTCACAACTGATGAATTATCTTAGTATTTTCTGTAGTTATTGATATGTTCTAAAAAAGATTTGTTATGAAATATATGCAAATATACGTTTGTAAAAAAAAGCATATTTGTACTATCTTGCATTTTTAATGATCGACACTGGTTTGGATATGGGACAGTTTGTTCTTCACTTTCACATTAATGTTTGTTGGGGAAGGTTAATGTCATGGCCTCCATACTAGGAAAGTGTTATTCAACTTTAATTATCCTGCTGGAGTTATTTTTTTAGTGTAAATGAAATAATAACATACAGTGAAAACCAGTTATAACAAACCTCCAAAGAAACCATTTGAATTCGGTCATTTTAAACTTTTTTTTTTTTTTTGAAAATCATGTGCATAGTACACTTTAGGGTTATATAAAATTTTCGATAGTAAAGGTATTAAATTTGTTGATTTTAGAATTGAAGGTAAATATGCCCTAATTATTAACGAATTTAATTGCTGTATGTATTGCCTTATATTTATAGCTACAACTAAATACATAGTACATTTTTTTAATTGAAAATCATAGAAAATACTGAAGTGTACGATGGAAGACAAATGTGAATCATAATATAATGACTTCAGAACAATGCCTGTTAAGGTATTATTGGCTGGAAGGATAGAACAGTCCCCTAAACTTTTTTTGTTTATTTAAGTTCATATTTTAATATTCAGATTATCAGTAATGAATTTTTTTTGGACATTTGTAAATAAACAAGGTTAAAATAACTCACAAATTTTGGTAATACAATGTCCTTATGGAGCCCTAGATCCAGACCTACTTGGTCTATGTGCAATTATAGCCCTGTTCCTGAAAAAATTGATCATTTTAATTTTGTCATTTTGTATGAAAATTTTGCTATTGGTTAAATGGTGATTAGTTTTATAAGTTACACATGAATATATACAGAGATTTCCCCGCCCCCCCTTCTACTTATCTCCGTGTGTGTATTATTGTTTTTCTTTATTAGAAATGTCATTGCCATATACCCATATTTTTTATGCACTCTATAACAAAAAAATCGATGCACCAAGAAGGAGTTGTCCGATTGTAATGAAATTTCGTATGCAAAGACATTTTGACCGAACATGCAAATGATTAAAATTTGGTGTCCAATGAATGAATAGCGGGAACTCCAGCGCATCGGAACTGCGCATTCAGCAGGTGTATATAAGGAGCGATTCTCAATATGTGGTCAAAATTTCTGTTGCATTTTGACTGCGGATATCTTACGTCGACTGTAACAATGCCTCGCCGAAAGATTCGTGCTCATTACGAGCATATGTCAGAGTTTGAAAGAGGTCGTGCTATCGGATTGAAAGAGGCTGGTTGGACGAATCGAAGAATCGCTGGACATGTGGGTCGAAGCGATGCGGCGATTGGACGGTGCTGGCAAGAGTGGGTCAACAACGGCAGATGTCAGCGTCGGGACGGCAGCGGTCGACCTAGGGCCACAACAGAACGGGAAGACAGAGCGATTGTCAGAGCAGCTGTCACAGCACCGGATTCGTCGTTATCAACTATCCACTGTGTGGTCCGCACACATGTGTCCAACATGACCCTCTGCAGACGACTGAGAGAGCGGAATTTACGCTCGCGCCGACCGTTACGCCGCTTACCTCTCACGCCTTTACACCGTCAAGTCCGATTACAGTGGTGCCGGGCTCGATCAACTTGGAACTGCGCTGACTGGGGACGTATAGTCTTTAGTGACGAGTCCCGTTTCCAACTGTGTCCTGACGACAACCGCAGACGTGTCTGGAGACGTCCAGGGCAGCGTGGGGATCCTGCCCTTACTATCGCATGCCACACATGCCCACAACAGGGTGTTATAGTCTGGGGTGCCATCTCCTTTGATAGCCGGACCCCTTTGGTGGTCATTTCTGGCACACTTACAGCACAGCGGTACGTAGACGACATTCTACGATCGGTTGTGTTACCGTTCCTTTTGCGACACCCTGGACTTACGTTTCAACAAGACAATGCCCGGCCGCACACGGTACGTGTTGCTATGAATTGTCTTCAAGCTTGCCCAACACTTCCTTGGCAATCTAGGTCTCCTGATCTCTCTCCTATAGAGCACATTTGGGACGCTATGAAAAGTCGATTGCAACCATCCCGGAATGTCGACGATTTAGCCCGACAGTTGGAGACAATTTGGCAAGAAATTCCGCAGGACACCATCCGGGATCTTTATCAGTCTATGCCACGCCGGGTGACAGCTTGCATCCAGGCCAGAGGTGGACCAACGCCTTATTGACTTCCTCCCTTTGTAACGGTCAAACTCTGCAATAAATCATTCAATTGTTCTGAAATTTTAATGATTTCTTTTTCTATGTATGTTCTTCATATCCACTAATTTTTATCGAAATCGGACAAATCCTTCTTAGTGCGTCGATTTTTTTGTTATAGAGTGCATTTTGGACTTACGAGTACCACTATTGTCATCTCCATTAACTTCTTTCCAGATGCCACACTTTTGGTCAGTACTTTACTTTGTGCCCTGCAGTGACACAATGTGGTAACATATGTTTACCTAGTGCACCGTTAATCCAGGTTCGACTCCCAACCGTGCAAAGAACGCTTATTCAGAGATCTCATGAAGATCACACTGCTCACTGGGTTTGGTTCCCTAGGCCTTAAGAGGTTTGGATTCCTCGGAAAAAGTAGGTTCCAGTACAGCATGACCATTGTAGTCCTTGAGCCATAAAACCACAAACAAAAAATTTCATTATTTTAATAACTGAAGCACCAAATTTCTTGTAGTCTTGAAAGATTACATTGCCATGTTTAAGAAAGTGAAATCATATAAACTGAGTTTTATACAATTGAAGTTTTTTTTTTGTTATATACCAGTATATTTGAATGGGTGATAATTTGAAGTGATCTAAGTTATATTTAAAAGTGGAATTTATACAAACTTATTATATATTATTTATACAAACTTATTATAATTATTATATTATAAGTTGGAACAAAGATTACAGTTGTTTTGATAGGGATAAAAAATGTCCTGTATTCTTTAGAACTTTTTCTAAAGTTTGGAAAAAGTTCTGAAGGACGTAGGACATTTTTTATCCCTATCGAAACAACTGTAAACTTTGTTCCAACTTATAATAAATTGCGTTTGTATGAATTTTGTTTTAAAATACATTGATATACTGTGCAACAATATGTTTTGTTTTAAAATATATTGTTACACAGTGTATCGCTCATCTATTCTTAGGATGTAAGTTATATTTGCTGTTTTGCAGAAAAAAAGGTGTAATACAGGTTGAAGTACCTCCACGGAAACATACCAAAATGTTTGCTATGACCATGAATAGTAATATGTAAATTTTTATCATATTTAATTATGAAAATTGTACATGTTTCAGGTTTCTTTTTCTGCATATTGCAAATTCGAGTTTGGAGGTGGAGGGGGGGGTGGGGGAGCTTTTAGCAATCACCCATTCATTTATGACACCCTATTACATGTATTAACATTACATGAGTCATATTTGAAACATTGCTGTAATATTTTCTGTTTTTGATGACTCCCTCTTCTTTTGTAGTCATCAACAATGGTCGTGATGGTGCCCAGTCTGTGTACCATATCCATGTCCATGTTTTAGGTGGACGGCAAATGTCATGGCCACCTTACCCTATTGGGTAAAGGTTATGAAGTGGCATTGTTGTCCAGCATGCCTGAAGAATATCAATTAAAACGTTGATTTCCTGTCTCCAAGGGCAATAAAAATTGATTATAAGGACATTTTGTAGCATTTCTCAGTTTTTGTACATGTATGTTTTTACTGTGTTTTGTGTAAGAAATTTTCTTTCACATAAAATATTTTTTTGGGGAGGGGGGGGAAGCCCCCCAAACAAATGCATAGGCATGTCTTTAAAAAAATTGGATAATACCTTTTTTTCAAAATACTAAAAAGAAAATCTAAGACATGTTCTAATAAATTTAAAGACAATTCCGTATATATTCTTGCATGATTAACTTATAACAATTTGATTTGGTCCAACACAAATATTTTAAGTTTTATGGCTGATGAGATGTATTGTATGCCAGTGGTTCTTCAACTGTGATCTGTGGACCTCTGGGGAGTCTGCGAACCCCCCTCCCCCCCAGTTTTCCACAAAGGTTGAGAAAAATACTAAGGCCAGAGCATTTGCTCTTTAATGCTAAGAATAAATTATGAGGGGACGAAAAATTCTTTCCTTAAATAGTGAAAATCGGTGATGCAAATTCCTGGCTTAAAACCGAATTAATTCTTGGGGGTCTACGAGAGCAAATGACAGGCTTGAATAAAACCCGGGGTTTTTTTTTTAAAAAAAACCCAACCCGGGTGGTTTTTTATGGGTTTTATTAGATAAAATTGGGCAAGGCGTTTTGGGCAAAATTGAGTTTTATTAAAACTATTACTTGGGTTGTTTTCAAATCTTTACATAAATGAATAATAGTAATGTTTCATATCCTGTACACCTCCAATATCTCTATTATTAATACATAATAAACAAGTATAATAAAAAAAAATTTTTTAAAGTCAATTCCTTCAATGCGCTGCTCAAATAAAAGGGAAGAAAGGGAAAAATTGCGAAAAGCAATTTTGGCGACATTTGGCGGCAAGCATTAATCGCCAAATACACCAAAGGAAAGCAAAAAAAAAATCATTTAAATTTAATTAATGAATTAATATTTGAAAAAACTGTATTAACATCAAGTGTCATCCACTACAAGTTTAAAAAAATTTATTTGAACTTGATTGGATGGATAGAAAGTATTTTATTAACGATTGAAAATTTGAACAAGATATAATATATATAGGGAGAGTGTGAGCTAATAGAAGGAATTGAAATAATGGCAAAAAAAAACCATATAGTTATGACAAAAAGTCATTTTATATCCATCACACTTGCCAACTTAACACAGAATTGTTTTGTTTTTTTTCAAAAACAGTCTTTCTTTTAATATGTATGCATAAATATTCCATGAAATAAGGATTTTTTAATAATGCATACATATTATTCATGTTTTTATGAAATGAAAAAGAAAATTATATACAACAAAGTTACAATACAGCAGATTATCAGAGTTAACATCAATTATTTCTGAAAAATATTAATATTTTTTAGACCAAGAGTGACTTTTTAAAAGCTTGACATCATACAAAATAACTTTCAAAGTTATGTAGGAATTTTTATTTTTAAAAGTTCTCTATTTGATGAAAAAGTAAAGGTTTTCTTTTTTTAAATTGCATAAAAATGGAAGATGCACACCAAAAAACAGAAAATAAGGCTAAAAACAAAGATTCCATTTAAAAAAAATGATTTGGGCATTATGACATCACCAATCTCATAGACCAAGTGCAAGTTACGTAGCTCTTATTTCAGCTCACTTCAAAGAAAGGAGAAAAGTTAAACTTGAATTTTCAGTGTGTGCATTTATTGCTCTTAAATTCAATTATATCTAATATAAGAATTTTCTTCTTTTGAAATTAGTACATGTAGTTACACTTTTAAAATATAATGTACATTTAAAGTGCACCTAATTGCATTTCCTTAAATGTAACTTTATTATGTTCTGGCTAACCTAATGAGGTTTTCCAACAACAAAAAGTTCCCCAATCTCTGTTCCAACATAAATTATAAATAACTCAGTTACTCGTATGATACCATGACAGGAATATATTGGCAACTCCAGTTTAAAATTTGGGAATTTTCAGAGCCTCAAAATTCTTCCTTGCCATTTTCTAAATGACTGAGATACTAGAAGTATATAGGATAAGCTATGTTATTTTCCATCTGTGCAAAGATTTGAAAACATCCCAAGTAACTGTTTTAAATAATAACAATAATAAATTCTTAAAATACCAAATTAAACCCCAAAAAACCCACCTGGGTTGGGTTTTTTAAAAACTATCCCAGGTTTTATTCAACCCTCAAAGGATGCATTATCTCAATGTTACTACTACCTTCAGTGATATGAGAATTCCAATATGTAATGTCATTTACATGTGGGAACAAATGCATATATTTAGCTGTCGTTGGATGATGTTTATTAAGTGGAATAAGTTTAGACCTTATTTGAAGATACTGCAATATTTGGCAAGGTAATTTTTAATATTTTTTCAAAACGAAAAGAAAAACCTTTAATGCAGTTTTACGCCGGAAATGCAGAAATTTGACGATGTCTAAATCAGCCACTTATGAACACTTACAGGGCTTTTAGTGGTGGTCCCTTTGTCTCTTAAATTTTTTTTGTAAGATCTCTAAAGGTCCCTTTTCGTATTTTGGTCCGTAAGACCCCATTTTTTTTAAACAACATGTAGCTTTTTACTCATGCATGCTCTACTAGTAAAGAAAATGCAACGAAAGCTGAAATAAGTTAGCCTTTAAAGACAATTCTTTCACATTACTCCTTGAACTCAAACCGTGATATAATAGACGTATTTAGAGAAATGTTTGTGTCTTTGGTTCTGGATGATTTACCTTTATCACCAAGCAAAATAATGCACCTTGTTACAGATTCTCTTAGCCCTTATTTCTTGGAAAAAACTACTAATGAAGTACAAAATTCGTATTAAATAGTTTGATATGATGAAACAAAAAATTAAAGCAGTCAAAATGAGCTCCAAATTACAGTTCGCTATTGGTCAGAAAGTGAATGTAAAGTTGTCCAGAGGCACTTGCAGACAGTTTTTGGGGGTAGGGGTGGCATGCTACAGCAGAAGAGGTATTCATCGAATACGAATCAATTCCCATTACGCTGAATTGCTTCAAACGCCCATGCCTTTTCCAGTCTGCTCCCAAACTTACGCTTTTGATGAAATTGCGCCTATTGCCGTTTTGCGTATTCGTTGGTAACGAACCAACAAAAAAATTTCGAAAATTCAGCAATTCTGATAATTTATCAGGAAATTTCAGTGGATTTGGCAATTTTTCCGCAAGATCTAGTAGAATCAGATTGATTGATTGTTTGGCTTTTTTATGGCGCAAGAGCATCTGGGCTATACTGCGCCTCACTAATTGCAGTTACCATAGACCTCGGTCGATTTATATTGTTTCACAATCATGTTAATTTTTGGATCGTATTTAAATTAAATGCACCCTAAGATTCATTTATCTTATTCTCAAAAGAGTAATGTAAGATTTAATCTGGTTTTTTAGATGATTTCTTCAATTCATTCAATTTCCATTTGCTGATAGGTCCTTAAAAATCCTTTTTTGTTAATTTCGCGTGAAGAAGTGCATATGAACCCTGACGTGTATTTTAATTTTGATAAATTGTTTCAGATTTTTTCTAATATACCTTTTCACCATTTATGTCATTGACGACTAATAACTTATATTTATCAGTAATCTTTTCTCAGTAAACAATCAATATTCATTTCGCCAAGACGTACATTTATACATAATCGAATATAGTGTAGTAGACTAATACCATGAATTGTGGCTTGGCACAGTAGCGCACCCAGAATATTCCCAAGGGGGGGGGGCCCAGATGGAAAAAAAAAAGTCTCGGCCTCTATACTCTGCCTCATGTACCAATTTTCACCAAACAGTGAGGTTTTCATTCTAAATGAAGTCAAATCCAGATAGTCAACTCTTCTGAGCACATTTAATGATGCAAGGTTCTTCGTCGGAGATCTTCAAATAAATCTGAATTTGAAACACTGGTATAAAGCACGAGAAATAAGTCACCTCCAATAAAATATACATCCTCGTAGAATCACAAATTTGGAACCGGGGAAATCAGTTTGTGAAGAGGTATTGAACTATTACGATTCTGCGAAGGAAGGAATGAAAAGTGAAGCAGTTGAATACAAATTTGCAGGAGTGAATTAAAAAGCCGGCGTTCATATGAAAATTTCCATTCAATTCAAATATAGTACCTCTTTTAATTCTATACAGGTTTTACTGCATGTATGAATCTCTCGCACCGATGCAAGGGTTCACAAAAACTATACTATTTAAAAATTCGAAACTTTGGCCGGTATGTACAGGTATTCGTCTATCGTCCTAGGTTCGATTACCTTCCACTAGGCTCTTCAGAGTTTAGATTTCTTTCCTCAGTAAGTCATAAATTGGGATCGTGAAATAGGAGCTATAAACCAGCTTGCTTAGAGGGAAAAGATAAAATAAAATTGGAACCCTTTTATATTATTTTACGTATTTGCAACAACCAAGACGTAGGAAATAACTAGTCAGTAGTTACATAATTTGTTACAATATACGTAACATAAACGGTATCGAAATATGACATTTAGTGGCAAAACGATTTCAAATTTATACTTCGACATAAACCTAATCGACTTGATGGAAGCATCAGGAAAAGACCAAACTTGGTCTGACTAGCCTGATGCTGCAAAATATATTTTTGAAAGTGGTGAACCTTAAACAAAACAAGAACATCTAAAGAACCACAAAAAATAAGAAGAGAAAGATTTATAAAGAAGATGCAGATATGTCCGCAAAGATCTCTTAAATAGAGAAAAGGAATCAATTGATTTTATATCTAGTGGGGAAGTGCAGTCGAAATCGCGTAAGTTTATATCGACGGAGCCAAAAAATTATGTGCAGTTAAGTGGTTTGTGCACTTGCACTGACTTTTTTAAAATACTAAAGCTATGGCTATATAGTGCTCTGAATATGGAGAACTAATTATAACCACCCTGTATGTGCCTATTATAATTTTACATATCATAGCCCTATAGTAGTATAGTGGGAACATATTCGTCTGTCATATTGTTAGTACAACCTAGAATATCGGCCGTTTTTTCTTCCTGCCGTACAGCTGGAGGTTTGCTTCTTTAAGCGACAGGTTCATATCCCTCGGAAAACTACAGGTCCTGGCATCGCATGACCATAACTGTCTTTGCCCACAAGCAAAACACAAGAAACTTACATATTATATAATCATTAATATATGCTCTTACAGCAACCAACGTGTAAGATATATAATTTAAATATTTATTATAATTAAATAATTATATTATTTAATTCATAAAAAAATATAATTTTCAAGTTGTGTTATTTACGCTGCCCAAAGAGGAAGTATTTCTGATATTTATACAATTTTTTTAATTCCAAGGTTTATGAATAATCGGAAGTAACTTTTTTGCAGAGGAAATAATGAACCACATGAAATTTGTTTAAAACAGTTAATAATGTCTTAAGTTTTTTTTTAGTGGAAACGAAGTATTTACAGCTTCTTGAGCAACACGTCAGATTCAAATACTGCAATTGTGACATTTCTAAAATGTGTTTCTGCCAAATGCGCTCAATTTAAATGGTTTTGCATCAGCAACAGTGCAACTACTTTCCAGAACAAAGCAATGAAATAATCAAAAAACATAGAATGATATGTAGAAAGCCGCAATCATACGTATTGCGAGTAGTTTAACGAGGAGGGGATGCTATGAATTTGCTTTGGGAGGTGGAGTCCATTTTGGCATTGAGCAGTCTGTTTTACGATTCCAAAATGACTCAAGATTTGTGTAAGTCTTTGGCTGAATGCTTTTGGTGTTCAGCTTTTCGCAAATGCGACACAGATGCAAGGATGGAGCACCAAAATACCCATGCTCGTTTAGCACCTTGAAGTGCTTTTTCCATCGAAAATACTGATTGTAAGCTGTAGCGTTTGAGTCTAGCATGCTGATGTACTCAGCAAGCTCTTTGGGATCGTCGAAGTCATCCACGTGGATGAAGGAGTTTGGTGGACACAAAGCTTCATAATCCTCTTTAGGGGCTCCCATGACAATAGGCACACTATTCTTGTGGTACGCATTCCACCAAAGTTTTTCAGTCATGTATTCTCTGCAGTTGGAATTTTCAAACGCAAGGTAAAATTTGTACTCGTTGATAAGACCGCAGTCGTTTGCAAAAGTGCCAGGACATTTCAGATCCCCACAACGGCCATAAACATCAATGTTGATGTGCTTCCTCAATTCTGCCACGTATTTCCATCGATGGTTTTGTCCACCACAGTTACTTCCCAATATAGTAATGGTTAAGTTTTTCATTTTGGCATAATCTGTATCTTGCACCATAGAAGACTCCAATGGACTCAGAGGCACTGTTCTGCCATATGGAATGTAGACATCGGAACCCCTACGGTAAGTCATGCTCCAATTAAAGAAGCCATTGTAGTCTTTCATTTTATATTTTCTGCTAGCATAGAAAGTGTGATAAGGGGATTCATCAGTGAAAAATATCCAAACCTGTTCATCTGGATGACGTTTGGGAAGTGTTCGTGGACCTTTGGTTTGATGCAAATGAAACAAAACTGCGTCCGCGATTTCAACTTTTGAGTCATCAACAGACAGTTTGCAATTGCGGACGCTGCAGAATTCATAGGGGTCGCGATCAACCAATCCATATGAACGTAGGAATCTTCGTTTCATCCTATTCCCGTACATCCATATGTGAATAATGAATGTTTTGTTACTGATATCCTCTGATGGTCGTCCGCTGATTTGTGGTACCTGTATCTCATTCTGGTTGGCATTATAGGCGTAGTTATTCGCAACATGGTGCGAAGATTCGGGGTTGTATAATAAGACTAGAACGAGCAGAATAAGGGGAGATATTATTATCGCTGTTATTACGTTTTTGTGGAGCTTCCTGTAAGTGATATATGGTAGTATGCTCCCGTTGGTCACCATCACTAGCAAAACAAAATCGCTAACTCAAGGATTTCCGCATCTTCTTCGCATACCCTAAAAACAAAGAAAAAGTGTTAGTGACTTATTTAGCTAAACAAAAAAATAATTTGAACAGGTTGTTTCTAGAAAACTACGACATATGTACAGTCAAGGCCTAGTTAGCACCTTTAGAGGCCTTAAGCACCCATAAGACTTTGGCTGATCGACACATTCATATAGTATATAAAGTCAAAATATGAACAATGATAAACCTTAAGATAAAATTTTATTTTTCAAAATGAAACAAAATTTGCAGTAAGATGGAAATAATTTTCTATTTGTATACTTCACTTTATTTATGGAGTTAATTGCCGATTATTCGCGCTCTAAAACAAGCACACATTAAAAATAAAAATGAAAAACAAACAAGAGCATGACGTATTATTAAAAATAATGCCACTACGCAACACGAAAGATTGCCAATGAGTCTTAATGTGGTCATTCATTCTTTCTCAAAAATACCGCATATAAAAATTTAAACAAACATACTGTTCATTCATTCGATTTAAAGAACCGCGAGGGTGTGTGTGGAGAAACGTGTAAGGAATCGCATTTAAGGACAGACGAACAACTACGTTTCAACGTAACGTACAAAATTCTGTGGACTTTTCAACATCAGAAGCTATAACGTTGAAAATCTTCTCTATCGATGCGCAGATCGCAGTTGGATGTACGACGGAAATGTTTTGTTACTAAAAAGCGGAAAAGAGTCACTGATTATTTTAAACAGTCTTAAACACCTGATCACGAACATACATTACTTTCTTATATGCGTCTTATTCATTTCACGGAACCAGACTGCATTTATTAGGCGGAAAATTGAAATTCGAAAAAAAAAAGTGCGTTCCCATGTCGGAATCGTACTTGCTACCCTGTGTTGAAAGGAAAATGCTGTTTTACCGACACTGCTTCTTTAAATGCCGGCTCTCGAACTTTTTTTTCCTTTCTATATGTATCTCGCTTCATTTAACAGAACCAGACTGCATTTACTAGGTGGAAAATTTAGATTTAAAAAAGACAAACAGATTCTAGCGGTAGGGGATAGTATTTGCTACACTGTGATGCAAGAACAAGCCTCCTTTAATGAGTCTTACTTAAAATACTTGCTCTTCAATTTGTTTTCCCCTTCCTAGATGTGTATTACTTCCTTTCACAGAACAAGATGCATTTATTAGGCACAAAATAAAAATCTAGAAAAAAAACGCGTTCCTATGTAGAAAGTCGTACTTAGTACTCTGTGCTGGAAGCAAAAGGCTGTTTCACTGACACCGCTTCTTTAAATGCCTATTCTTAAACTTTGTTTTTTCCTTCCTATGTGTCTAGGTTCATTTCACGGAACCAGACGTATTCAAAATTTATATTTGAAAACAACAACAATGCATTCTCATGTTAAGAATCGTACTTACTACCCATGTTGGAAGCAAAAGGTTGTTTTACTCTGCTTTTCTTTAAATGCGTGCTCTTGAACTTTTTTCTTTTCTATATGTGTCTCGCTTAATTCACAGAACCAGATGCACCCATTAGACGTAAAAAAAAAAAAAACGTTCCCATGTTGCGAATCGTACTTGTTACCCGGTGTTGAAAGTAAAAGACGGTTTTACCAACGCTGTTTTTTAAAATGCCTGATCTTGAATGTTTTTTCTCATTCCTATGTGCGTCTCGCTTCATTTCACAGAACCAGATGCATTTGTAAGGCTGAAAACGAAAATTAGAAAAAAAACAAAATAAAATAAGCTCCCATGTCAAGAATTGTATTTGCCACCCTATGCTGAAAGCAAAAGGCTGTTTTACCGACACAGCTTCCTTAAATTCTTGCTCTCGAAGGTTTTTTCCCTTCGTATATGTGTCTCGCTTCATTTCACAGAACCAGGTGCATTCATTAGGCGGAAAATTTATTAAAAAAATACATAAAAAATGCAATCTCATGTCGGGAATCGTACTTACTACCCTGTGCTGGGAGTAAAAGGCTGTTTTACCGATACTGCTTCTTTAAATGACTGCTCTTGAACACTTTCTCCTTTCTATATGCGCCTCACTTCATTTCACAGAATCAGATGCATTCATTAGGCGGGAAATGAAAATTCGAAAAAAAGAAAGCGTTTCCATGTCGGATCTAGTACTCTCATAGTTACTCTCATAGGCGCAAACTAAGGGAGGACTAGGGATAACTAAATCCCATCCTAGAAAAACCAAAATTGTAAATGAAAACTGACAATTGGGGGGCGGGGGGATTAAAGCTCCTCCTCCCACATGTTCGTGGACAGCTACGTCAGTTATGTTAGTGGTATGAGCTTTCTTTAGAACAATGTTAAAATTGAAGGTGATAGATTTCTTGCTGTAAATCGTCGTTTCCCGACCTTTTTTCTCCCCTCCCGTACCCCTTGATTAGGCTTTTTATATATACGTACGTTTATGAGTGCCCCCCTCCTTTCGTAATCCCCCACCCATACCTTCACGCAAAATAATTGCTCTTAAGTTAGCTAAATAAATAACTCAAATTAATGACATTTACAGGCTTTTATATTTTATTTTACATTTTATTTAAATTTTTTATTATAGCAGCCCAACGTCAAAATAATTTTAATCACATTAATATATGATGAGAGTTCATAGCTATTATTCGTCTTGATATAAAAAGTCTTCAAACGTGGTTCTTGATAATTTCAGTGTAATCATTGAGCATGTTTCATGGAACTGAGTTTTTTGTGAGTACTTTTCCTCGCAAAAGTCACCACCTGCCGGTGTGCAAAAGTAATATAATATAATTCTCTCTCTCTCTCTCTCTCTCTCGAGAGAGAGAGAGGCTATCCATCTCTTCACACTACTCTTTGAATAGTTTGCTGAATTGGCTTTAATAAAATTAATGACCTTCACAGATTGATCGAGCACTTCCTTCAATGTATGTGTTCCTCGTTTTGCGAGTAGGCTATTGGATATTTTTTCACATAAGTGTCCTTTTGTAAACCAAAAACTCTATAATTTTTGAGCTTTCATGTTAACCCCGTACTTTTGGTATTTCCCGTCATTATCAATATAAATTTCAAGCACCCTCAACCAGGGCGGATACAGACTTTCATTTGGGGGGTTAAGGACAGAATTTGCCATGGTCTTGGAATAACACCCTTCATTTATCATGAAAGTTGGAATTTTTTACAGTGAAAAAATATATTTTTGGGAGGGTTATGACCCCTTTGACCTCCTCCCAGGTCCACCCTTGCCCTCAACCCGTCTGCGGCGTTTAGGAACCGCTTCTGTAGATGTTAAAGCAGGGTTTTTTAACCTGGGCAGTGAAAAAGTGTGGCTTATGTTCCTGAGTCACGAGTCATCATTCAATTTACATATTTTTTCTGTATGAATTACAATCTAATGGCTCAATTTATATTTTCATTTTATGAATGGAGCTAAAAGCTTAGTTTTTAAGTTCGATTTAGTCACTCACAATAAGTCGTTAAAAAAAAATTAGACCCCTTCACCTTCAACTGTGATATTTTCGTAGGGGATGCGAACACTGGTCGAACATTTCCTAGGGAATTAGGACATAGGAGGGGTTAGGAATCCCTGTGTTCATTGGCATAGTCGAAGGGGGAATTTGGAAGTTTTAATCCCCATTCGGATAAAATTTTGTATATTCTACATATAGAGTTGTAGTTCTATACCCCAATTTTAAGCCCGTAACCCCCACCTCCTTATGGACTTTCTGCGCACGCTTATGCTCGCAATAAAGAATATTCACTATTCATTCAGTTTTTCTAATGGACAGATCCAAAAAAAAAAAGTTTGACAAACAGTTTAAACATATTTTGTGAAATTTCCAGCTGGGTTTGAGTAGTAACAAAAAGTGTAAATTTGTTGCTCTCGGGGAAAGGCTCTCTACTCTATTTCTGCATTCACCTTTGGTTTGCTGGTTGGTTTTGCAGGCGCAAAAACATGTTCCTCCAACTCCGTATCTCCGGCCAAACCTTCCTGAGAATGTTTTTTTTTAATAGCCAAGAATTGCTGTCTTTTAAGACTTGTACTTGACCTCTCTGGTCCTCGTTGACCACGCAGTCAGACTGACCTTTAACCCTCTCGAGATTAGCAAATCATGTCGAAGCCATGGCACAATATTTCTTTCTTAATGTTGTTTAGAAGTTTGTTCTTTTCATTACCCTCCTTTAATTTTGTTCGCTTTTCCCTTTGCCCAATTTTTTTCTATGCGTATTTCCTATACCCCCGAATACATCTTTCCAAGGCCTATAATCATTGCCGTCACCAAGGCTTAAATTGGGCGGGAGCCCACCGGAGCTCGGACCCGATACTTCTTCACGTTTGGTGATTATTTAAGTATTAGCCGAAGCCCTTAAATAAACGATGCCATGAAAAAGTAATGAATATGAGATTAAGGTCATGGATTTTGTTGTCCGGAAAAATGGACATAAACAATTGTTTGTTTGTTTTTTGGTTTTACGGCTCAAAGACTACAGTGGTCATGCTGCGCCGGGACCTACTGTTTTCCGAGGAATCCGAACCTCTTAAGGCCTGGGACTACACCCCGGACCCTGGGAAACCCCGGACTACAGTGAGCAGTGCGATCTTTTATGAGATCTCTGAGTAAGCGTTCTTTTTGCACTGCTGGGAGTCGAACCCGGATTAGCCGCGCAATAGGAGAACGCGTTACCACACTGCGCCACCGCAGGGCCCATATAAACAATTGATATGATTTATCGATTCTTTTGCAGCCATTCGATTTTTAATCGATTTATCATAATATTAGGGCTCCTGCACTTTTTTTGTTAGAAATTAAGCCCTGGCCGTAACTACCATCGAGGTCTGGTTGGGGGCTGTAGCTGTGTCTCAATGCTCTGCACATAGTTTTCCCTGGAAAGTCACCAGTGAAGGCTAAACCGTCACCAGTGAGTGAAAGTCTAAACCATCACCAGTGCTGCCCCACCTCTATGCCAATGAACACACTTCTTCCCATCTCTTTTTAGCGAAGTCCAACATTCATCAAAAGGTTTGTTTGGATTTTTATGGCGCAAGAGCATCTGGGCTATACTGCGCCACATATAATCAAAAAGTAATATACTCAGATTCTGATTCCAACTTTTATCAAGAAAGGATGTTTTATAGAGTAACTAAATTTTTTTTTTTGAAGTTCCAATATTATTATTTTTTTTTAATACAAATAAGGGCGCAAAAATGAAAGGACAGGCGTAATTAAGGACGGCTTAACCCTCCATTGAAAAAAAAAATCCCCTCCGTAGAAAAACGAAAATTTTAAACGAATGCGATAGCCCCCATCTTGACCTCGAAATTAGCCGTCAATGAGTGGGGCTCCTAGACCTTTCATACTTTTTTCTATGCGGTAGCTACGCCCCTAGAAGATGGTCATGCATTCGAGTAGTATACTACTGAAAACAGGCGCAGCATGACCTTTGCAGTCCTTGCGCCGCAAAACACCAAACAAGCAAAACTACTGAAAACGCTACAAAAATAAGGGTGTCAGGACAGTATTTTTCAGACTCCGTATCAAGCACTTTCTCGTTAAGCCTTACTGCAAATTTTGCGGCCCCCCCTCCCCCCCCACGCTACACCAGCGACGGGGGTTTACAAAGCTAAAACTCCATATGTTTCTATGTACACATACAAAATGTCATAGCAATGGGGGGTTTACAATCCACATCAACACCCCCCTCTCTGCGTACGCCAGTGCTTGGAGGTATTTTTTACGGCGCAAGGACAATTAGGGCCATGCTGCGCCGGAACCTACAGTTTTTCAAAGAATGCGAGTCTTTGTTACCCAGAGAAGGATTCCCTGGATTGCGGTGGGCAGGAAAGCAGCAAGTATTCTAGGGTATCATTAGAATTAGAAACGGGTCAAAAGCACGATAGAAGAACTCTTACACGGCAGTAAGGTTTTGAAAAATCTAAAGATAAGATTTGCGAAGAGAGGCGCAAATGATTAACGAATTGGCTAACCGACTGGCAATTAAAACGAAGCAGATTGGGAAGCGACAACGAGAATAAACAGAAGAAAAAAAAAATCCCAAACAGCATAACTGCGGAACTTCATAATGTAGTTTGATTTTATCCTTAAAATTTTAAGTGTTTTTGGAGACGAGACTGTGGAATTTACGTGATTTACGAACTAAGATTTTTTAGAAGTATATGCGGCTTGTTC
>QLNU02014176.1:72704060-72715430 GCA_006491805.2 Dysdera silvatica
GAAATCGTTTTGCCACTAAATGTCATATTTCGATACCGTTTATGTTACGTATATTGTAACAAATTATGTAACTACTGACTAGTTATTTCCTACGTCTTGGTTGTTGCAAATACGTAAAATAATATAAAAGGGTTCCAATTTTATTTTATCTTTTCCCTCTAAGCAAGCTGGTTTATAGCTCCTATTTCACGATCCCAATTTATGACTTACTGAGGAAAGAAATCTAAACTCTGAAGAGCCTAGTGGAAGGTAATCGAACCTAGGACGATAGACGAATACCTGTACATACCGGCCAAAGTTTCGAATTTTTAAATAGTATAGTTTTTGTGAACCCTTGCATCGGTGCGAGAGATTCATACATGCAGTAAAACCTGTATAGAATTAAAAGAGGTACTATATTTGAATTGAATGGAAATTTTCATATGAACGCCGGCTTTTTAATTTACTCCTGCAAATTTATATTCAACTGCTTCACTTTCAGTCATTCCTTCTCAAAATCGTAATAGTTCAATGCCTCTTCACAAGCAGATTTTCCTGGTTCCAAATTTGTGATTCTACGAGGATGTATATTTTATTGGAGGTGACTTATTTCTCGTGCTTTATACCAGTGTTTCAAATTCAGATTTATTCGAAGATCTCCAACGAAGAACCTTGCATCATTAAATGTGCTCAGACGAGTCGACTATCGATATTTGACTTCATTTATAATGAAAACATCACTGTTTAGGGAAAATTGGTACATGAGGCAGAGTATAGAGGCCGAGACTTTTTTTTTTCCATCTGGGCCCCCCCCCCTTGGGAATATTCTGGGTGCGCTACTGTGCCAAGCCACAATTCATGGTATTAGTCTACTACACTATATTCGATTATGTATAAATGTACGTCTTGGCGAAATGAATATTGATTGTTTACTGAGAAAAGATTACTGATAAATATAAGTTATTAGTCGTCAATGACATAAATGGTGAAAAGGTATATTAGAAAAAATCTGAAACAATTTATCAAAATTAAAATACACGTCAGGGTTCATATGCACTTCTTCACGCGAAATTAACAAAAAAGGATTTTTAAGGACCTATCAGCAAATGGAAATTGAATGAATTGAAGAAATCATCTAAAAAACCAGATTAAATCTTACATTACTCTTTTGAGAATAAGATAAATGAATCTTAGGGTGCATTTAATTTAAATACGATCCAAAAATTAACATGATTGTGAAACAATATAAATCGACCGAGGTCTATGGTAACTACAATTAGTGAGGCGCAGTATAGCCCAGATGCTCTTGCGCCATAAAAAAGCCAAACAATCAAACCAAACAATTAGTGAGTTTCAAATTTGTGATAGTCTAATTATAATTCAATATCGTTAGTTGAATTTGAATGTCGCAAGGATAACGAAAGTTATGTTGGTGCAAACGAGATGTGTAAAAATGTTATGTTAATTTATATGAGGTTGATATATAGTTATATATATTTACGAGGTTTGTGTGTATATATATGTATTTAAACAAGGTTTATAAATAATTTCATATATATTTGTACATATATATCTATAAGTCAAATCCAATGGACGCGAACGTCGTGGACTGCGTAATATTGCTGTGCCACGTGTGCCTCGCATTTAAAATGCGAGCTTGAGTATTACACTGAGCACCTTTTCCCCAAAGGAATGTTTCCAGTAGGAATTCTCCATCTGGCATCTTTTCATTGTTTGAAAAAGCTACGAGTTTCGTGGTTTAAATTCCACAGACATTCGTTATATTGATTCATGTTGTAAGAATGGTCCGGGCCCGGATTTGTAAATATACAAATTGGGTGTCAAAACTTGTTAAATGGCGACTTTTTTTACCTTCTGAAAAAAATAGCAATCTAGCTATCATAGAATTCCATCGAACCATCATCCTCCCCAGGAAAG
This sequence comes from Dysdera silvatica, assembly GCA_006491805.2. Lineage (NCBI taxonomy): Eukaryota > Metazoa > Arthropoda > Arachnida > Araneae > Dysderidae > Dysdera > Dysdera silvatica. Next base: position 72,705,978 of record QLNU02014176.1, read on the forward strand.
CACACCCTTTTTGTCTAATTTGAAATTATAATTTTTAGAATAGAAAATAGCTTAAGACATTGGAAAAAATTCCCGTAAAATAATATGAACATATTTATAAAAAAAAAATCGTTATTTTAAATAATCGTTTATAATTTAAAAAAAAATAATTTAATTTTTTTAAGAAATCGTTTATAATCTGTAATAATCGTCATTTTATTATAATGCGCATACATAGGGCAATTCCAGGAGAGATGGGGGCCCCCCTTTTTAAGAATTGCTATAATTTCGTTATTTATAGCAATATTGGTGAAAAAATGGCACCATAGTATCCTGAAACTATTTTCTAAAAATGTCTATCAGTATAAATGCCCGAGACACTTAAACAAGTTTACTATTAATTTAGAAAAAAAAATGCAAGTTGTCCCTTTATCCCATACCACTCCCGAGTAAGACGGACCTATTTTGAAACAGGAATGAGACTAAACATTAGTAATAAAAATTGATAATTGAATATTATAATCACAACTTTTTTTAACTTTATTATTTAAATTTGTTAGTTTCAGATTTTCTCCACCCACACAGGCAAGGGCGGATTCAGGATATCATGGGGGCGGTTTCGAGAGCCCCCGGGGGGAAAATGCTTAGTTTTGGACTGTTAAATAGTTTAGGTAAATGTCGTTATATTACTAGCCTTCCTTTATACTCACCAAAATATTTAATTTACGACAATGAATTAAAGTTGGGCTTTCCTTTAATTAAACTATATGGTTTAGGGTAGATTATAGTCAAGTATGACAGAAGGATAAGCTAGTAAAGGAGACATATACAATAACCAAAACGATAATTTACAATGTAATTAATAGAACAAGTTTAAATTTAAACTATAAAAACATTGTAATTATTTTACTTTTTTTATAACAAGCAACTTTTTAAAAAATTTGAAGTTTATAGTGCAAAGTCAAGCCAGCTTGGTTTCTTTGAAAATTTGTCAATCACTTTATTTACATCAATATGAATGTCTCTGTGAGTGTTTATTAAAAGTCTCTTCTGTCATCCGCGTTCGAAGCCAAGTTTGAAGGCGCTTCAACGATAAAAAACTACGTTCTGCTGAAGTAACCCTTACTGAAAACGTAGTTTGAAAGACGAGTAGCTTGTAGATTCGTGGAAAAACGTTTGAATAGCATTTTTCCAAGACTTGGAGACTTGGGACGCCAATGTAAGTTATTTGTTTAGTGCACAATCGTAACAAATAACACACAAAATATTCTTCATAGACTTTTTTTCCTATTTAACTCTGACGTGGGGGGGGTGGGGCGATCGCCGGATTCGCTCTTGTACACTGATCACATTTATTGGCATATTTGGTGCAGTTCTCATGTAACCAACGGCAACATATAGTACGTCGTATCCAGACTTCACTGCTAGTAGTTGCATTGTAGTTCTCATTACACCCTGCACATTCATTTTCATTCCAATCGTCTGTGTCATCATCGCTAGGCCTATCATCGTATACAACACCACTATTCGAGCATCCGTCCAAAACTAATGAGTTGTTGCTGTCTCTTAGTTTGGCTGTCGGTATCTTAGGTTTAGGCAAATTAATCTTTCGACTTGGCCCACTCAGTTTTGCCTTCTTGACTTTTTGGTTATTTATATTCTCTTCCGAATTCAGCATTTCTGAAATACTTGCTGCCTTATCCAGCAAGGTAGTGGTTTTTTTTTTCCTTCAAAATTGAAACTGGAGAAATAGTGTTCAGTAGATTAATTTATGCCGCTTCATCGCCTTTATTTCCTGTGCTAGCTTTTTCGATACAGATATAGTATAGGCCATCTTTTGGCGTAGTTTCTTTGGCGGCTGTTTAGAAGTTTCTGGCAAACTTATTTTCTACAGTTTATGGATTTAGAACAATGGTTCCCAAATGGTGTTCCGTGGACCTGGTCCGCAAAGGATTCCCAAGTGGTCCGCGAGACAGGTCATTATTTAAAAAAAAAATTTTTTTTAAGTCTTTTTTAACATTAAAATTAAATATAAAAATGAAATTGATGGTATATTTGTAGTATTTTACAATCTGACGGAATTTCATAAAACGGTTCGTATTAAAAGTAATTCGTCTTAACGAGGTTCGACTTTTTCTGTTTGTTTTTTACCAAAGAACGATTTTACAAACACATTTCCCCCCCCCAAAAAAAGACCCAGCTCCCCTTTTTTATTAAGGTCTTGCAGCCATCTCCTAAGAATTTTTCAAAGTGGTCTGCGGGTACAATTGAAGTGGAAAAGTGGTCCGCGGCTTAAATTGAGTTAGGAACCGCAGTGTTCTGTTCTGGCATCCCTAGAGGCAGCGTCCTTGCTTTCGGCTTTTATCCTGTTCATTTCATTCTCCGGACTTACCATCGTTATTTCGTGCCTTGGATCCCGGTTGTATTGCTTTTTGCATTTTCTTTGAGTATTTTAAAATACTTTGCAACTTTATTGACGCCTTATCTTTTTTTTATTGCGTCAACAGCCTTCCGCAAATCGTCTCCATTCCTAATTTCTTTAGTAGACTCCACTTTCCTTTTATATGTTGTTAGCATTTCTCTGGAAAAAAATATAGGTTATATCGGCTATTTTATGAGAGCCGTGCGTTTTCTCAATATAAAACATACAGACGGTCATATTATAAACAGATATAGAGGCAAATTATTATTATAAATATAAAATTATTAATCATTTGTCGAAAAAAATAAAATTTTAACTATATAAAACCTGGTCCATCTCTACCGATTACCAGTGAGAGATAGACCAGGCATCCATCGCGCCCACTTTGTCACCATTACCACTACAACCATTGGTTGAACCTTTGCACTCAGCTGGAGCGACATCCAGCATATGGCTTTGAATTTCCTTGGCTAAATAGCCTAGAGGGCAAAGGGTTAACATGACTTATACCTCATGGAAGATACTGGTTCAAAAATATTATCAGATAACTTATATACACCTTACGGTCTAAATAATACAAAAAACATTTGACTCACCTGATTTGTACTATGCAGCTTTTTCGCTCAAATCCTTGAACGAAGACGATAAAAACAACGCACCGTAATTTTCAGATCCGCCATTACAGGATGGCACTGCCACCAGTGCCATCTAGCGGCCGGTTCCAAAACATAAATGAGGGTCCATCTCTCCCGGAATCACCCCCATAATCAGAAATCCCACTCTCAACTTTGCGAATTTCGTCGTATTTAAAGGACGAATGGAGGGGGGGCAAAAAAAAAAAATAATCGCTGTTTCCAGGCACACAGAATACACCCAGGATAGTATCTTGTACTCTAAATCCAGACCTGGAATGGCCATAATAAAAATGAAACAAAAATATGCTATTAAGAACATATGGAGGATCAGAAGAGCAAAAACTAAGACCTTTCAATAGAAGGCAATACCAAAAATTGTTTTCTAGACGATTAAGAACTTTTAAAAGGACCGCATGAACCCTGATTTAATTGATTAAAACAGCAATACTTTAAGTACAGGGCTTTTAGAATCGTAACATTGAAAAAAAAAGTGGGGGTGGGGGACCATTGCTTAAAACATGTATATAAAAGTACATGTTGTGTAAAATGCAATGGAAGGAGATTTTTTTTTAAAGAACTCTACTAAAGTATCCGAAAATTTCATTGACACATGCATATATTGTGGTTTTACGGTTTAATAGCTACAATGGTCATGCTACACCGGAATTTACTTTTCCGAGTAATGCGAACCACGTTTGTGGTTTTACGGCTCAAAGACTACAATGGTCATGCTGCGCCGGGACCTACTGTTTTCCGAGGAATCCGAACTTCTGGACCTACAATTTTCCGAGGAATCTGGACCTCTCAAGGCCTGGGGAACCAAATCCCGAACTACAGTGAGCAGTGCGATCTTCATAAGATTTCTAAATAAGCATTCTATTACACTGTTGGTGGTAGTTGAACCCGAATTAATGCCGCACTAGGTTACGACACTGCGCCACCGCAGGGCCCACATATACACTCTATAACAAAAAAAAATCGACGCACCAAGAAGGGGTTGTCCGATTGCGATAAAAATTGGTGGATGTGAAGAACATACATAGAAAAAGAAACGATTAAAATTTCAGAACAATTGAATGATTTATTGCAGAGTTTGACCATTACAAAGGGAGAACGTTAATAAGGACTTGGAGACAATTTTGTGCTTGTGCAGTTGTCTCCAACTGTCGGGCTAAATCGTCAACATTCCTGGATGGTTGCAATCGCCTTCCCATAGCGTCCCAAATGTGCTCTATGGGAGAGAGATCAGGAGATCTAGCTTGCCAAGGAAGTGTTGGGCAAGCTTGAAGACAATTCATAGCAACACGTGCCGTGTGCGGCCGGGCATTGTCTTGTTGAAACGTAAGTCCAGGGTGTCGCAAAAGGAACGGTAACACAACCGGTCGTAGAATGTCGTCTACGTACCGCTGTGCTGTAAGTGTGCCAGAAATGACCACTAAAGGGTTCCGGCTATCAAAGGAGATGGCACCCCAGACCATAACGCCCTGTTGTGGGCATGTGTGGCGTGCGATAGTAAGGGCAGGATCCCCACGCTGCCATTGTTAACCCTCTTGCCAGCACCGTCCAATCGCCGCATCGCTTCGACCCACATGTCCAGCGATTCTTCGATTCATCCAACCAGCCTCTTTCAATCCAATAGAACGACCTCTTTCAAACTCTGACATATGCTCGTAATGAGCACGAATCTTTCGGCGAGGCATTGTTACAGTCAACGTAAGATATCCACAGTCAAAATGCAACCAAAATTTTACCACATATTGAGAATCGCTCCTTATATATACCTGCTGAATGCACAGTTCCGATGCACTGGAGTTCCCGCTATTCATTCATTGAACACCAAATTTTAATCATTTACATGTTCGGTTAAAATGTTCTTGCATACAAAAATTTCATTACAATCAGGTAACTTCTTTGCGCTTCTGATAGGATATATATATACAGGGTGGTCCTAAACTATATGTCAAAAATGTAAAGGCAGGTAGAGGGGACCTAAATAAGCAGATTTCGTATAGGAATGTGTGTGCGGTAATGACACATTAAAGCGCTAGCTTGTAAAGCAGTATGAATCACAGGAAACTGAAAAGACAAGTAAAGACAAAAGAAAACAAAAATTTATTAATAGTTTACAAGAGGTGCTCGAAAGAGCGGCCACCAACAGCGATACAAGATTCACAGCGACGGCGCATGGATCGGCGTACATTAGAAAAGACGTCAGGCATGTCGATCACATGTCCAGCAGCAACAGACAAGCGGGCAACAAGATCTTCTTCAGAAGTGACGGGACTCTCGTACACCAGGCTTTTAATATGACCCCAAAACAAAAAATCCAAGCAGGTTAAATCAGGAGGACGCGGTGGCCAGGGACCTGGACCGCCCCGTCCTATAAAATGCTGGCCGTAGACAGCGTCCAGGTGATTCCTGACGTTTCGACTGAAGTGAGCTGGGGCTCCATCGTGCTGGAACCACATTCGTCTGCGAACAGCTGGAGGAACATCGACGATCCGGCTGATTCCTATCCGGGAATCGCTCCCTGTACATCCTTTGAGCAGCTAATCCATTTCCTTGTGCAGCCCCATACATGAAATGCATGTCGGCCAGCTCCGCATTGGTGAAACGATGCATGCTGCTCGAGATCCGTGCGGGAAATGATGAATCCAGCTAGAGAAGCGCTTTTATACGCCGCAGTCATCAGCGCTCTCTACCGGCTCAAGGCGACATTACCGCACACACAATCCTATACGAAATCTGCTTATTTAGGTCCCCTCTACCTGCCTTTACATTTTTGACATATAGTTTAGGACCACCCTGTATATATATATATATATATCAACTGCAGATCAAAAAACATTTTAGAACTCGACGGAAATGGGATTCGTTTAGTTTGAAAACATATTTCCGATAATAGATATATAACGATAAAATATTTTTTAAACAAGCTCTTGGACAGGGAATGGCTTAAAATTTTTAATTGAAATTATACATTCTTTTGCAAGACGTAGTAAGAAATAAGCATTGAACATTAATGATAAAATAAATAACATGAAATTACACAACCTTTGGTAAGGTCTGGTGAAATACGAATGTCCTCGTTCGTCTAGCGGTCAAGACCCGCATGACTCAATGGAGGGACACTGGTTCGAATCCGGAATGGGGACTGCGTCTCTATTTCTCCAGAACAAAAATAGCTCTAGTTTGAGCGTATTTATACGTGGGTGTTGAAAATTATTGTAAAATAAATTCTCCCATGAAAACTCGCCTCGGTAGCTTTGTGTGTTGAGTTGCGTGTATCAAAATAAGCCAAAATGAAATTTCAAAAGTGGGTTTGTTAACACCTAAACACACCCCTTGGCTACTCCACTACCGTCATTCAAGGCTTTCAGAAAGTAACAAACGACGATAGCCATAAATTTGTTGCGATTTTCTCTGACGCTGGGGCGAAGACGAAATACATGATCCTATCACAAGCACCTCTCCTTTTGATCTGTAACCACCCCCAGGGGGAAAATGGTATTTTGCACTACATACACTATACCAAAAAATATTAGATTAAAAAAAGGAAATAAATTAATATTTTAATTTTTTAATGACGTCACCAATTATAAATTTTTTGTTTGAAATTGGGGGGACGGGTCTCCCTGTCCCCCCGCCAACATTATATGGACGTATCCATTGTTAGTCCTATGGGGTAGGGAACCCCAGTTCTTTAGTCATACACATATTATTATTATTTTTTCTTTTTTAACCACAAAAAAGTACTTACGATAATATAAAGAAAGGTTTCCTCATTAAAACCTGACTGTTGTTTGGACATGCCTAGTGGCATAGGTACCTACAAGCTTATCTTCTAAACTAATACAACCAACAAGAGTATACGTAGGAGTTCATGTACATGCACGTATAGTAATAATGTATTATATACCAACATTTTAAAATTACTTATCCATTACAGAGTCCAAAGTTCGCCGGTCCCTCGAATGACGTTATAGCAGCGTTCCATAGGCGTACGCTAGTGCCGCGTTCGACTGTATTTCGACATTATTAATGGCTGAGTCGCCTGCTGTTTGTCTCCTATGAATGCAAAGTAGAACATACGTTTTCGAATTTAAAAGCAGGATTTGTATTTTGGATTTACGAAATTTTAGACGAAACCAAGTGTGTGTGTGGATATGCATTAACCCTTTGCACTCGAGGGGGCTCCGGGTGGGCGTTTAATTGTCTTCAGACTCTAGGGCTCCGCTGTTGGTGAAAAAAGGATGGTTGCGAGTCACGGATTGTTATACTCTCGATAACAGCAAACAATCGCGGTTTGCTCAACACTCCGCATTCCGCACTTGGATGCAAGTGAGCTAAGTCCTGTTATTCAGCAGTAGAGTGTATCAGATTCGAGTTTATCTGCTGTTTTTATATTTTGAATTCATATTTATATCCCCGATATGGCAAATAAAAGAAAAATTTGTGAAAATGATAGTGATATTGAAAGTACGTGGTGATGAATTGGTCAGAATACAAAAACCTAAAATGGTTATTGATTACACAAAAAATATGCGTGGAGTAGATCGGGCCGACCAATATGCTGCAACATATTGTTTTTTAAGAAAATCCCTGAAATGGTGGAGAAAACTATTTTTCTGGGGGATGGAAATGTGTACAGTAAATTCATACATATTGTACACTTCTGCTAAAAAAATAAATAATGAAAACCAATGTCACATTTGAAGTTTGTAAAATTGTTGGTGGAGCAATTGGTTGGGAATTTTCGACAAAACAGCACATCTCGAGAATACACTCACACACCAAATACGGAGGGCAGGCTCAACAACCACCTACACATTATACGTTCTGGAACCAAGAAAGATTGTGTAGTGTGTTCCAATAGAAAAATTCCGGGCGAAAGACGGCAGACCCATTATTTTTGTGATACCTGTCTAGAAAAGCCAAGATTACATATTGGCAATTGCTTCGAGAGGTATCACACTTTAGACGATTACAAAATGTAATAATTTTATAATTTTTTGTTTTTTTTATATATCATAACATTTGTATTCATAAAGAATTAAAAAAAATAATAAGATATAACGATGACTTTTCTTTTAATGCGTATATCAAACTTACATGTGAATATGATCTTTTCACTAAAATCGCTTCGAGTTGCTGGTAATACGAATGAAAAAAAACTTCGAGTGCAAAGGGTTAATAATATACTTTGGCATTTTTCTCCGTTCTTACAAAATGCTATGTATTTCCGAATACAGAATGTTTCCCACACATACAGGTTTAATGCTCTTACAACAATTGATGCTTTTCGGCAGTTTGCAAAAATTTACGAAAACAAGAAGAACCTTGAAATCGCCAGAGAATCAGCAGATGTTTCTTTGATAATGCTACAGAAAAGCTGAAAAAAAAAGTTCGGAGTGGAGTAAGGTGACCTTGTACAGATTAAAGTAGTCAAAGAAATACTAGAGGGTTTTCGATTGATGAAAAACTATGAAAAGAAATAATACAAAACAGTTCAAGAGCTCCAAACTGATGTTGAAAAAAGGAAAAGCACTCTAATTACCAACTTTTATTATAAAAAGTCTGAGACAGAATAGTTTTTTCACTTTTTTTGTGGTTTTATAATAATTCTTTAAAATCAAGATTTAAGAATAGTAAAAAGATTTAGTAGTTATTTCTAAAAATTTAGACTCCTTCAAAGAATGTTTAAATGAACATGTGGACTTCTTTAATATTTAAAAGGATTTGCTCTCATTTTCTTTAATAGATATCTATGTTTTAATGTTTAACGTATTTATTTTATTATTTTGGTGGGAAAAGAGGGGGTGGGGCTATTGTATCCTTGTTGGGTGCTAAAATCAGTTGAGAACCTAGATTTTGTGTGTATGTATTTATAATTTTATTGTTTTCTGTAAATCTTATTTTGTAATTAAATAAAGAAAATGTTGGCCATGCCCCATTCATATTCAAAACGAAATAACGGTTTTTATTGTATCTGGAAGAATTTTGAAATTAACTTTGCTAGATCTAATAAATTAACATTTCGTTCTGAACTTAACTGGCCTGTTGATAAGGTAATTGAATTAGGAAAAAAAAAAAAAAAGTTTTCAGACAAGTCTATGTCAAAACAGTCTTTTTTTTCTCCCCTCCTTTTTTGTAATTTGTCTTTAAAATAGCTATATTTTGCTTCTAAGCCCACTCTCATCCCCGAACTTGATAATTTTATGATCCATGTGTATTATGTCATAGGCCTATTTATAGCCAATAATCTATCCACCATTCTTGTACTGTGAATCGATCCACCAGTATTTATTGGTCTACATAAATATTTCCTCATTCATTCCTTCTCTTTTCCCGGAAATTAAATAATGATCTCTTTAAGGATTAATCAGCACTCCATTGATACATTCAAATATTTGGGTG
>QLNU02014176.1:72715530-72732091 GCA_006491805.2 Dysdera silvatica
ATTATACGCAGTATGTTTCGGGTCGTTATCTTGCTGAAAGATAAAGTTATTTTGAAGACCCGTTTGAGCAGGACTAGGACCCAAATTTTCCTTCAGAATGTTAATATACATTCTGTGGTCCATGATTCCGTCGATAATGTGCAATTTTCCCACTCCCTCTGCACTCATACAGCCCCAAACTTGCACACCTCCACCTCCATGTTTGACTGTTGGACACAGGTTCGTCGGTTGACTGCGTGTCATCTAGGTGTACCCTACCCCTCCTAGAAGTTTGTAACCCTGGTGCTGAGATACTCTGCATATTAAATATCGATATCGAACAATTTCCAAAGCAGTTACTGTGTTCTTTCTCTCGAAAACGTCGTTTTGATTAAAAACTGTTTCCGTTTAACAACTGCATTTTGCGGTTCTGGGAGTAGAAAGTACATCGGATCGATCAGCGAGGCTTGTTGTTCAACTAACCCAGCGATACCAACTTCAAATAGTACAGGTATATGCACCAACATCAAGCCATACCGACGAAGAGGTTGAAGAATTTTATGAAGAAATCAAAGAGTTACACACCAAAGGGAAACAACATATCAAGCTCATCATGGGGGATTTCAATGCAAGAATTGGACAACAGGAACAAGGAGAGACATCGGTTGGTAAATACGGATATGGGGAAAGGAATGAACGTGGCGATCAACTCATCGAATTTGCAGAAGCTGAAAATCTTAGCATCATGAATTCATTTTTTAAGAAGAAACCGCAAAGAAAATGGACATGGAAACACCCAAATGGGGGAACTAGTGAAATTGACTATATCCTGGCAAACAAGAAATCAATTATTGAAGATTGCAGTGTACTGAACAGATTTAATACTGGAAGTGATCATCGAATGGTGAGATGTAAAGTGCACTTAAATACTAAATTAGAACGACAGAAGCTCATTAGGAAACAAGTAAGTAAGAGGGTGGATTTAAAGAAATTAAAAGAAAATACCGAGGCATTCAAGTTGGAATTAAAAAATCGCTTTTCTGCACTGGAAGGACTTATTGATGAAAGTGATATCTCAGAAGCAAATGAAAACATTGTTAAGACAATAGTTGAAACTGCTGGGGAAATTGGTGGTGTAACCTGTAAAAAGCACAATAGCAAATTATCTGAGAAGACGAAACAGCTCATGAAAAGGCGAAGAGATATGAAGGTGGACAATCAAAATACCAGTTCCAGGATTGAGTACATAGAACTTTGTAAAACTCTGCGCAAAAGCATGAAAGAAGACATAAGAAAATTCAACTGTGAGCTAGTAAGGAAAGCCATTGAAAATAACAAGAGCCTTAGGGTTGTTAAAGGAAGTTTATCTGTTGGGAAGAAACACATCATTGCATTAAAAGGAGAGGATGGCACCGTAACAAGAAATAGGGAAGAAATACTTAGAAGAGTTGAAGAATTCTACAAAAATCTATACGAAAGTAACAGTGGATTAAACGAAGACATTGAAATAGTCGAAGGAACAGCTCCTAAAATCTTAAAAGAAGAAGTTTCATTTGCAATAAAAAGTATGAAGAAAGGAAGAGCCCCTGGTGATGATGGTATTACATTAGATATCCTAAAAGGAATCTTCGGGAAAAAAAAAAAAAAAGGACCGAAGCATTGAATCTGGAATTAAAAAGTCGTTTTTCTGTACTGGAAGGAATTGTTGGTTAGTTGGTGGTACGTTTATGGCGCAAGGACAACAAAGATCATTCTGCTCCAGATAAGGTAGGACTGTACATACAGTTTTAAGGAAACATGGAGGGACTTGTTGAAGAAGTTGATATCTCAGAAGAAAATGAAAACATTGTTACGACAGTTATTGAAACTGCTGGGGAAACTGGTGGCTTTATGTTAAGCCACCAATTTCCCCAGCACAAGAGAATAAAAGTAAATTATTTGGAAAGACGGAACGGCTCATGAAAAGACGGAGATCTGAAGGTAGGCAATCGGAATGCCACTTCCAGGATTGAGTATGTAGAAGTTTATAAAACTCTGCGAAAAAGTAGAAAAGAAGATATAAGAAAATTCAATTGTGAGTTAGTAAGGAAGGCCATTGAAAGCAACAAGAGCCTTAGGGTTGTTAAAGCGTTTTTTTTTTAAATAAAACACATCATTGCATTAAAAGGAGAGGATGGCACTGTAACAAGAAATAGGGAAGAAATACTTAGAAGAGTTGAAGAATTCTACAGAAAACTATATGAAGGAAACAGTGGATTAAACGAAAACATCGAAATAACCGAAGAAATGGCACCGAAAATTAAACGATATACAAATCAACGTTTATTGGCGTAGTGATACCAACGCCGATGGTATGGCGTGATTAGATGGTGAAACGACGCGTATCACTACGCCAATAAACGTTGATTTAATCTGCGTAGTGTTCGATTTATTTAAAGCACCTAAAATGTTGAAAGAGGAAGTAAGAAGTAGCATTTGCAATAAAAAGTATGAAGAAAGGAAGAGCCCCTGGTGATGATGGTATTACATTAGATATCCTAAAAGAAGCTGGAGAATATGTAGAAGACATACTTGCAAAATTCTTTACCAAATGTCTTAACAGCGGTAACATACCAAACCAATGGGATTCTGCAACAGTAATTCTTTTGCATAAAAAAGGTGATAAAGAGGATTTAAAAAATTACCGACCAATTAGCTTGTTACCTGCTATTTATAAAATCTTCACAAAAGTGCTAACACATCGCCTGCAGAAAAAATTAGATGCAGCTCAACCAAGAGAACAAGCTGGATTTCGAAGTGGATATGTAGTGAGATTGACATTTCACTTCATGAATTTAATAGTATAACATTTAATAACGTCATTATCGTGTACGTGATAGATTTATTTCAGAATGTTTTTGTTTTAAAATTTATTCATCATATGATGAAGTTATTTAAAATGTAGTTCTTCGATTGTAACTGTGAAAGAATTAAAAATATGAGGAGTTTAGTATCAAAGACGGACAACTCCATTTTGCATGTTTTTCAACAGTACCGAAAAACTAACTTTTGTTTCCTACACCAATAGCCCAGGCCCACGTTTGAATGCGATTTTCTTCGTGTTCTGGCAGGCCGTTTTTAAAACAAAAGGGCATTAAACTTGAATTCGGCGTGAAAAATCCTATACGAATGCATCAATAACTCAATTTCGAAAAAAATTTTCTCAGTCTTTGATACCAAACTCCTTATATAGTTGTGTGTGTTGTTCGTCATATTAATGTTAATGAATTATATGCAAACTGGAGTCAACTCCGAAAGATTCAGTACAGTGGACCATATTCAAGTATTAAGAGAATTAATTGAAAGAACACATGAATATGAACTTCCATTGTGTGTGGCATTTATTGACTATGAGAAGGCCTTCGACCCCATCCAATCATCAGCAATCATAGACTCTTTGACATCAACAGACAGTGATGGTATGTATTACCTGATTAAGCATGTGTATAAAAATGCAAGTGCAAAATTTCGGTTACATAAAGATACCGAAGCTATCAAAATTGGTAAAGGTGTGAGGCAGGGAGATACCATTTCTCCAAAACTTTTTACTTCAGCTTTACAGATGATTTTTCAGCTGATAAATTGGAATAACAAGGGAATAAAAATAAATGGTGAATATTTAAATCATCTGCAGTTTGCTGATGGCATTGTTATTTTTTCAACGAACCCACCAGAACTCCAAGATATGGTACAGGAGCTTTCAACTCTCACTAAGTATTATTTTCAAAATGATTCCGTTTGTGGCATAGTTTTACAGTTTTTTATTTCCAAGTAATCTCCCCAATGAGCTACTGAATCTTGTTGTAAAAAATAATACTATTACGAGATGGCAAGCCACGATAACAACTAACATGTCCTTACAACAAATATCATGTAACTAAACTGCAAATACTTTTCCTGATGAGTCAAAAATTAAAGCCTTATATGAGTTTCAGTAAACTGGGCTGTCTTACGTACAGTCAAGTAAGTTCATCCATTTCGATGTAGTTTTCACTTATTAGCCTGAATTTATTCTTATCAGTTTCAGAAAACGTGAGGAAGTAAACATAATTAAAGAGGGTGTTTACACATATTTATAAAGACTTTGATTTTAAATTTAAAAACAAAACTAACAGCGACCCGAAAAAACGTCTGGCAACACCTATTACCTGAAAAGTGAAAAATCGTTTGCGACTAAAAATTTAGTTTGCGCTGTGAAATGGCATACGACAGAAAGCTTTGGCTTGAAGGTTATATATTTACCCTTTCCGAAGAGAAATATTCATATTCAATAATTAAAAAGCGATGCAAGAAGCATGGTTTTCATGTTTCAAAATATAAAATAAGTGATATTATTAATGTAAAATGAAAAAATAGTCAAGCTTTAATGTCAAGGGGAAAGCCCTAAAAGAAATATCCCCAAAAAGTTCGTACTATTTCTAATATTTCTAAAGTGCAGTCTATGGTTTTACAAGAAATCCAAAACCTCAAAGAACAGTTGCAAAAGTTCTGCATCAGCTTCAACTATAAATAAATAAATTAATAAAGATTTGAATTTAATCAAAGCAAAAAAAGTGCAGTTTATCGTCTGCTACCTCGGCATGTTGCTGAGTGGAAGACTAGACACAGATTGTTATGCGGAAATTAATTAGCAGGTAACAGATGGAAAAAATTGCAATTGACGAAGCATGGCTTTATTTAGTAATTGTAATAAAAAAAGATAGACTTATTATATATAGAAAAAGAGGCCCAATAGACTCAAAAGTTTGTTTCAAAGAGAGGAAAAAAAATTTCTATAAATGATTTATGGTTATCGCTGGCATCTCTTGTAACGGAAAATAAAAAATAAGAAAAGTTGAAAAAATCCAAAACTCAACTCTATATATTATCAAAATAATGTTCTGACTCCTATTTTTAAAGGAGATATTCCAAAATTGTATTCTACTGATTTTTAAAATGTGGAACTCCATCAGGACAAAGCGAGCAGCCACACCTCCAAAAGTACAACCGCATTTCTAGAAAAATGAGACAAGAAACTGGCATCGAGTCACTATCATATTCTTATCAAGTCTACAGATATAGCACCGATGGATTATGGTGCATTTGGACTTTTAAAACAAGCTCTTTCAAAACGCCGACCCACTACCTTGGATGGACTGTGGAAAGATGTGGAGGAGGAATTGGAGAAAATCCCGTTTGTGACTTTACGAAAAGTCCTATTATCGTAGAAATCTAGATGTAATATGATAATTCAAAAACAGGGCTATCAGATAGAATACATTGGAAAATAACTTTTTAATGTATGTGTGCTTTATATACGCTGCCAAAATCGTTATAAATATTGTGTAAACACCCTCTGTACATATTTCACATTCAGAAAACTTACCTATTTACGTAAGTTTATTTACACATGTGAAGTACGCATTAAATTTATTTAATTATATTACATTTTATTTATTTTATGTTTTCATTTAATGCATATAGTAACACAAATTGGAAATATTACATCACACGTGTAGGTCCCGAGTAAATGCTGCAGCATAACCCGCTTAAGACCCTGACATCGATTTGGTTTGTTGAAACCTATTTAAGAATAAGCGATTAGATTATCAAATTGGACTTAGCCTTGTCTGCATTCCGGAGTAACTAGGCCATTTTGGCGCCCTGATGCGCATTGGCGTACGCAGAAAGTTCATAAGGGGTATTAAAGAGCTACAACTCCATGTATTTCTAAGTTAAATATACAACATTTCATTGCAATGGGCGTTACAACCCATAAATATCCCCTGCGTATGCCAGTGTCATATGGCTTGGCGCTCAGTGCGGTCGCATCTCCCTTAATCCGCCACTGTAATTCATTCTTAAAAAGTTGTGTAAAATTTCAAACCACAAATTGTACTCTTTAATTTGATATTTTGCATACTAATGTAATAAAAACTTTGCCAATTATGTAACTTTTATTATTTTTAGTCTACATATTTATCCAGCTTTACCATAGACCTCCATTAAGAGGTCACCTTTTTATGGAACCTAGGGTGGTTACTCTGGAGGTTTTACTCTGTATCTCATGAAATAATATCATCGTATTAATTATTAAGTTAGTATTGGTTAAATCACAATATTGTGATTTATAATTCTCATAATATCCAGTAACTGTGATTTTTAATTGTTCTGTTACCTATAATTGCTAATTATAGTTAAAAACAAGAGTACTTTGAACAATGCACACAGCAGAGAATAATGCTCAAAGCGTATAACAGTAAAATCTGTCTTTAACGTAATTCTAGGAACCGGGAAAGGGTACCATTATAGACAATTTATCGTTATAGACAAGGTTGAATCGATTACAGTCCATTATGAAAATCAGTTATAATTTGGATGCCGCACTATTTTTATTAATATATTCAACAAATTATTAAATAATATTGCATATAAATAAGCTTGAATTACAAAAATCTAATCCTAATTTAATTAATTCGGAAATATAATACTGTATGTGTATTTTAACTACAAGTTCATTAATCTAAAAGTGCATATACAATGGTTAAAAAAAATCCGACCTTTCTCGAGAAATATTGAACGTTAAACAAAAATTTCAACGCCACTTTATCTACAATGGCTAATTCTATAAAAATATGGTAATGAAAAATATTTGGGGGCCGTCTTCATATTTAATTTAACGTCAACTTTATAATTTCCAATGGTAACACCCACCTTTTAATTTATTTTTAAATTTTATACATAAAATTATATGAATATTCCAAATTTTATAACTTCTGAATGAATGGTTGCTGAGTTATAAATATTTGAATTTCGCATCTCCTAATGTTAAATTTACTATCCATTTTTTTAGCGATATCTTTTGAAATAAGTAACGAATGAATCTAATTATTTTTGCACGTCATCGTTTGGAATAAAACAAAAATTCCAAACGAAAATTTTAGATTTCTTACTTTCGGAAATAAGGAAAAACCACGGGGACACTATGGGTGACCCCTTTTCATATCGCAAGTGGACAAACAAATAACCGGAAGGAAAAGTTTTTTTCTTTTTTTTTTTTTGAAACCGCTGACCCGCGAGGTCCGCGAAAAAATTTTAAGTGGCCTGAAGCTCGAACAGGTTGGACAACCTTGCTCTGTAATACCCTTCTTAACAACTATAAGTATTTTTCATTACTAATTCATAATGGGGGAAATGAGATTCTACACCCAACATTCTATTTTTCTGTAATATCAGTTTTCTTCATGAGTAAAGACAGCGAAAAGCTGTTTTGCCTTTGCAATCCATTCTAAAATTGATATCTAATTGATAAATAAGAGATACCGGCTCATAAAACAAATATTGCACTCCACGTAGAATGCGTTTCTAGCGGTCATATACTCGTAAAAGCCTTTTTTATATTCGTATTGATAACGTTTTTTTTCTTCTTAAGGCCCATAATTTTTATTTATGTAACCACTTCAGTGTTTGATAATTTAGACGAAGGCGAACATCTGTGAGTGATAAGCGAACAGTATCAGATTTTCCAAAAAGGCTGGGCAAGCTGAAATCTAGACCCTCAAAATGTGGGGGGGGCTCACATGTAGATTTTATTGACAGTGTAATTGATGGGACTTCCTTACAGATACTGCCATAAAGCACTATAGTATTTAAACACTCATTCAGTAATTGTCTTTCACTTCATTTCAGGATAACACTGTCTCAAGCCAATAACTTGACACCAGCATCGATTTGGTGTGGATTTTATCCGCGCCAAGAAATTTTTGTACCTGTGGCGAAAATGTAAAATTGCACCCCACTACAATGACGCGCCCAGAATTTTTTTTAGGAGGGTCTCATCCATAAGTTAGAAGGGGGTAAAATTACTTTTACGAAACATCGAACTTTATGTGCAACGATGTGTTTTTTATTCCACTTTTACATCTAATATAAAATGACCTGATTAATCAAATAAAGGACCTCCTAAAATTAAAATATTTATGCTAGTTTAACGTCTAATCTTTTTGATTTCTTTAATAGTTCGTTTACTATATCTTCGGCGTATATTCATCTATGGCGTATATTCACGAGGAATATTTAAAAGAGCTAAGCCATTAAATCTCCTTTTGCCCATAGTATTGCAAAGGTAAGTTTTGAGTCGACATAGGGTCGAAAAAGATCTTTAACTTTCACATGTTGTGACAGGTAATGTTGCCAATTAATATAATACAGTTTTTATATTTGGTAACGCATTATCTTGGCAGTCTCAGTCCATTCAAAGCACCAGTTGACCATTCGGATTTATTTAACACGGTAAATCAGTCTATACTACAAATTTAGTTCTGCAAGTTCTTCGGGACTATTCACCATATCGTTGATATAAAACTCTGATAATGTTTTAAAATTTTGAATTTCCTATTCTGAAGGCTGATTAATTGGATTCGCTGGAAACAGTACTTGAAAACTTGATAAAACACCTCTTTGCGTCTTAAAGACCTATATTCAAATACACTAATAAATGTATCTAAAAGTGGTATGAATATAGATATTCGGTAGTATGTATGAGTCTGGAGTCGTGCAATTCACATCTAAACGTCGTTGTTGACGGGCAGTTATTCGAGGCAGTTTCAGAATGAATCTATATTCATTAGCAATGCTTTCTGCTTCTTCAAAAATGTTGTGAAAAAAAATATCGGGAGAGTTTTATTAAGTTGTTTCAACTCTTCAACTGTATCTTGTGAGAATTGTTTTTTTTTTGTTTATCTAACGCCATTTTCTAGCCTTTCGGCCATTAGTGTTCTAGCGGCCCAATATCGGTTTGACAAATTGAAATAAACACAATAAGGATTTTTCTCAGAATTATCGTCCATGATATTTTGTAGTCTTGTCTATTCCCTGTCATTAGATCAAGTTCACACAAGGGGCATGCAGGTGAATTAGTCAGGTTAATTCGGTGGAGATACTGTTGTAGATAGTCATGTCCAGTCGTAAATCTGAAGCAAGCTATCCCGACCTTCCTTGGGAGCTCTTTTGGTATTGGGTATTTCAGGAGACAATCAAATCTTTTCCCAGTAATGTAACCGTCTGTTGTTTTAAATTATATTTGATAATTCTATTAATTGACTTCTGCGAATTGTATTACTTGTTCTAAATCTAAGTTACGATCATGTAACACTTTACATAGGTAATACGCTAAGGAGAATATCTTATGCAATACTAAAAATGATATGATGAAAGTATCTTGTTTAATTGCACACATCAGTTTATTAACAAAGTGAGGAAGTTCCATGTCAATTGCTCGTATTTTCCGGGGAATTTCTAACCGCGGGAAGATCAAAAACAGCTGCTACCGAATTGTGTTGTTCGGTCTAACGAGTTTGACATATCCTTTTCAATTTTTCCCTTTTTTGACTTCTAGACAATTTTCTGCACTTCTGGATAATTTTCTGATGTTTGTAATTCATTTTGCCTTTTCGGCGTACGAAAGAAAATTCGTTTAAACTATTAATAGTTTCCAAACAATTTCGAATATGTGCGGTTGAACATGACTTTGTTACTGCAAGATTGAGGGAATGGGTTGCACAGCGTACGTTTAAAACCGTTGAATAAATGTCCTGAATTCTTGTATTAAAACATTTGTTAAAATTTACAGCACACTGCTGACGCCCCATCGTATCCCTGGACTCTAAATTTAGCTAGGTCCGCCCCTCATATGAAGTAAATTCATTAATGACTTGCGCGCATCAACACCTTTCCCATTCAAACTTTTTTACAATCACAAATTGTAAGAACGTTTCCTTTACAGAACATGCTTGTACGTTTTTACATGTCTTACGCATAATGTCAAATGTTCGTCCGTAGGTATGTCAAATGTTCGTCAGCTAAGATTGTGAAAATCTTATTTTGATCGACTTCAACGATCTTATTTCGGATAAGATGATGGCATGATTCAATGATCTTGTTTTGTATTTTCCAACTTGTGTCGTTTGCCAAATCTTAGACCTTAAGACAATATTCTGACGCATTTTGATATCAATATCACTTTTCTTCTAATTGTGGCATGCAAAAGGTTTTAGATTTGCCACCATTTAGTTGCAGTTGAAATATCTAAACAGGGCAGAGGATGGGAATAAATTTAAAAAAAAATGCAGAAAAATAAAGAATTTTCACTAACTTAAACCACGTTCTTTATTCATTTTTTTTTTTTGTCAGGTTTGGGGCTATAACCCACAACCTTGAGTGCGCCAATGCCCCTCCATGAAAAACATTTTATGGTACTTGCTATTTTGAATTAACTATATTTTTTAATTCTGACATATAAACATCCGCTTAAAACCACAATATAAATAAATAAATATAAACTCATGATACTTCATTTAGTGTACCTTCAATTTTAAGTTCAGGCAATTCCTCATTTACCAGACCCTCGGTACGGTCCTGATTATTCAATTGTTATATGTTATGCTACCTTTTACGGCATAGTGTTCCATTTGCCACGGAAAAAATTAAAATCAAAAGAAAAATTAAAAATTAAAAAAAAAAATTCGTGGGATTGATATTGACTATATATTGTGACACAACCATAGGCAGAAAGTTCATAAGAGGGGTGTTACAGGCTGAATGGGGAGTGTTGCAGAGCTACAATTCATATATTCCCATGTTAAATACACAACATTCCATTGCGAGGGGGGTTACAACCCCCCGGCTACGCCTATGAACACAATTCTACTTTCGGAGACAATGGATAATTCTTCAATGTTTTTCATTACACACACTGTTTTCCATGGCATATCGTTTCATTTGCAGGGCAAATTTAAAAATTTAAATGAAAAAAAAAAGAGGCACGTATAGTCCGTTCGCGGAAAATTGGCGGCCAGCTCCCTTCAATTCTAACGGGATTTGGCCGCCAATTTTCCGCGAACGGATTATACATACATATTTACGAAATTGAATTCAGGACTATATTTTGTGAGGAAATTTGACTTTGTTGTGACTTACGACAACGCGTCACTACTTCGCTACCACCGGGCATCTTGCCACTGAAGCATACTAAAGGCTATACGTTAAACACAGCTTTAAACTTCCCAAATAACAACGCATAGTGAACGGTACTTGTAAATAAATGCATGTGTAAGAAACATTCTCAAAGGAATCGATGGTGCATCGCGGCCATGTGCCATTAACATCGCAGCATGTTTCAAAACAACAACAAAAAAACTGGTAAAAGGTAGCGTTTCGTGTTTTTATAACTAACTACACGTTTCAAATAATATTGCATGCTTTGCCTTCTCTTGCCATTGAAAAAAAGCTGATCAATACATACGTCACGATTTCTTTATAACAACTGCATTAGCGTTACTTGTGTTGCATTATTCCTTCATTCGTACCATTATTTCATTTATGGTATTTGGCAACAATTGGTTATGTAATTGCTTTCTAATTCTGAAGTGTAGTCAGGTCAGTAGCGGTTCGTCCAAGGGCGCAGACCAGTTTCGTCGATAAATATATTCATGAGGAGTTTCTTCGAGTTCTTAAATAGCAGCTAATGTTCTATTATATAACAGTATATCTAACTATATAACAGTAATTTGTCCATAACAGAGTTGTCAAACCTTTTCGGAGAGTGGGCCACTTAAAAAATTTTCATAGATCTCGCGGGCCATCAGCTTTAACGAGTTCTGTAAAAAAAAACAAAAACAAAAAAAACCCACCCTCTTTTCAGAGTTTCTTCCGGATAATTATTTGTTCACTTAAGATATGGGAAGGGGTCACCCATGCGTTTTTTCCCGATTTCTGAAGAATTTTTTTTTACTTTTATTTTCATTTCAAACAGTTGTCGGCGGGCCGGATTATGGCCCGCGGGCCGTATGTTGGAAAAACCCTGATCTATAACAATATTTTCATTTTCCACCGGTACCACAGACAAAGTGTATCGAGTCAACCCAGAGCCATATGTAGGGAAAGTTCGGTCATGTAGCGTTGTCGAGCTTATGCTGCTTGATCGGTTAACTGGTGGGCACGTGACAGACAGCGGCCATTATGGCTCAATCATCGCGCGCTCTAAGCACTGTGTTAGCATCCTCTTGGCTGGTAAAGATAACGAGTGTTTTAATATTCAATATAATCGGAGGCTATTCATTGTGAAAAATGGTTATTTGTTGCACTGTAAATTGTAAGAATCGAAGTGGTCAAGGAGTAAAATTATTTCACATTCCAAATGGAAAAAATGATCAAGAACGGCGCAAAATTTAGTTAGCCAAAATAAAACAAAAAGATTTTGACTTCGTGAAAAATGCCTGTTAGTGTGAAGTGTTTTTTTTTTGTAGTAAAAAATGTGCCACACGTTTTTTTTGTTCATATCTGAATTACGATATGAGATAATATCGGGAATAAGTTTGACCCGTAATTTATCCATGTAAAATAAAAGTGTCAATGCCTATCATTAATAACATTTTAAATAACTTTCTAGTTTCACATTTATCTTTTTAAAATAATGGCAGCTTGAAATTGCGTGGACTATCCGTATTTTATTAATAATAAAAAAAACGTTTATTCATGCATTTACAATTTTAAGTACAAATTTAAAAGCTTTTATATCAGTTATTAATTTTTAAATATTAACGTTTTCTAATAAAATAACTGCAAACTTGAAATTGCATGCATGCATCGTCAATTTATTTTATCTGTAATAAAAATTATCCATACATTGAACAATTTTATTATTAATTTGTCACATACATTGTTTCTCATTTATTACATGGTGATTTTTATATCCTTGTTTTTAATAACTAATGAAAATTATATTTGACAACGAAATAAAAAGCCAACCGTGCATTTTCAATCATAAAACTAGTGGTTTCCTAAACTTTCTACAACATTGGAAGGGATCTTATGGAATTTGTATTGCTTTATATGAAAATAAATGATTCGTTATACAACATCGTGCTTTACTTTTTGAACTTTTCAGGAACATGTCTTGATCGTACAGCAAGGTATGCGTCTATAATATACTTTATATTATTGCTCAAACTTTGTTATGCTTTTCTGTTTTATGTTGAATAATAGTAAACAATATAATGAGTAATTAAACAAAGTAAAGTAAGTAATTAAAGAAAATAAAGTAAATAATAAGTAATTAAATAAAGTAGATACGTTTTAAAAAAGTAAAAATATAATAAATATAATAAGTAAATTTAAAGTGAAGTGATTTATAATTAAAATTATAAAATATTTTTAATAGTAAAATTATAAAGTGAAATTATAAGTGAATTATAAATAAGTTAGTAGTACAGTAGTTAAAAATAGTTATAAAACAATAATAAATAGTTAAACAATTTAAAACAAAAGTTACAATAATAATACTTTCTTTTAACTGCCATACTTTGAGGAAATTGACAGTTATCCACCTGAAGGTAAGTGCTTTTTAAGAAACCTCAAAATTATCACTTCTAAACGCAATTTGAAAAATACTGAGAGATTATTTACATGTTTATAAATGCCCTTGTGGAGAAAAAAAAATTCGCAACCCTATATAAAAGCCTTTACGCGCTAATTTAAAGTCCTTTTATGTCTTATTTTAAAGGTAAAATACAAAATTTGCTCGAAAAATGTAATATTACTCTTCATTTCGTTTTGAGACTAAAAAATACGCCGATTATAGCAAATGCAACAGTGTAACGTTGTTCTGAACTAGGAGTGGGATTGAGCGAAAATGGCGCCACACACTTCCTGTAAAATCGAACTCTCTATATATGGCTCTGGGTCAACAACCTCCATAATGAAATCCTGGTTCTTTGAGCATTTTGTAAACAAATTTTATTTATTTTTTTTTTTTTTTAAATGTTTGGTGGTTTATTTTTAGAATATTTTTTTTCTTAACGTCGCATGTTTCGCCACGGTTACAATTATTACCTCTGGAAAATACAGTGAAACCTCTAAATAGCAGATACTTCAGAACTTAAGTATCCGTCCGCTATTAAGTGTCCGCTATTTAGAAGGATTACAGGTAACATGCATTGGAAAAGCGTCCATTAAATGTATGTTTCCGCTATTTAAGATTGTTGTTCGTTAAAAAGGTTTTATTGTATGCTACGTATGCGTATATTTTACAGCTCATGCGAGACACTATGGGACCAACAAATATACAATAAAATACCCTCCATAATGGACACCAACAAGAAATATATATTGACGAGATGTAGTAATTCCGTTCAGTTAAAATAATATTTATTAAAATAATAAATGTTTAGAATAGTTCGCTAAAGATAGTTAAATTAAAATACAACGTTAAAAGAATTTAGTACGCCATTTTTGGCGGAGCCTTTGATGGAAAGTGTGCATACTTTAATGGTAAGTTGAAGACTGATTTTATTTTACAATTCGGAAAACAAAACACATACTGTTGCCAAATATAAAAAGTGAAGTCTAACTAAGAAGAAGCTGCTTCATCGTCATCACCCACTCCCCCATATTATTATATACAACGTATATAAATTACTGTGACCAAACAACGCCTCATGCGCACGCAGTGAAAATTTCCGGCGGGCTGAGATGGGTATGAAGGAAGCCCAGTAATGCAAGTTAGCGATGGACTTTGAACTCTGTGACTGATGTTGATCCCTGCCACGTTGCGCAGCGCAGAGTTATTCCTTAGCAACAAGAACCGTTTGGCAATTGGGGAAACACTGAACCGTTAATGAACTTTGTACCCACTTGAACTTTGCACATCACACCACTGATAACACTGATAAGATAAAGGGTTGCTATAAATTGATTAAGCCTTGGCGAGATGAGCTCAGTTCTTACACCGAAAATTATTAGAGATCCTACTAGAAGTAAAACAAAGTGTTGCCAACAGTGAAGCCAAACAAAGCAGTGCTGTCAAGATGAAATCCCTAGTGGCATCAATGGTAAGTCCCTACTTTTCACCAGAACATCCCTACGTACAAGAGCGTAACCTCAAGCGCTTTTTCTTAAGAGTTGGGGAATGGGCAAAATACTAAAAAAATACCATGAGTTTCATTTTTATATTTAATAATAATTTTTATAAGTATTTTTTTTTTAAATAGTGACCCGTCTCGCTGACCATTTGGGACTCCTTCGAGGACCACCAGTTGAGGACCACTGGTATAGAGTCTTGGCTTACTGTTCGTTATGCTTTCTTAATCTGGTGGGAAAAAAACCTTTGTTTGCGCTAGTTGCGCTTAACCACGCCCACAAACCAGAGGCGCATCGAACAAAAACAATTTGTGCAGGGGGTGGGCTCGGTCATACCAATGGCTACAGGATAGTCAATTTCACAAAAGGACACACAAAATTTGAAAATACTTTAATTGGCCTTGTCTCTAAATAGTGCATTCCTTCAATTGACACAGTAACTTTATTTGCCTTCTACTCTAGAGTGAATACTCTTGAGAAGTTAGTCCGAATTTTTATGGCGCAAGGACATACAGCAAAAATCATGAGGCGTCAAATCAGGCTAGTTCTAAACGAAGACAGTATTAACAGCCGCTAAACTGGATGATCTGTTTTTGCAGCGTTACATCTCAAAATGATATATGTATGATGTCATCCGTTCTGCCTCTGATGACCTAACGCGTTATATGAACTACAATACGTTTGCACACAACCGAATTTAGTGACACTCAAAAACGGCGGAAGGTTGGTTGAACGGACGAATTCTCAGTAATTACAAAATATAAAAATCCCGGAAGGAGTTTTCATTATCAGAACAGAGTTCTTAAAATGTAGAGTTCAACGAACTACCAATCTATTCTACTTGTTTAGTAAACAAAGGAAATATACAAGCAGAAGTGACACAGTCATATTTTTTATTGCATTTCCTTATGCGGAGCAACGGGTCCTAATGCGAGAATTCCAACTGAAGACGTATGTCGTAAATAAAATAATTATTTGAATATTCATATATTGAAATTTCGTGTATCAAAATTCGTTATGCATCGGAAGTTTCGACAAATTCCCATGATCAAAGAAAATGTGTTTTTCTGTATCGAATATTTTTCAAGACAAATCGGTATTTTTTTCTCCATAATACAATCAGGAGCGGACTGGGTCGCCGGTGAACCCCCATTGGCGATAAGATTCGCACCTTCAAATGAACAAGGACTTGCACCCTCTAAAAATTCAAGGTTAGCGCCCTTTGAGAGGACCCAGTCTCTGATGAGCTGTTTATCGATACTCGCTGTGTAGGAAGACATCAGACAGCAAAAGCTTTTTATATAAATGTGCGCATGAATGATGAATATATCCTGAAAAAATATAACACAACACTTTTTTCTTATTAATTCTTGTTAGCGTGTTTCAATAGATATTCAACCCGCTATTGCTTTTGGTTTTTCTGTCTGCAATAAAAAGGGCAAGGTAAAGGTCTTCCGTAAATGTGATAATGATGGCTATTGTTAACGTTGGAAACCTACCGAGTTACTTGAGGATTAGAGAGTTGCGAATTAATGTTAATTAAAACTGGCTAAATTCAAATATTGACCTTAGGCGATTTTCTTTCACTTGCTTGTTTATAATTCTTTATTTGAACATGATTTGAATTACATTGTGTACAAGTTAACTT